>CM069444.1:38115376-38132074 GCA_035610835.1 Ophiura sarsii
GTTGAACTCTGAAGGATCCCAAGTCAAAAACTCGTCTGTCCATAACTATGTTTAAATTTGAAAAAAATCAATAACGTTATTTGGTTATCAATCGTATCTCATCATGTCATATCTCATATTATACTTCAAAATTACACTCAGTGGTTTATGGTTGTTTTTACACCAGTTAGCTAAAACCCCACCTCGTTTTGTACCTTAAACAATTAAAAAAAATTGAACTTTGATTGTCAAATTTACGTAAAATTAGCTTTTGAAAATAGTTTCAGACCTAATTAAGCTAATTTCAGGCAATTTTGATATTAAAAGCCAAAATTAACCGCAAATATTTTCTTCACCCTATTTTTTCTAGCCCCTCCCCCAACGGCTAATTTTGGGGGAAGTGATCGATTCACACGTTCCTTCAAACCAATTGCCAAGTCTATTTTAATGACTACGGTACCGTGAACGCGTTAACTTATATGTTATATGATATGTGTATATTTGGTAGTGTCTTATAAGAGAACACTATCTATAGCAGGCATTCTCAAATGGTGGCGCACGCGCCACTTGTGGCGCATCAAGGCATCCTAAGTGGCGCGAGAGTGGTTAAAATTTGTTTAAAAAAATAAAATCATATCATGATATAGCCAAATTCCATAGGCATATGACAGTCAGATGTGTAAATACAGCAATTTTTCTCGCGCTACGCGCGTATGTGCCCTCAAAACAGTAATATTAGTTAATATGCTGCCTACATATGTTAAAATATTTTGAAATTAATGTTATAAAGGGAATTTTGCCATTGTAAATTCAAAAAAATATGACCAAGTGGAGCTTCAACAAGTTGGTTACTAAAATGTGGCGCATCAGTAAATCTAGTTGAGAAAGCCTGATCTATAGAGTCATTGAGATACTCACCAACTTAATCCATGTATCCATAGTAAACTGCTGATTAATTGTATCCTAAATGAAGCGAGGGAAACATATTGAAACTTGAAATAAGCGAGAATATTAAGCAGGCCCTATTATTCAGGGTGAGTAAAAAAACCCTGCAATAGTGAGAAAAAAACACCATCTTGTTTTCAAGACCAAGTTGAAATTTGGAACTTTTCAAACAGGGTAAGAAAACCATACTTATTGGTAACTTTGTGTGAAAAACTGGTCTATCGCATTTACCATTTGTCCCCTAAGGGAGCACATCAAAACTCGACCGCCCGGCAACCGCCGGTTCCGTGGGGTTCCCTGCGGTTGCAGCCGGTTTCTATTGTTCTAAACAATGATATGCGGTCCAACCGGGCGGAACCGGCGGTTGCCGCGCGGTCGAGTTTTGATGTGCTCCCTAACTGACCACTCGATTTACATGTTTGACCACGAGGCATTTGAAACGTAAACATGCATAAGAATACGAATTGTTCATGCAATATCGAAAACCAGAGATCGATTATAGTGAAATGAAATTTTACGCAAAATGTATTTATTTAGACGGGAGAAATATGTCATGAATTGAGTTTTGTGTTCCAAATTTGAATAACAATATGAAGTTATCGCAAAGTTGGTTAGGGCATTAGCCCAAACACAAGTATAGGAAAGCTCGATTTTTTTTCTCAATATGGTTAAAAGGAGTGGCAAAGGATCGGTGATTAACACCTCACTGAATGGGTACGAAATCCAATTTAGAATACGTGGACAGCAATTCGAGCCGACTCGCCACACCAGGAGGTTATCAATAATATTTCAGGCCATGTTATAATTTACATAACGGGTGACGCTTTTGATGTTTACACAGAAGCTCAGATTGGTACGCTTCATAAAATGATTAGTCAAGATGCTGGATGCTGTTTGCTATAGGCCTATATGAGTAAGTTGAACGTTCAGTGAATAAATAATAAGTCATATATTGTTAAACTAAGAAGCTTTGTCAGTTGTAATTATTCTTTAGCAGTATTCCAGTTGATATTATAAGCATACACGAGTTAATATTGCTTACAATCTTATTTACACATGATAATACCGTTACGGTAATATATTTAGATATCATTCTATTGTTTTCAATATTCAGTACCGTATTAACATTGTGCTCTTATATCTAACTATACAAAACGGAGGAGAAATGCAAAACATGCATTCATTTTGAGGGTAATCTTCCGTTTCCATTGACCAAAATCTCTCTCTGATTTTGACCACATCATAAAAATTTAAGAAATCAATTATCATTTGGGCCATCAAATATTTATTACCTGTCCACAGACCGCCATTGTCTGATTGTAGAGATCCTCAGATTGACCGCCATTGATTGATCCTCAGATTGCGTTATTTCCAAAACAGCAATAAATAGTTTAAAGTGTTGACAGAAAGGGTCAAACAAGCTTGGTGACAATAATATTATAGGTAACACGGGGTGTACACAGATTGACCTCCAATGACCCCTACATGACCTTTGACCCCTTTCTGTCAACACTTTAAACCATTTATTGCTGTTTTGCGAAAAACGCAATCTGAGGATCAATCAATGGCAGTCAATCTTAGGAGCTCTACAACAGCGGTCTGTAGACAGGTAATAAAAAGTAGGAGAAATGTGTGACTTTGCACAGTGACTTTTTAAAGATGTCTGAAGGGTCACATATCAAAAAAAAGTTTCTGGCTCCTTCACTTCTGGGTGATTTCAAAACCTTTTTGATACCCCCTCGTAAATATGAAAATATGCATTGTGGAGTCTTGATTGCCGAATCAATTGTGTTATCATTTCTTGACATAAATGTTGTCATCTTACCATATCGATAAGGTTGTTGAACAAAGGACGTATGGTGACCATAGTTGGCGTAGTTGTCTCTTTAACGGGTCTGATATGTACATCACCATAATTCTGCATTAAATGATTCCTTAAATGACGATGATTAGACGCCTCGCAGACTATAATTATAGAAATAAATGATTAAATGGATTATATAAAATCATAAAAGTGACGTGGAAGCTTAAAAACTGGTTTGATTTCATTCTTTAATTTTTACTGTTTTTATTAAATTAAATTTTTTAGAAACCACTTTACCAAAAAAAATCTTTATTTCAAAATAAGGTGCACCTGAAAGACAATGTCGAATCACATTGAAAACAGAAAACCGCATTCAAATACCTCTAAAACTTTTTGAATTATGAATGTTTGTTATTTCGGGGAAAAAAGAGAAATCTGGACAATTTTGCACATTTTTGAAACAATAACAATTTTGTTCGTGTGCAATTTTCAAAACAAGAATCCCATAAATCTTAGGTTTTTCATTGCATTTCATTGAGGACATTCTTATCAATGTTTTACCACGATAAAAGAATCACATTTCGACTATTTTGGCATTTTATGCATAAACGATCCAAAATGGGTTTATCCTTTGTGTAAGACAGCACGGAATTAGCCTAGCGCAAAATCCTCTATTGACGGATTAAAGGATTATAATGTACATCTTTATTACGTAATGATATCTTTACACTAGTCTATAACTTATAGTAGAGCAAAATTGACCATAAATTGTGACCCCTAGTGATCAAATTTTAAAACATCATATCGTTGTTTTTATATGGTAGTAAATACCTTTTACTTCAAGAAAAGTGGTGATGCCAAAAATGTAGGCGTGGGCGACCTGACAAATTAGCATATCAAAATGGCGGCTTTTTTGGTATATTTAGACAATATTCAACTGTGTATTAAAGCGATCTGATATTAATATCAAACATATTCAATCCTAGGAAATATATTATTATCAATACATACATGACTTCGTCATTCATTTGTGCCATCTAGGATTTCAAAATGGCTGCTTTTTTGAAAGAATATTTTTTAATAAATTAAAATGTTCAGGCAAGGTTAAATCAATAAAGACGATAGGCCTAATTGTATATTTTTAACACCTCCTTTTACTCGATGATGACCTGAGAAATTAGCATATCAAAATGGAGGCCGGGCTCATTTAAAAGTATTTCTTGACATTATTCATTGTATTAACAGTGTATTAAAGCGAAATGATGTTAGTATCAAACATATTCAATCCCAGAAAATGTATTATTATCAATACATACAATGAATGATTGCATTATTCATTAGCGCCATCTTGGATATCGAAATGGCTGCTATTTGAAAGAATTGTTTACATTTTATTCAAATATTCAGGTTTATCATCTTACTATAAATCTGGAAACTGTGTGTTTGTTTGTTGGTGTGTGTGGGGGTGTGTTTGTGTGTTTGTTATCCTTATTTCACCGTAAGTTGTGATCAAAGTGGCGTCTAATTTGCATGAAAGATAGAGGAAATAACGGGAAGGGTGTTAAAGTTTATTTCAGTCAAATTGGTTAACAATTGGCTCCAAAAACAGCAAAAAAACTCTCAGATTTGGCTCATAAATGCCATTAGAATTTAACAACATTGTGCGTTGCGCGTACTACCGCGTAATCGTACCCATAAGTAATTAGTCTATGATCGTACCGTGGTTACGCGTCGCGTGCATTTGCGTAAGGGCTCACTGCCGCGGCACACGCACTCCTACACATGGCGCAGAAGCCACACGGGAAATGGTTATAGGCCTGTTGGTAGGGTATTTGGTGTCATGTGGGGGGGGGGGGGGGGGGGGGTGTAAAACCACGGGCTTTGCGGGGGGGGGGGGGGTTGGCATGCCAAACAATCTAAGGGACCGAGGGATAATGAAGAAGCCACAGGAAATGGTTTAGGGAGGGTTGTGATTATAATCAACCAGGTTTGGGTGTTTGTATAGGGGAGGGGGGGGGGGGTAGTAAGACACGGGAAATGTTTTAGGATAGGGTTAAGAGTTAATGAAGTCGCCACGGGAAATGGTTAAGGGTTATGATTATAAATCCACCTGGTTGGTGTAGTTGCAGTGGGGGGGGGGGGGGGCGGTTGTAGGGGGTTTATGTGGTTTTAAAAGTATGGAGGGTTAACTTGATGCGGTTTGAGAGGTAGGGGTTAATAGCAGCTAATAGCCACGGTATATGGTTAGGAGGGATATGATTGATTATAAATCAACCTAATTGGGGGTGGGGTGGGGGTTGTAGGGGGTTTATAATGCCTTTAGGACGGATATGGTTATAAATCAACCTGGTTGGGGAGTTGTAGGGGGTTTATGTTTCAGAGGTAAGTAATGTGGCATAAACATCTAGCGGGGACCCGAGCGTAGCGAGGGTACGCCGCTAGTTAAACAATAATAATTGAAAACCTATGAATATGACATAATGAACAACACAAAGTGGTTCTAATTATACCGTGGTCCAATAGCCAGGTGGACTACTACGAACAAAGTCAGCAAAGGTTCCACAACGCCTCATTGCTCTATTGTTCCATCAATTATCTGATCTTTAACATTTGCCTTAAACTAAAAATAATGTTAAAGGTAGATGTTCCGATTTTCAACTTAGAGTTTTCTATTCTACATGAAAGGTCATCCTTAAAAAAGTTGTGTTCCAAAGTTTGAGTTGCATAGCTCTAATGGTTCTTATTTTAGACGCACAAGATGCTGTGAACTGTACCCATTGAGTAGTACACGAACTATATCGGTGGTTACCACCATTCGCGGTAATTCGACGTTATTTCATCGATTTCTCCGTAATTATACCGATTTAGGCCGTCAAATTTCAGTATGATGATGAGAAAAAATGAGCTTTCATATGATATGAAAATCTCCGTATGTTTGAAATAATTCTGTGTTACGAAAATGTGATCGGGTCATCTACCTTTAAAATCTTGGAAGGTGCTCTTTGTTCAAATAGCTCAAATTCCTGTTTTATTTACTCGATGCTAAGATCAATTTACTATACCCTTTACCGATAACAACAGGTGTATTATTTCATTTCTGCTATGTGATTTTGATATGTCTTTATTGTGTGTTATTATAGAGACTATATAAATGCACATCATCGCCATAATTGAGATTCGCAATAGAATCAAATTTAAGCAGCTACTAAATATCAAGTTTGGGCTCCTAATTAATCAAGTTTCAGTGCAGTCTCTAACTAAGTGCCACTGTTTCATTAACGTCCCATTACGATTTCCTCGTGCCAATTGCAATGTGTCACTTGGATAAAGTAAAACAATAAGTTATCATTATATTTTCAAATTGTGTAATAATAATATGTGACTACACGCTACTTCAACATTCATGTCAATCGTCTGAGCTCATGCGATAACAAGACAACACTATTTGGATGTTGTCCGTATCTAAACATCCTTATATGCAATGAACCTTACTGAATTAATTTCGGCCTACACCTTATTTTTGAAAGATTGATATTTATAGACAAGAGAAATTATGAAAAATTGGCAGATTTTGATTTGATTTTAGATCATTTGGGTCCTACGACCCTGGATAACCCAATAAGCTTATATAGCTTATTTCCACTGGGGACCGTTAGATGTGTGAACAGATACAGACCGGGATAATCCCCTACTCTTTACGAAAGAGTCTGTAACCTTTTTAACGTGCTCGGGTATTGCTCTTCCGATGCACGTGACCACCGTTTCTACGTGACTTCCGAACCACTGGTATTTGCTGCCATTAGGAAATCGTCACAATCACTTCGCTTCATTTACCAGGCTACCGATACGGCGCACACAATGTATCAGAACTTAGATTGTAATATCCCTTACAGCTCCCCAATCTCGCTTGGGTCGACGAGGCAATTGAGACTAAGTACCTTGCTTAAGGATACAACCATGTTGCCTATAGCAGGGCTAGAACTCACAACCTTTGTATCATGAACCCTGCATGCTATCCACTAGACCACACATTTTGAATTGGGAGATGACATTGTTGTAATGCATATAGCCGACATCAAGATTAGTCTTTACATCATTTTATGTGTTTCATTGAGAAAGGGATGAGTACTAAGCAATGTATAATGTCACGGCTATTACTGAAATGTGATAAAATAGCCACCATTTTGATATGCTAATTTCTCAGGTTGCGTGAATATGCATTTTTGGCATCATTACTTTTCTGAAGTAAAGGGTATATAATATCATTTTTAAAATGACAAAAGGATGTTTCAAGAATACACAATAATAATCTTTATTGAAATAACCTTGTCTGACTATTTTAATATAATCAACAAATATTCTTTCAAATGGTGGCCATTTTAAAAGTCTAATATGGCACAAATGAATGATGGAGTCATTGTATGTATTGATAATAATGTACTTTCTAGGATTGAATATGTTGATACTAATGCCAGGTCGCTTTAGTACACCGTTAATGCAATGAATTGTTTAAATATACTTACATAGCCGCCATTTTGATACACTAATTTCTCAGGTCGCCCACGCCTACATTTTTGGCATCATCACTTTTATTGAAGTAAAAGGTATACTATCATTGAAAACCAACGAGGCGATGTTTTAAAATTTGATGGGTATATCGAAAACTAGAGGACTTTTATGGCCAATTTAGCTCTACTATTATGAATGTGTTACACCAATGATATACCCCAAAATGGGTTATAACTTAGGGTGCCTATATCTTTTACCCAACGTACCTGTCATCAAACAACTAAGTATCATTGCCTCGCAGATACAGAAGTATATCCTCATTTTGCTTACAATCTTGTCTGTAGGCCCTATATGAAACGTGAAATGTATATCAAAATAGATGGTAAGGATTGCTGTAAGACCGTTACAACTGTTTCATGTCATTTCGTGTTCAGTTTTAAAAGCATTTTCTAAATTTGGCATCCTAAGCCTACATGAATTTTGGACGAAGTAGCATTGGACGAAGTGGCAATTGAACTAAGTGGTCATTGGACGAAGTGGGAATGGATCGAAGAACTGGCTATTGGACGAAGTGGCTATTGGACGAAGTGGCTATTGGACGAAGTGGCTATTGGACGAAGTGGCTATTGGACGAAGTGACTATTGACTAAGTGGGAATGGACCAAGTGGCTATTGGACCAAGTGGCTATTGGACCAAGTGGCTATTGGACGAAGTGGCTATTGGACCAAGTGGCTATTGGACGAAGTGGCTATTGGACCAAGTGGCTATTGGACCAAGTGGCTATTGGACGAAGTGACTATTGACTAAGTGGGAATGGACCAAGTGGCTATTGGATCAAGTGGCTATTGGACCAAGTGGCTATTGGACCAAGTGGCTATTGGACCAAGTGGCTATTGGACCAAGTGGCTATTGGACCAAGTGGCTATTGGACCAAGTGGCTATTGGACCAAGTGGCTATTGGACCAAGTGGCTATAGGACCAAGTGGCTATTGGACCAAACGGTAAGTGGATAAGTGGGATTGGACGAAATGGGTATGGACGAACTGGCTATATTAATACAAACTGGCAATGGTTGTCTCTCTAAATGTAAAATGAGTGAAAAGAGTGGAAATTCACTCGAAAAGGAGTGAAGGGAGTGAAACGCAGGACAACCCGTTTTAGAGTGGAAAATATCCACTATAAAAAGAGTGTGAAAGTTAATTTTTACTCTCAATAGAGTGGAACATTGTCATATAAAATCCCCTTTCACTCCTTTTATTGGTGTTTTTCCACTCAAAAACGTGTAGGTCTACATCTACACTACAAATTGAAAAGAACACCTCGGACGTGTTCATCATGTAACACCTTTTTAACACCTGAGACGTGTTTAAACAAAATCCAAAAGGTTTATTTTGCAAGCAATATTTATTGGTCATTTCGGTTTAAAGAGTTGCCTCCACCCCAAACAGCAATAAAAAGTTAAAATTGTGTAAGCTTGTGCAGTTTAATTAACTTGATATCAATTGCAATTTTTATTTTTGAACACATAGGTTCTATCAGGTGTTCCATACTAGCTATTATGAACATTAGCGTTCATCGTGGCACTCATATTTTGAACACATTGGACACCTCGGACGCGTCCGAACATTGTTCTGACGCGTCCAAGGTGTTCAAAAACACTGCCTTAGAACACTAGTGTGCTAATTTCGAATACTCATATTCTGAACAAATGGAATATGAGTGTTCTAAATTTGAAAGTTGATGTTCAATTTTGAACACCTTTTTAACAACTGACACGTGTTCTAAAAATCCAAAAGGTTTATTTTGCAATATTTATCGGTCATTTCGGTTTAAAGAGTTGCCTCCACCCCCAAACAGCAATAAAAAGTCAAAATTGTGTAAGTTTGAATAGAAGATTTTTCCAATACAAAAATTCAATTTTGAACACGTCTCAGGTGTTCAAAAGGTGTTACATTTTTTTAAGTGTCCGGAGTGTTCAAAACCTCTGATTTTGAACACCTGACACGTATCCAGTGTTCAAAACCATCTGATTTGAACATCTGACACTATATTACGCCAGTGTTCTCAAAAATGTGTGTATTTGTATTCGTATATATATTAGCTTATCATATTTCGTTTTATGCAAATTATGCAAATTACAAGATCATAATAAAATAAAAAATAAATGAAAATAATTTAAGATATGGTTCCGCAAACCAACAACCATAAACATGCTGATCCGGAATAATATAATTTTACCCACAAAACATAATTTCAAATAGTCTTTTGTTTCTAGCAAATTATATTGCCAAAATAACGCAATCAATTTGAGAACCTTGATTTTTGGAATCAACACCCACATTTTAACTTAAAAAGCCCTTTAAAAGTCAATGTTTCCGTAGCTATCAAGTATTTTACCCCAAAACATAATTTCAAATATCCTTTTGTTTTTATGCAAATTACATGGTCAATACAGGAACATTATTTTTGGGAACATTGATTTTGGAATCAGCAAGATAATTGAAAAGTAAATGTTCCCACCTGTTAAAGGGGCACTAAGAGATCCTTCATGGAGGGAGCCCTCAATTTGTTTAAAAGTTGGGTTTTTCATATATATACGTAATGCTTATACATGTACTTACTACCACCTAAAACTACAGAGCTTAATTTGCAAAATGTTATGTGAAATTCATGGATTTGATAGCGTTTTGAGTTTCGATGTACATCACATCGAAATTAGCCAAATTCATCTAAAAGGCCACAGATGGCTTCTTTCTTATTTGATTCATGCTAATTTGATTCATGTTAATTCCAAATAACCTTGAAGACCACCCATGGCTTGTTGCGTGATACATAGTCATAACTTCACTGATTCAATTGGTGGTGATTTTTAATCAAAATACAAAAAAAAGTAAAAGCACTAATATACCTTCAGAAATGCTGAGAAAAAGTCTTTATTTTTCATTTTTACTGATTTTTTGGGTTTCTATATGTATATCATCTATCTAAACAAGGTAACAATTTTGAATTTCAATTTGTGAGAAATCTCTCTATGCCCCTTTAAGGGAAGTGTCAACCCTTTTTTAATGAAATTTATCAAGCACTGTAACTTTTAAACTAATAATCATTGCCTATAAAAGTATACATTCTTTTAAATGAAATGAGTCAGAGAATCCATTTTTGGTATCAAATTTCACTAGAAATAGTGATTTTTAAATATTTGCCCAAAATCAGTTTTTTTTGGCGCCAAAATTTTTCGGTCAACCTAACAAAATCAGTTTTTGGTAAAAATCATGTTATATTAAACAGCGTTACGCTATTTTTCTTTTCGATTCAAATTACAAACGATATTAGATAGAGGGCGTTTTAAAAAAAAGTTTCAATAAATAGCGATGATATTTAATCATATTTAAACATTGTTTAAATCAAGTTTTTGCTGCTTTTTTTGGTGAGTAGAAACAACAATAATGACCAATTATAATGATTATCTTTAATATCAAGTAAATGTTGTAAAAAAAACCTTAAACATCTCTTAGTACACCTTTAAGAAGTTAATACTGAGCAAGGAGTTCTCTCTGGTTTCAGAAACCCGCCTAGCTACGAAATGCACATTGACAATACTACTATTTCAAAAGTTGCTTGCATCAAATTTGTAGGTGTCAATCTCGACGAATCTCTTACTTGGAAGCAACATACCATTTATATCAAAAATATTGTCTCTAAATATTCTGGAATTTTGTTTAGACTTAAAATGTTGTTACCGCATAGTACTTTATATTCCCTTTATAATAGTTTAGTTTTACCACATGTCCTATATTGCAATATAATTTGGGCAGATCAAAATAATTGCAACCTTAATTGCATTCATCTAAAACAAAAGAAAATCATTCGTATCTGTTCAAATTCAAATTTTCTTGCTCACACACCACCTCTCTTTGCCTCATTTAATAGTCTCACTATATATGATATTCATAAACTCCACACAGCTATCTTCATGTACAGGTTTTACAACAACCTTCTCCCAAATATTTTCTTTAATTATTTTATTAAAATTAACATGATTCACGCTTACACCATTAGGTCCTCTAATAATTACCGACCGCCAAACTTCAACACTGATTTGGCCCGCAATTCAATCAGGAGTCAGGGACCAATTCTTTGGAATAAAATTAGTTCCGATATTTAAAATAGTACCTCACTCCTCACTTTTAAGTTTAAATATAAACAATATTTGTTATCCCAATACCATTAATAACTATTATATAATCTAAACTGCTCACAAATAGTTAGGAAACTTTTTATGATCAAGTATATTTTTATTATTTATTGCCCTCTTGTATTATGATGCATATCGATGGAAAGCTGGAGTGTTCTTCTTTAAAATGATACCAAATGTGCAATGATGACATGCTGCTGGACTTGGCCACATTAATGGGAATGAGACAAAGTCACAAATCAAATGTGCCAAAATTAGCAATTTTGTGTTGCTGTGTGAACAAACAAATACATGTAGACACTGTAATGAAAACAAGCAAGACAACTTACTGATCTTAATCCACTTTATTGAGACAAGATCTGAGTTCAGTAACGAGTGGGTGATCCGAAGGCGTTGACAGTCAATAGTTAGGTCACCCAAGCCCTATATGAAAGCTATGAAGATTGTTAAACGGGGTCAGTCATCACAAACATGCACAAACACAATAGCCAAACGACCTTGCTTTTGTCAACACTCCCTACACAGAGGACTGCAGTGCAAATCTCTACGATTTTCGCTATGTAGTCTCTATGGCGGATTTCATTCCGTTGTATGAAGCTATGATGTTTGCGTGGTCTTCGCTATCTCCAAGCAGATAGAGCAATACGTACATGGAATTTTTTGTAGACGAGGGTTCATTTCATGATTTGGTGAGGTTTAGAATGAGTTAGGATTCCTGTAATTTCGAAGACCACAGATTTTCAAAACGTGAAATTTCCAACATTTTACGACATAAATTTGGTCACAAAACGTGTTTAGTACTATACATTTTACCATTCTGCAGATGCTAATGACCCTCCTCTAAAATTCTACATGATTTTCAACACGTTTCTCAGTTTTTGAGATGCCCAAATAGACCATTTTCCGAAGCTATTTCTAGCAAATATTGCAGTCACTGATACTCCATTGTTTTCTTGCGTATAACAAAATCGGACACGCAGCGTGACCTCCCTGCTGGCTGTTGATGACAGCCTGGCACTTCATGACCTTACACCTACTAACCCAGTCTTGCAAATACCCAAACAATGGTTTTCTAAAGAGATGAGGGTTAACTTGTGTGTGTTGTGCTCACTGGTGCAAATCTTTGTGTAAACCATTCATGGTTCTCAAGCATGACCGGTTTGATTATTGATCATTACCTACCTATTGACTGTTTAGCACAGATAACGGTAATTTTGGCACATTTGATTTGTGACTTTGCCTCATTCTCATTCAGGTGGCCAAGTTCAGCAACATGTAATCATTGCAATTGTGGTATAATTTTAAAGAGGAACGCTTCAGCTTTCCATTGATATATAACATATACAAAGGGGGTAATAAATAATAAGAATATACTTGATGCTTGATTGAGAAAAGTTTCCTAACTTTTTGTGCGCAGTTTATCTCACTGTTATTACGTCTACAGTTAGTGTTAACATTATTATTATTATTGTATACAACATAATTATACTACACTCGTCAAAAGAAGTTCCTGGACACTTAAATTAAATTAATATTTAATAGAATATATATAATTATATATATAATTATTCAGAGGTATAGACCTTCCGGAATATTATCGCTACTCTGACAGCGTGTTTTTATTAAGCAAACTGGCTTTTAGCCGGTTTAACAAAAAGGCTGTTAACAACCGGTTGCACGCATGAGCGAGTGTTTTTAATGCAGTTTGACTGAGTCCGACGGGCGAACTTGCCGGCTGCTGTTGACCTCGATAATAAATGCCTGGGAAAGGTCGTAAGCAGGTTTGTCGCTATGCAATGTTGTATTGACCCGATCACGTTTTTCTCGCAGTGAATCTCGTGGTTTTACCACTTTCTCCGGTTTCTAAAAGTGTACCAACATTGCGGAATTACATTTTTTTTTATACAGAAAACAAAATATCGAACGTAAGTGATCTTGGGGAAATACACTTCTCTAAATGTAAACAAAAGGATGTCGAGCGTGTGTAGAATAAAACTGTGAAAGTTCAAAGTTCATAATTACGGCGCATTCCCGGTTTTATTCCCGCTAAGGCAGTAAATTGGTTGAAAAGATAATTCTTTGACACAAAAAGTCGAATTACGACAGATAGTAATTGGAATTTAATGAACATTGTGAAACCAATGAGTTATTATAATAACAGAAATAATTCGAAGGTCATTTAATTGTCACATGTTCGTGCCCACTTCATTTTTTTCCACCGGCAAACGCGATGAGCTGGAACGGCGTGTGTTTATACTGACGAAAGACTGCTTTTCTTAACCGGTATCAACCGCTATTATCCTTCGTTTTGAAGGATAAAAGGCTGCTAAAATGTAGGGAAAATAAACCGGTATGAGCGGGCAAATGCCGGTGGAGGTGTGTTTTTATTGGAGAATTTTAATCCCTTAGCAGGCATATGCCGTCTTTTTTACTTCAGTAAAAACACGCTGTGAGTTTCATGGACAATCCCATACGGTCATTTTGTCCAATCATCAGGCGAATAGATGCTTCTCTGATCGCAGATCTAGCACACATATGATAATGTGAATACACAATCAATGGTGTTTTTGATCAGCGATCAGAGCAGCATAATATTCCCGAAGTGGTCAGTACACATCAAAAGATAATCAGAGAGTGCTCAACTGAAAAAATCAGGAGCGTAATATAATTATTATTGACAACCATTTCTGGTTAGACTACGACATTTGAATAGAGTGCTCAATACCGTAAACGGTAGAGCGTATAAAAATTCAGAGGTATAGACCTTCCGGAATATTATCGCTACTCTGAGTTTCATGGACAATCCCATACGGTCATTTTGTCCAATCATCAGGCGAATAGATGCTTCTCTGATCGCAGATCTAGCACACATATGATAATGTGAATACACAATCAATGGTGTTTTTGATCAGCGATCAGAGCAGCATAATATTCCCGAAGTGGTCAGTACACATCAAAAGATAATCTTTTGTCGTTTGTCCACACTTGTGCTTGTATTGTCTGCGTCTTGCACCTTGTCTTTATACGTCTTTTATGTTGTAGCTGTCCTGCACCTCTCTTTTTGTAAGGGTGGCCAAGGCCTCACGAGCTGTGCTCTTACTTAGTCAACCCACCATTTTCCTTGTTTCATTTACTGTTTGATTATATATGTTTGGTGAATAAACTCTGAATCTGAATCTGAATCTGAATGAAGCATAGACAGTCCAAGTCGCCGTTTTACTGTAGCGGGAAAAGGGCGGTCAAACTTTATGCCAGTATTCCTTGGAAATAATTGCCGGTTGAGATATTTAACCAATGTATACATATTACTTAAACATCAACATATCTGATATGAAGCAGAGAGCTAGGATTCAGAGCTAAAACCCGCCTAGTCTAAACGATTACAGTTGTATTATAACAAACGGTTAGCCACTCACCTGCTGATGATTCTCTTCTCACCTTTCCTGTTAATACACTAATAGTAATTAAATGATCATTCGAGTTCCTCGAAAATAACATTCCTATTTCTCGTTAGAATACATGTAGCAGATACCGAGTAGATGCAGAGTCTTTCAATTTTCTGAGGTAAATCACAACCAACCATTCGGGGCTTCGCGGAAAAAAACGTGCTCTAGCTATTGAATAATCCGGACAATTATATGATAATCAACGGTTATAGCAGCCTAATTGTTATCCGATTTACAGAGGCCGCTGAAAACAAAGAGTATTTGGCCGAAAGAAAATAATTATCCGCGCGTTATTACAATTACTCTATAATCAGCTATAATCGGCCATCCATCCATATCTGATATTGATCCCACCATCATGACCATGGCAGGAAATTACCTGCCATGATCCTACAGATTGAAAAGAATAAATATATATATACAACGCACTACCTGCATAAATTGCACAATTCATCGCATTTGATTTTTCAAATATAATTCGGGCCCTTGACCAAAAAATGTTGAAATGAAATGGAGTCCTTTTAATATTCTATCTCAATAATTACACAATATACCACACAAACCATTCGTATTAATGTAATGAGTGCAGCGAGACTTAGAAATGAAGCCAATGTTGGGCTTTTATTATGTGGCACTTTCAGTGCGGTTGCAGTGTTACTGAAATTTGTCTCAATTTTGGCATCAGCTTTCCAACCAAATCATGTACGATTTCACAGCGCATTTCCATAGAACGCGCACATGTCCATCGCTCGTATAAAATAACTTGTGAAATGACCTTTACACAATAACTATGACCTTTTCTTAAGAAATTGCTCCTATTTTGGTAACAAAATTTGGTATAAATGACAAAGAATGCATTTTGTATATCAGATACATTATAAAAGTTGCTAAAACCATAAAATGAACTACTGGATTGTGAATTAGATTTTAATCAAAATGGTCATGGGATCACAAAATCGCTGACGAGCACAGAAACAGCTTTTCTCTACACGTGTATGACGACATCGATGCATCGCTCATTCATAAAAATATCTTAACTTTAATTACACACAAAACCCTTTATTCTATTTAAAGTACTCACCGAGTTAATCCAAGGAAAAATAGTAGGGACTTCTGATGCAACTTAGTATATTTTTCCGTGTTTGATAAGTATAATCATAATCAGGCTCAGAAGTGAATAAAATGGATTAAGTGAGATCTATATACCAGATTTAAACGATGCTGATTGGTCTAGACGTAAAGAATTTGATTGGTTATTCAAATTATCAATCAGTGACTTACGCGATTTTAATAATTAATTGACTTTCGCAATATTAATATTTAAACAAGAATAGTCTTTAAAATGTTGAATCGCACAAATAAGAGGTGAATTCGATTTTTGTTACAATACTAATGAGGTCACATGACTATTAATGACCTCATTGGTATTCATGACCTCATTAATATTCATGTAATTTCTACATATATGTTGATGAATATTAATGACATGAATATATATAAAGAGGCAACAGAAATATTAATGAGGTCACCGATGCTAATCAGGTCACATGAATATTTCCTCTTTTTACCAAACTCATGAATATTTATATATGTATTTCCGATAATTAAGGCATGAATATTAATGAGATGGGTATTAGAAGTAAAATCAATGTTAATGAGGTCATTAATACTAATGAACAATGTAATTATGTAAATTATGTAAATATGTAATTATGTAAATAAAAAAAATGTAAATATGTAATTATGTAAATAAAAAGATGTAAATACGTTTACTTTTGTGTTGAATTGTGTTCTTAATTTGTGTTTTTCAAAACTTTAT
>CM069444.1:38132174-38477174 GCA_035610835.1 Ophiura sarsii
TTTTGACATTTTCGAGAGAAAAAATGGCGTTACTGATACGGTAAACGCCAGCAGTGGTCCGTGTGACTGTGGGCAAGCATACAGATGATGCCGGCAGGCTAAGCAAATCCAGCATATAAAACAAAAGTGCTCCTAATGGGGCTCGAACCCACAACCTTTCGCTCCTCATGTCGACATTCTATCCACTACACTAACCGTGCTAATTGGAAAAAATCTTTGCAAATAATTTATTTATATCATGGGTCATGGGTTAATGCACTGTGTTAAATTCTACAATCCCGGCCGCCACTCTGTTCAAAGGCACAAAAAAAGTGGACTTGTTTTATGCTTTTTTCCAATTCTGAGGTGTGTGGATCGTGTTTTGTTATCGAATTGGTTAGATATCCGTCCATTTTAGAACATCTGAAATTTAAAGTGCACCCACACACCCGGGAAAGTATGCTGCCAAGGGCATATATTTTGCACGTAAATCCAATACAAAAGTTTAGAAAATCGACCAAAATATGACGTCATGGCCGTTGCTTCGGGACAAAATGGCGCCGGTACCGCCCCCCCCCACACCCCCCACCCCCCCCCCACCCCCCCACCCCCACCCCCCTCCTACGCGCTCACTTTATCATCGCTTTCCTGTAGTCATCGATCGTATACTTTTATTCGCCTTTATAAAACTGAAGATAAATCAATATTTGACTATCATTCGGGTAAATACACCCATTTCGGGGGAATTAAAAGGTTTTATATATTTTAAATTTTAAGGCGTCAGTCGAGGGAATCGAAACCAAATTCTTCTACAAATACAATGAGAAATATCATTCTAAAAGCCCATCTCAAACTAAAATATACATTGATTATAGCCACTACTGAGCATAAAAGAAAATAATTCATGTTTTCAGGAAACAGGCAGCCCAGCTCTAAAGTCATTCGGGTGGGGTAGGGATTACACTTATTCAGGGGAATGAAGAGGTTTTATATAATTTATTTCATTCAAATTTACAACGCGGAAAATAAATAAATAACAAACCTAAAGCGTAAAAATGATGCATAAAATAGCTTTACTTTGCTATACGGGTTAATAGTTTATAAAAATATATTTAAAAGAGTTTCCATTCGCCGTTACCAACCGCGAAACAGTTTTTCAACATAACATTGTAAGAAAATTTCATCAGTATATGCACAACTTTTTTCTCGCATATAACGAAATAGCTGTCTAATTTTGCTAAAAAGCCAATATTTATTGGAAATGAAGTTATGGCTTTTCAACCAAAATCGGTCAAAAGTACACACCAAATCGCACCAAATGGGTTTTAGTGTTTTAGTATCACTATTATTTCCCTAAACGTCGAGAAACTTTGTCCTGAGCAGGTCCTGACGAAATCTTTAACAGAAAGTGAGCCCTCTCTTGATTTAAGTTGATGAATTTAATCAATAATTTACATGAAACTGAACTAACAGTGGGATTGCGCCCTCTCCATAGATAACAAAATCAAGGGGTGTAACCCAGAGGGCATGGGGCGGGGTGCATTCGTTTTGGTTGATCGGTAGCGTACAAGGTCTTACTTAATGTAGATTATGAAATAACATGGTGTCAATTTGCAAGAGATAGAGAGTTCAAAAATGATTCAGGAAAGGTTATTCCTTGTTTCCCAAAGGGTTTATAGTTTACAGCTGTATATACAATGTACAGGGTGACCCAATAAACAGTTTACCCAAAATGAAAGTGATATGTTTCCACTTCCTGTAATTTGATATCTGTGTTTTTTATTTTATTATAAAGAATGGGTAATGGAGCATCTACCCTGAAAAAATATTTATTTTGGTTGGGTGGGTGGTTTTCAAAGATATGGTCCATTGAACATTACTTCAGCAAATCAGACTTGTCCACGGAGCTTCACAAACCAGGTTTGGAACCGGCAATAATTATTTATTTTGGTTGAGTGGTTTTCAAGATATGGTCTATTGAACATTGCTTTAACAAAACAGACTTGTCCTTGGAGCAAAGGCATGATTGAACACAAGTGAGACATCAAAACTCGATTATTGCCGGGTAAACTTTTTATTGGGTCACCCTGTATATGAACAATTGACCTGATCATCTTGTTGTTTAAAAAAAAAATAGCGAACAGATATATTGGACACGTGACTCATGTGGTGATCCGGATCACTGAAAACATTTATTGGTTAATGACATGCTGTACTAAGAAATTTTAGTAGAAATAATTAGTTCAGGGAGTACAACTAATCTTTCATTGGTGTCGGTAATTGTAGGATTGTGATACACGCTTAGAAATGAGTGTCAACTGTTGCTGGGTAAAAAAGAAATGTGTAGTTTTTTACCCAATATTGTGCTAAACATCAATTTCGTAAAAGAACTTTTTACACATGCAATAGTTTACTATTGAATTCCGAGTTTTACACTCTGGAAGTGTAGAAAAGTGCCCGTAATTGGGTAAAACATGATTTGACACCATGAAAGTGTAAGAATTATTGGGTAAAGGAAATTTACCCAATTTATGTGTACCACAAATGACACTAGTGTTGAGTAAAACCTCTTCACAACCCCGGTTGTGTAAAGTGTTACACATAAGTGGGTCAAAATAGGGAACATGGTCGTTTTGGGGTAAACATTTACCCAACGATTTTTTACATTTTTTTACACTTTGACCCACTATGTTACACATAAGTGGGTCAAAATAGGGAACATGGTCGTTTTGGGGTAAACATTTACCCAACGATTTTTACACTCTGGAAGTGTAGAAAAGTCCCCGTAATTGGGTAAAACATGATTTGCCACACCATGAAAGTGTAAGAATTATTGGGTAAAGGAAATTTACCCAATTTATGTGTACCAAAAATGACACAAGTGTTGAGTAAAACCTCTTCACAACCCGGTTGTGTAAAGTGTTACACATAAGTGGGTCAAAATAGGGAACATGGTCATTTTGGGGTAAACATTTACCCAACGGTATTGTAGTTTTAAACTTTGTTGGGTAAAATATCTGTGTAGAAAGCCGCGTTACCGATCGATGTAACTATTGTCCAAGGTAAAGTAAACTATGCGTGTAGTGTTGCGGGAGCACATTAATATTATCAAGGCGATTTTTCAACGGTTTGCCGGCAACCTGACCTTCACACATCGGTCTGCCCTTAAGATAATATAGCTTTATAATTTACTAGTTTCATTATATTTATACTTTTTTCATGCCAATCTCAACATTTACCAACTAATTTCAGCAATTTCTTTCTATCTTGTCATATTTAGTCATATAAAATAGTTTATATTAACATAAAACATTTCCACATATCAACTACTTCGTTAGCACAGTGGGTACGGCGTCAGTCTTCGAATGCAAAGATTGTGGGTTCGAGCCCCGTTCCGTCAAGTTAAGGTAAGTTCTTCTAAAAATCTTTAATTCCGTGGATATTAAAATTGCGAAAGAAGATTAGAATACAAATATGACACCCAAAATGCTTAAAATATATTCCTGTATTTTTTTAATTAATTTATGTGTACCAAAATGACACAAGTGTTGGGTAAAACCTGTTGTGTAAAGTGTTACACATAATTGGGTCAAAATAGGGAACATGGTCGTTTTGGGGTAAACATTTACCCAACGATTGATGGGTAAAATGTTTACTATATGTGTTGTGTAAGACTCTACACAACCACTGTTATGTTCATTTTTACCCAACAAACGACCATGTTCCCTTTTTACCATCCTGAAGTGTAGTATTTTACCCAACATTGCTTAATTTTTTCTAAGAGTGTAACTACTTTCTTTTCGTATAGCGTATGTCCTAATTAGTGCAGCTATCCAAACTAATCTACCTCCACCAAGAGTATTCACTGGAACTAATTAAGCGCGACTCGGTAAAACTAAGTTTAGCTTTAAATATTCGTATAACCAACCGAACTAAAATACAAATACTGTCCGCGACTAATAATTATATGTTCGTAGAAGTTGTTGGCGAATAATTTGTCAATTAACTTTTTAGTGCCGCGGTGCTGTAATCGAAAACAGAATTTTGCAGCCGCCATTTTGTTCAGTGTACGTGAAGCCATTGTTGACTCCCGATTACCAAGCGAAGAAAATGGCTAAAAGGTACGTAAAATGATGCAAAATGTATGTCAAATCATTTGTTTTTAAAGAATATAAACATGTAGATGTTTCTGGACAGTTCAATTTTTGTGAACTGACGTGCAGTTTTGATTCATAAATTTACGAACCGACCACAACATAATTCTCAGTTCATTGCATGTGGTGATACTGTGGTTCAAGATGTATCATTCGAACTTTGCTGGTCGTTAGCGGAATTATTGGAGAAAATGACAGGCATGGTAAAAAAAAGCCTACATTTAAGATTATTTTACGTAGGCCTATGAGCCATTCTCTTCGCTCGGTAATCGGGAGTCAACGCATGCTTCACGTGCACTGCACAAAATTAGTAGACCATGGTTTACTAATTAAAATTAGTAGACCATCTTAGTTCAAATGAATGAACTAAGCAAAAGTAGTAGAAATAGACATCGTTTTTTTAATAATTTTATAAGTTAGTATAGACCCCATAAAATTAGTAGAGACCCCTATACAATTAGTAGAGCAAACTAGTAGAACACAGCCTACTAATCTACAACCTAGTTAAAGAATACTTAAACTAATCTATAGTTGGTAGATACAAACATCGTTTTTACTAATTTCTTTTTGCCCGCCACGGAATAACTGTCTGAGGCGCCAAACCAAATGTATAGTCGCCACGCGGCGAATGATTGATTAGGCCTACGATTAAAGCAACTGAAAATCGCGCCCGAGATCGAATTATTTCCTTTTTCGCAGAAATTGAGGCCCTGGGGTGGGGTGGGGGCGGGGGGGGGGGGGGGGGGGGGGGGGTGGAAAGAAAGACCGAGGGAGGGGAAGGGCGGTTGAAATGGTAAACTTAACATAGTCGACAAAACAAACGCATGGCGCGGGCATGTAGCCAAAACGCGAAAATCATCGAGGTTTTGAGCCCCCGACTTCTATTGCATAGCCTCTAGAAAATTGCTCTTACTAGAAAAGTAATGAATAATTTGAACTAATATTTTCAGAATATGCTGTTAAGACCATTAGAAAGATGATGATATAAAAAAAAACTAATCATTTTCAAATTTCAGTCCTCTTCTAAGAGCATTTTTGATGGTAATCGTCATCTTCCTTTCATGGTATCATATAGGCAATAAATGATCCTTTGCCCGCCACGGAATAACTGTCTGAGGCGCCAAACCAAATGTATAGTAGCCACGCGGCGAATGATTGATAGGCCTACGATTAAAGTAACTGAAAATCGCGCCCGAGATCGAATTATTTCTTCTTCTTTTCGCAGAAATTGAGGCCCTGGGGTGGGGGCGGGGGGGGGGGGGGGGGGGGGTGGAAAGAAAGACCGAGGGAGGGGAAGGGCGGTTGAAATGGTAAACTTAACATAGTCGACAAAACAAACGCATGGCGCGGGCATGTAGCCAAAACGCGAAAATCATCGAGGTTTTGAGCCCCCGACTTCTATTGCATAGCCTCTAGAAAATTGCTCTTACTAGAAAAGTAATGAATAATTTGAACTAATATTTTCAGAATATGCTGTTAAGACCATTAGGAAGATGATGATATAAAAAAAAACTAATCATTTTCAAATTTCAGTCCTCTTCTAAGAGCATTTTTGATGGTAATCGTCATCTTCCTTTCATGGTATCATATAGGCAATAAATGATCCTTTGCCCGCCACGGAATAACTGTCTGAGGCGCCAAACCAAATGTATAGTAGCCACGCGGCGAATGATTGATAGGCCTACGATTAAAGTAACTGAAAATCGCGCCCGAGATCGAATTATTTCTTCTTCTTTTCGCAGAAATTGAGGCCCTGGGGTGGGGGCGGGGGGGGGGGGGGGGGGGGGGCGGTGGAAAGAAAGACAGAGGGAGGGGAAGGGCGGTTAGTTAGTTATCTGTACTAAAATAAATTAGTAAAAACGATGTCTGTTCCTACCAACTATAGATTAGTTTAAGTATTCTTTAACTAGCTTATAAATTAGTAGGCTGTGTTCTACTAATTTGTAAGGTGTCTCTACTAATTTTATAAGGGTCTATACTAACTTGTAAATTAGTGAAAACGATGTATATTTCTAAGACTTTTGCTTAATGCATTCAGTTGAACTAAGATGGTCTACTAATTTTATCAATTAGTTAACCATGGTCTACTAATTTTGTGCAGTGCACGTGAAGCAAGCGTTGACTCCCGATTACCGAGCGAAGAAAATAGTTCAAAGATACGTAAAATAATCTTAAATGTATGTCAAATCACAAAATACTATGTAGATTTTTTTATACCATGCCTGTCATTTATTCCATTAATAATTCCGCTAACGGCCACCAAAGTTCGAATGACACAGCGCGAACAACAGTATCACGACATGCAATGAACTGGGAATTATATTGTGGTCGGTACGTAAATTCATTAATTCAAACTGCACGTCACACAAACTTCTGTCACAAAAATTGAACTGTCCAGAAACATCTACAGATTTATATTCTTTAAAAACAAATGATTTGACATACAATTTGCATCATTTTACGTACCTTTGACTTTTGAGCCATTTTCTTCGATCGGTTATCGGGAGCCAACAGTCGCTTCACGTCACGTACACTGAACACAATGGCGGTGGCAACATTCTGTTTTCGAAGACAACACCGCGGCGCTAAAAAGTTAGTTGACAAATTAGTCGTCAACCACTTCTACGAACATATCTTAGTCGCGGACAGCATTTGTATTTTAGTTCGGTTGGTTATACGAATATTTGAAGCATAATTTAGTTAACCGAGTCGCGCTTAATTAGTTCCAGTGAATACTCTTGGTAGAGGTAGATTAGTTTGGATAGCTGCACTAATTTGGACATATGCTATACGAAAAGAAACTAGTTATCACAATCCTACAATTACCGACACCAATGAAAGATTAGTTGTACTCCCTGAACTAATTATTTTTACTACAATTTCTTAGAACAGCATGTCATTAACCAATAAATGTTTTCAGTGTTTACATAGTCGACAAAACAAACGCATGGCGCGCGCATGTAGCCAAAACGCGAAAATCATCGAGGTTTTGAGCCCTCGACTTCTATTGCATAGCCTCTAGAAAATTGCTCTTACTAGAAAAGTAATGAATAATTTGAACTAATATTTTCACAATATGCTGTTAAGACCCTTAGGAAGATGGTGATATAAAAAAAACCTAATAATTTTCAAATTTCAGTCCTCATCTAAGGGTACACACCACCATAATCTTCCGCGGGCCAGGGTGCAGGGGTACTAAAGTCCTTAAAAAAAACTTTGATTGCTGCTTCAAATGTGAATATTTTGACCAGATTTTCGACATAGGTCTTAGATTTTGTTGTATTAAAAAGTTGAAACCTTCACGATTGTAATCTGAAATGTAAAAAGTCCCGAATTATTCTTGGGCGAAGTCTTGATCAAGCGGCCCGAAACACCGATTTCCCTGTTTTTTACGCACTATAAAGGCGAGAGCTTTACGAAATCAAAATTACTGAAAAACTGGGAATGTCGATCATATGTGAAATGTTGATAATATTAAAGAAAACAAAAATACGAAGATTTTACAACAAAAATCAATATCCCACCCAGGTAAGGAGGGGGACCCCAGGAGAAGCGATTGAACACCGGGTTTCTAACACGCGTTTCAATGGAATCGACTATGGTGGTGTATACCCTTGAGGGCGTTTGTTATTATCACACAAATGTCAGACGACGCTGGACACGGGCGTATTCAGGAATATTCAGGTTAAAATGTGCGAACGAGATTACGTGATCAAGTGAATGGGTGGGACGAACGCTTAACAACGGTTTAAATTCAATAAATGATACTGACACTGGAGTTGGTTTACTCCAACGGTTTTAGGATGAAATAATTTAGTTCCAACGTGTGATGAATATTATGGGGTCATATAATCAAATCCATTGTTGCATTGAAATTAACGGAAATTCAAAATTAACGGCCGTTCGTGTGTCCACCGTCGTCTGACAAATTTTACAGGTCTAAGGATAATGCTGACTGGAGGTAGTAGTACCACCAGCTTTATACCGGGCTTTATACTTATCAGTTTCATACCGGGATTGATTGATCCCCGTACAGGGGTGGGGTGGTGTGTCAGGGTCCCCCCCCCCCCCCCCCGACAGAAAATTCCAATTTGTGCTTCCGCCTTTTCTTATATAGTTTTAAAAAGAAAGAGAAATTGAATGAAGAAATTAAATATTAATTATTTAAATGCAAATAAAGTTTTGTCACTAATTTAATTCTCTTAGACTTGAAGAGACTTGAAAATAAATGTAAGGAATTAAAAGAGAGAATCAGCCATGATCAAGCAACCGGTTGTCCTTTACATGCTCAAAAACCACCAGAAAATCGCATGGTCAGTAGCAAATGTACCGAAGGGGTCATTTTAGGGGCTGGGGGTCAATCTACGAAATGGTGACCAACTTGAAATCTAAATTAAATGAAATGTTTTTAAAAGTCTTCAACACTAACGAGTATGTTCATTCCTTTAAATATGGCCACAATTGTTGTCCTTATGATGCAAAAAACAAATGTTGAATGTTTATACCCCATAAAATATGATTTCTGTTTTGTTGGTAAATGATCAAAAATCATATGCATATATCGTATGCTCGCTCCAGGTATTTAAGTACGCCATTCATTGCGCGTTCCTGATTTGGAGACGATCCATTGCCATCCCAAACCGCCTTTATACCCCCCCCCCCCCCCAACTTTTGCCAAAATCGTACGTGGATGTGCCTACCGATGCCGGACTTGGACAATTTGACTTAATCTGACTTTCTCTTACTTTCTCTATATCTTTTTTCTGACCAATTTCACACCCATCACTATGCCAATTTTGTTAGAAGCACCCAATTTTGCACAAATCTTCAATCTGTGATAAAAACACTCCATCGCTATACAATTTTGTTTGCGAAAAAAGCACCCCCAAAAGGCAGGCACATGTAGCCTACGTATACAATATCAATGTGAGCACCCACCCTCCGCCGTGCCCCCAACCCCCCATATCCCCCTAAAGTTTCATGCAACGACAGGGTAGGGGGCCCCTCCCCCTACCCATCAATTTCAACTGAATAGGTTTTATTGTTTGACACTGATAAGCTTATCATTCCGGAATTATTTTGTTTATTTCGAGAACAACTTATTTTTTAAATAGCGTATTAATCGATCGTTAGGCGAGTGGACCCTTTGAATACATTGTTTTGATATATTCAAATCATGTAGGTACTTCTTCAATCTCATTGCTTTTTGGGGGGGGGGGGGGGAAATCAATATTTTGTGTTTTTTCATCTGGGAAGAGTAGAGTAGCACCCCCGGATTTTTCATTGTATGGTTTATTATCATCTCTTTCATTTGTAACCAACCCGGACGTCATATCTTTTTAGGATTTTGAGATATTTATGATTTAAATTTAAAAAGTACAAAATTAAATAAAGAGTGGTTCCCCTGGAATATATAAGGAATATTAACTTAATATATTCTCTTAGTCCTTCTCTCCTTTATATTTTGAATCTATCGTGTACCGATAGTTTGTATATTAAGAGAAAACTTACTTTTTGCAAATACCCACTGATATTATTGGGGGAGTACCCCCTGTTTTTTCGGACTAGCGGTGCTTCGGACTGACGGGTAGGGTTTTTTTCTTCGGACTGACGGGCCTTCGGACTGGCGGTGTGTTTTTAAAAATAAAAAAAAGGCGGACTGACGGGCCTTCGGACTAGCGATGTGTTTTATAAAAAAAGACCAATTCGGACTAGCGGGCCTTCGGACTGACGGGTCTTCGGACTGATGGGCAAACCCCTGTCCGTTAGGTATTTCTATACGAGCATAAAATCCAAATGATGCATTGACTTGGATACTACAGAATCGTTGTGCACTACCATGCAGGACAACCATCCCATGGCTGGCATTTATTTCGTTCATGTGACATTGTTGAGTATCATTGCTTACAACATCCCATAATGGTTTCACTGATATTTGGACTGCAGCTGTCTGTGTGCCCAGTGCAAAGTTATTGTTAAGCAGCACTGGAAGTATGATGACGGAGAGTCGAAGTATTAGACTAATGAAGCTAATGGCCATGGCACAGGTGTGGTACTGAATACTATTGATGAAGTATTATTGGTGAACGAGGTATTATTGCTAGTAATTCTCATAGAAAGTAGTGAGTACCCTGACAAATTGTCTACCATCAGACATGACTGTCGCTCAAGTTTGGTGTTCAAGTAGTATCGACACCACAAGTGTGGTACTGAATACTACTGAAGTATTATTGATGAACAATGAATTATTACTATAATTATCACAGAAAGTAGTGAGTACTACCTACGAATTGTCTACCAATGAAATTAATGACTGTCGCTCAAGTTTGGTGTTCACCACCAAAGTAGTATTTGACTAGCACGGGTGTGGTACTGAATACTACTGAAGTATATTGATGAACAATAAATCATTACTATCAAAGAAAGTTGCAAGTATCACCGACGAATTGCCTATCATCAAAGCATTATTGTCTGTCGCTGCTCACGTTTGGTGTTCAATGTATCAATACTAATACGAATCATAAGATTATCACAGAAAGTATTGAGTACCACCAACGAATTGTCTATCATCAAAGAATTGATGTCTGTTGCTCAAATCTGGTGTTCACCACCAATGTAGTATCAACACCACAGGTGTGGTACTGAATAGTATTATTGATGAGCAATATTACTGATGACTAGTGATTTGTCACAGAAAGTAATGAGTACCCCCGACGAGTTGTCTGGCATCGAAATATCATTGACTGTCGCTCAAGCTTGGTGTCTTACCAAAGTAGTATCGACCACAGGTGTTGATGAACAATGACTTATTACTTCAAAGAATGTGGTTGGTAACCCCAAAGATATATTGTCTACCATCGAAGCATCGCTATTGATTCGAGTTTTATTGAAAATCAATAAGAAATCTTGTCTATGGTCACGCGTTATGAACTCGCCTCCCAATAGGGTGGTGCCGTTACATTTTTTAGCTTCATGCTGTCATTTTCCTCAAATATTTTTAAAACCACAAAAGCTATCTCAACAAATTTGGTATCATTTTAAAGCCCTAATGACAAGCTATCTGCCTGCTAAATGGCATTGGTATAGCTAATACAGAAAGGGAGATACAGCTGTTTGATGTTTGGGGACCAGGGGTGGTGCTGGAAGGGGTGTTTCTGGAAGGGTGTTGCCTGTACAAACTCAATGGGGATAATCCCATGCGTTGTTCTTTTTACAATAACTAGTCATCCCCTAATGTTAAAAACACAATTTTGGTCCCATTTCAAAGGATATTTAGTAGTCATTATGTATGTGGTTCAATAGACTTGTCAACTATTATTAACAACTAATTAATTATGGATAAGACAATGATCATCAGCTTTCTTCCTATTCGCTACACAGTCAACATGAATAATCAGCCTCGATTTACCGGATTTATAAAAATGACTATAACAGAAAAAGTTTTCAACCTATGATAGCAAAAGTATACATTTTTGGAAAGCTTGTAACTAGAGGAATTCAGAAATGCAGTTTATATCAGGGAAGGGTTCATCCTTAAACAAATATTTCTGAAAATTCTAAAAATATATAAAATAAAAATTTGAGATATTCACTAGCCGGTATAATTACCATACCGACGTAGTAACTTTGACAAATATTTATCATCTAATGGGTAATTTCATGAGGAGTTCAAATATGTAAACAAAATAATGATAGGGATAGGTATACAAAATATATGGATCTCAAATTAAAAATTAAAAAACTCTGATATTTTCCGAACATTTCCGATCATACCATTTTAGTTCTTGGTCGTACTATAATTTTAATGACATATTTGGTTTCCTCATGCAATTTCCCTTCAGAAAATGTATACTTTTACTAACTCAGGGGGGTATACAAGCAAATATAAATGTGTAAAGTTAAATTCATGTCGCGAAAGCCAAAATCCGTGTGTAACGCGAAAGGAGGCGAGCTTAAAACACATGACCC
Source organism: Ophiura sarsii (assembly GCA_035610835.1). Lineage (NCBI taxonomy): Eukaryota > Metazoa > Echinodermata > Ophiuroidea > Amphilepidida > Ophiuridae > Ophiura > Ophiura sarsii. The sequence continues at coordinate 38,144,276 of CM069444.1, forward strand.
TATACAACACAATTCAATATAACTATTGAATACCACCAAAGCATTTATATTGAATATCACTGGAGCAGGTATTGTCTTCTACCAAGGTGTTATTGTGTTCACCAAAGCAGTACGGTTTATCATCAAAGTTAAATTGACTATCACCGAAGTATATAGTAATAAGTATCAATAAAGAGGCATTTTCCACCACCAAAGTTATTGATTACCACCAAATAATTAGTATTACTTCCCATAAAAGTCCTGATTACCACTGAAGTAGTACTGATGACTACTGATAACCTCTGTTGTAGCACTGATTACCAATGTAGAAGTCCTGATAACCACTGAGTACCACTGAAGAAATACTGAAGTGGTATTGATTACCACTGGAGTAGTACTGATGACCACTGAAGCAGTACTTACAACCGCTGGAGTAAGTTTGATTACCACTGGAGTAGTTTCGATTACCATTGAAGTAGTACTGATGACCACTGAAGTAGTATGTACTGATAACCACTGGAGGACGTAGGTTTGATAACCACTGAAGTAGTTTTGATTTTACCACTGAAGTAATACTGAAAACCGCTGAAGTAGTTTTGATTATCAATGATGTAGTTTGATTACCACTGAAGTAGTTTTGATAACCACTGAAGTAGTTTTAATTACCACTGGAGTAAAATTTATTATCACTGGAGTAATACTGGTTACCACTGAAGAGTACTGATAACCACAGAAGTAGTACTAATAACCACTGAAGCAGTTTTGATTACAACTGAAGTAATAGCAATTATCACTGGAGTAGTATTTTTACCAACAATGCAGCCCTGATTACTACCAAGGTATTATCAACCACAGACACTAACATCATCACAGACAGAAACAGCATCTGCAATCATTGCACTGAACTCCATTGGAAATCATCAAACCAGCTATATTATGATGGATGCGTTTATCTAGTACTGAGCCTTCACATCAACCCCAATATCAATGTCAGCGTTGTAACAAACAGCATTTACCCCAATGCGGTACGTAATACAAATATTGTTCCACTAGAATTATGAATCCAAATTCAAACAGTAAGACTGGCTACATGCGTCCGTATCGTTCTGTTACTGTTACAATAATGTCAATGGGTGGTGGATGAAAGCTATAATTGTAATCTACTGCTTTAGGATTGCACACAAATACAATACCAGTGATAGTTAAACTGCCCAATGATAATGCAGGAGTGGCGTCTGCGTACTAAATCTTATTAATTGTCACTTACATACAGGGTGTCACAAAATGATCTTTGGATGCAAAACAAATTTGAGAAGAATATTCTTTATTATCCTCTGTTTGATCACGAAATTATGCAAAATACAGGGTGAAGGTGGAGTCAATATATTCAGTTCCTGGTTTTATTGTTTTTTAAAAGTATTTTAAGAACAGAACTGAATAATTTTAATAAAATACATGGTCATGCAGTGAGACAATGTGAAATGATGCAACACTTTCATTCATTCCGATTCCAGTTTGAGGCTCCCCTCACAAATGCCGCATCCGTCCAAAGAGCATAAGCCTAATTTTAATTCTGGTCCAATTCATTATGGGAAATATGTGTATCAAAAAGAAAATGCACATACCTACCATAACAGGTGAAATATCATTTGTTCCACAGGAGTACTGATAAACTGTTAATTAAATGGACGCCTTTGAAGTGTATTGGTAATTCTTATGATGATTATTGTTATATCTATCATAGGCAAAAAGTACAATATTTTAAAGTTCTTTATGAGATTTCTATCTAACTAATACTATAAGTTATCCCCTGTTAGATAACGTAAAACGGGAAGATACCTATGTTGGGTAGCCTTGACCAGGCTTCTAAAATCATTTAAAATATGCAGTCCCATATTGACCGTAACCATCTGACGTTGCTAACACCATAACACAGAAATCCCACCCTTCTCTATTAAGCTGATTATAGCGTGCTAAGACAAGTGACATAGGATTTACGAGCTGTTCTCCCGCGATGGTATCTCAATGGCGATCACTACACAGTTTACACCGGGCTTCGCCCGGCGTGTTCAGTGAGTAATTGGTGGGTCAGTGAAGGGGGCGGCAGTTTGGATGCTAAGTTTATCGCACTAAATAAATAAGCTTGTAGGACTTGTTATTATTTATTAATATCAGTATGCACAAGGAGTTTGGTATATAATAGCCCGGACTACTACTACAACCCGATACAAATTTTAGAAAGCCTGATCAAGGCTAATGGTTGGGTACCACATCACATGAGGCCAGAGATAACGTATTTATCACTTAGGAAAAAAGCAATATATTTGGTATTGCGTAGTAGCTTCTGATTGGATTAATCAAGTTTTGGATTGATCCATTATCATTTGAGGGGTTGAACCATAATACTTTTAGGGGTTAACATTGGTGGATGGGTATGATTATAATTGGTGGATGGGTATGATTATAGGTGGTCATAGGTGTTGGGTTATGGGGGTGGTTACCTGTGTCATGTTGGTTGTTCCCAGTGTTTTCGATTTCGAGTGGTTTAACCACTCAATAAATATAAATGTAGGGTATTGGTAACCCAACACCTACGGCCACCCTAACTTCTCCCATCCACCACCATCACCAATCCCTAAAAATGATAATGGATCAACCCAAATTTCTTTTAACCAATCAGAGCGGTTATTCTGCCAACAACGCAATACCCAATATATTGCGTGGTTGGAATAGCTGATTACAACGCAATACATCTATATATATATTGCATTGTTGCTAAATGTCTAGGCTCATTACCAATCAGATTACAGCATTTGTATCTATTTATAGCTAGCAAGTGATAATAATCAATATAACCAACCTGGCTATCATAACCATGTCAATTAAGATTTCACAAGTACAGCGTGAGTAAAATAACCTGCTATTATAGTAGAAAGAAGCCATATTGTTTTCAAACCCAAATTAACGTTTGAGACATTTTTAATGTTTTGTTACTAACTTTGTATAAAGACAATAAATCAATAGCATTATGTTTGCCTTTGATGAACCTCCTACCGATACACCCGTTTCACATGTTTGTCCACGAGACACCCAAAACATGCATAAGTTCGCACAATGTGTATCTCATTCAAATTTGCAAACTTAGTTAATTTGTGACACATTGTTTGAAAACAAGATGGCTTTTATTCCACTGTTGCAGGGGTTTTTTACTCACCCTGTACATTATATCTATGGCATGTAATCATGTATAGCCGTGACATTTCCCCCGAGTATTATATTGGGTTAACACCTTTCTATTCAGTTTAAAAATTGAGGCAGAGAACTCAAATTACTCATTTTCAACAGCCACTCTCACCTGCTGACTAATCAACTATTGTAAATCTATTTTGTCTTTTATCAAAGTAGTGGGGTTTAAGCTTTACTAGGCAAAGATCTAAGACCTATGTCTAATTTTGGTTGATTCTGAAATCCTTAGTGTGATCATAATGGTGTGATAAAGCATTTGTTTCAGTCCAAGATCATCAATTCCAGTCCAGTGTTACACGAGTTAACAAGTTTATTCAGCACAAATTCAAACGAATAATACAATTCAGGTAAAGATTAATAATTCAACAAAGGTGTGCTACATGATCATGATATTCCCTGCTCTGTTTTTTCAAGCATGATCCTCTCGCTATAAACATATCGTCGTTGGGCAGGGAAAACCTCCTGTGTATATGTGGCCCTTGAACATGTACAAAACTGCCAAGAGGTTACATAGGAGGTTTTGCTTTAAACATGTTTAGGGGGCGAATAACACATAGGAGGTTTCTCTTGCACAATGACGATATAGGAAATTAAGTTTATATAAGTAAGAGCTTGAGCATTTCTTGATTTTATCAGTTATTGTCATCAGCCTATTTAAGGTCCACTTTTTAGCTGAGTGTTTCATAAAACATACCTTATAACAATTATAGAACTGGTGCATCATATATACCTTATATACAACACAGCTACACTGACCATGCTGACAGGGTACACATCAGGGGCAGAACAAACAGCAACAGATACTAGTAGTACAAAGTTAGAGGCTAACGACTGAGTATCCTTTGTTTAGAAGGTATTGTGAAAATGGTTAATATTTTAATTGTTTTAACATTTCAAGATATCCTCTAAACTACTTTCATATAGAGATATTTCCAGAGGCGAGCATCTCTGAGGGAAATTATATGGGCTGATGTGATTTAAAGTATCCACAGAACCCAATAAATTAACTGGTCAAAGTCATAAGCCTCATTCATAAACATCATTTAATGAATCTGTGTTTGTAAAACCTGTAATGTTGCTTCAAGACACATTATAAAATGTATGCTTCGAAACAATATTGGTTAGTTTACTTAGTTGAAGGAAAATTGTACTTGCTAACAATAATCACCAATGTTTGAACACTTGATAAGGATCACTACAGTAATTGAATGCATGCGTTTGGTTTTTCCGACAATAAACACATTATCCTTAAATGTATGATTTTTGTGTATGCTCATTCGCTGTACATTTCAAATAACCACTATAATTACCACTCATTCACAATCATCATTTGATGAACCTGTGTTTGAAAAACACCATAAATTTGCTTTAAGAAACATCCCAAAATGTATGCTTTCACATACTTCTGTTACCTATTCTCTCCATGACGACTTATTTGAAGAGAATTGTACTTGCTAACCATAATCACCAGTGTTTGAACATCCGATATACAACAAATAATAAATTGAATGCGTGCACTCGGTTGTTTCGACAAAGAAAAGAATTCTCCTTAAAAGTATTATGATTTACTGTATGCTTATTTGTTGTACACTTCAAAATGCCACTCAAATTACCGGTCACTCACTGCAGTGAGTAATAAGTTTACGGGTCATGTTGAAATGCTCTGAAGCGTTTCTTATACTTAATTACCACCTTGGTAAGAGCTAATGAGTTTGTTTAAGTAATCTACACCACTGAGCAACTTCCACAAAATATGTACAGCATAAAGGACTTTTAAGAATTCCACGGATGCTAAAATATTGCCAAAATGGCTTTTTGAATTAATGGGTATGTCCCTGGATCCTTTTCTGCTTAATTCGCTCTATACAAGCCTCGTTCTTCCCCATCTTCATTTAATATTGCAACATCATATGGGCTGATTCCAACAACTGAAACCTTGATTCAATTCATGTTAAACAAAAGAAAATTATTCGTCTTTGTTCAAATTCACATTATTTAGCTCATTCTACCCCTCTGTTTGCAAAATTAAGAACCCTCACTATTTATGGCATTCGTAGGCTACAGAATGCTTTTTATGTATAAATATGCAAATAACATGTTACCCGATTTATTTTCTCATTACTTTAATCAATCAGATGTCATCCACTCCTACCGAACAAGGTTTTACATTTTTATCGACCCCCGAAATTTAGAACTGATTTTGCTAGACATAAGGACGGAGTGGAATGACATTAATAACGATATTCGAAATTGTAAATCAGTCAGAAGATTTAACAATAGATATAAAAATATATCTACTTTCGTTTTAAATGTCCTAAATACATGTACTATTATATTTCTTATATTAGACCGGTACCTCTATAAATCCGTACTCCATTGCCTTGCTGCCTTACATATTATTATTGTCTCTTATATACTTGGTTCACAGATGTATATTATAATCGTTACTGATCTGTTATTGGAATTGTATTCATGCCGTTGCCGACATCCACCCGAGTTCTTTGCATTATAGCTAATGATTTTATTTGGTAGGCCAAGTACTTTTAGCGAGTTCTGCTCTGATTTGGTCAACCCACCATAGTACAATTAACTGTGTTGTCTTTTTATGTATCTCATTTGTGGTGCATAAACTGAACTGAACTGAACTGAACTGAACTTTATGTTACTGGCCCTAATTCAGTTAGCCATTAAGTAATACTATGGTTGCAAGGCATTATTGAAAATATGTCTGCTTATAGTCACTGTCATAATGATATGGACGAAATTCAAGCTATTTCACGCGAGCGTGTTTTGTTGTTATCCGCGGATGCATGAAATGGGCGAACAACTATGCATTCACACGCGCGACGATTTCACGATTGACCAATAAGGATGCGCGGTCATTTTTTGAAAGTGACCAGTACTCACTTGAGGGATTTATGCATGTACGCATGCATGAATGCATTGGTGGAATTATGTCTATAGCATTATGACTATAGTGTAATCTGCTTGCCTCAAAAATCCTTAGTTTTTGAGATTATAATAATACAAATAATGGAAATTTAGATTAACCATTTATAACAGGAAAATCTACTTTAATAACCTAAACTATATAATAATGTTTTATATCATATATATAATATAATATAAAGCAGTTTACCAACCCACGGTGTTTACAATAGACAATATAACAACAAATATTAACAACCACCGGCGAATGTCCCTACGAAAAATAAGCAAGGACATTCACCGGCGGGGAATTGAACCCCGGTCGCGTATTTTCTTTATGCAACTATAATGGGATGCATAGACGACAGATGATGTACACATAGATGGTATCGCTGTACGGAATAAAGCGTAGTAATACAAAGTGATGCATCCCGTTATGGTTGCAGAAAGAAATTAAGCACCCCGGTCTCCTAAACTGCCTATAACCTAAAACTAAGAGGGTCATTCAATAAGTTCTACCTCCTACCTCATAACTTTATTATTATATGAGCCAGTCTTATCAAATATCACACGATTGTAGCTTGGAACCTCAGCTACAAATCCAATGTAAATTGATATGAGTACTGGTTGTACTTTTCCGGAAATGCAGTGAGAACCAAACCTCGATTTAGTGTGACGGAAACCGATGAAAAACAGCAAAACATACCTATCGGTCAATTATAAACCGTTCCAAATGTCAGATGTCTCTTTAACAGACTGTAAACAATAAAGTTGACTGATGGTTTAGACAAAATATGCCCTCTGATTAGCCAGATCCAGGTCAGGACAACCATTCAGTTTACCCCTCCCCTAGAAAACCCTGTAAAAGTCATATTTGACTTTCATGATAACTAAGCGTTCTTCAATATATCGAGCTAATTGGAGGGATTTAAAGTCTGTCAAAGCGATAATTTTCTATCATTGACTACCTGATTGACTATTCTGAAGTTTGCATATTAGTTAAACTCATAAAGTGACTATTATGGTAAAGGTTTAACATTCGAGGCATCATTGTGGCTTAAGGTGTAACAACAAAAATTTGACTGATGGCAGTATTCTGGTATGCCAAAGGCATAGCAATACATTTTAGTTGATAGTACACTATTTTCAAGCCTACAAGAGTTAATATTGTTTACAATCTTATCTATACATGATAATACTATAATATATTCAGTTATCATTCACTCATTTCCATTTTCAGTATTTAAATCATGCTCTTATATAAATATCTAACCATAAAATACGAAAAACACCCAAAAACATGTGTATAATTTTTAAGGTAATTTTCTGTGTCCGTTGTCCAAAATCTCTCTCTGGCTTTGACCGCGTCATAACAAAAGTAAAACAGATATTAATTATCATTTACTACATATTTGTAGCTATGATTCGGAGCTATAATCATGACAAATGTCGTGAGGTTAACATTATAATTAGCGATGTTATGAGGGAGGAGGTAGAACTTATTGAATGACCCTCGTAGTTATATTTACATGGTTTGAGTAAACACAGTATGTTAATGGAACTCTACATATCCAAATTAGTAGGTAATATATGGCTTGTGTTCAAGGCCTACATAAACAGAAAGTAACAATGAGAAGAGAAGCTAAGATTTACATCAAAGAATTATATCAGAATAGTTATTGAGACGGATTGAAATTTAGAAAACAAATAATTGTGTGTTGTCAGGATTTGCTTCATCACATACTCTACAGAGCCACAGTTTGTGCAATCTTTTGGTCTGCTTTTTTCTTTTGATAATTTGAGATGATTTCAGCAATAGTGTACAAATAAGGATTAATCGCCGAATTTATGGGTAAAACAAATGTCACTGACCATGCATAAATGGATGGGGGTAGTTCAATAACTCTTGCCTGAACGAGAACGCCAAGGACAATTATCGGCGCTACACACAAGAAGTCTGTAATAACAATTGCGGTTACATTTCTGGTGAGTCTGATTTGCTCTTTCATATCAGGAGTGCGTCCAGACTGTTTTGCTGATTTTATAACAACCCTCACAATCTCTATATAGCATCCAAGTATTATCATGTAGCATAAGCAGTTGAGACAAAGGAAGAGTGCTGTTGAAAAGTACAAGCCATTAACAGTACCTGTGAATTCAGTATTAAATGTCTGTTTGTCAAACCCAAAATTGAGATTTTCTGGAGAAATCACCGAAGTACTATTTGTAGTTGAGTAAGTTTTGGTTAGCGCTAATGGTAAACCGATACACACATGTGAGTTATCGTAAAACTTAAAATTCTTTCCAGATAAAATAGATGGAACAAAACCTAGTACCAATGAACAAACCCATATAAATATAGCAATCATAAATGTTGACTGTTTACCCAATTTGGTGTGAGAGTATGGGAACTTGATGCAAATAAACCTGTCAATACTTATCATTGTCAAAAAGAACACAGATAACTCAGTTGATGCTATTGAAATTCCTCCTGCAATTTTACAGGTAATGCCAGACCTCCAGGTTTCAGATTGCATTGGGAAGTATTCCCCATAGTATATATCAGCACATGCGACTATTAACATGTATAAACCCATGAGTGAATCAGACATAGCCAGATTGCTAAGAAGTAAATCCTGCACCTTATACTTTTTAGTATTTTTGTTTCTCCATACTAAAACAAATGCATTTCCACCCAGTGCATTTAAACCAATCAGCCACATCAATGCAACTAGTATTCTGTCTGATAACAGCCTATCACATGTGAGATATGGAGATCTTTTATCTGCTGCATTACAGTTCACACCAGTAGACACATAACACTCACATACCTCATGTTGACTTACAGCCAACTCTGCAGTTAAAGGGAAACCAGAAAATGTGTCAATAATTATACCTGTCAATGTATTGTTTCTCAGATTAAGCATATCCAAACGAGTTAAGTGGTTGATATTTGGGCATTCCTTTAACTTGTTGACAGATAAATCAATGATAATAATATTTATTGTGTCGTTGAATATATCAAAATCAAGATTTCTCAGATTATTGTATTGTAGAAGTAATATTCTCAGACTGAATAACCCTTTCAAGATTTTTGGACCTAACCACTCTAATTGGCTGGATTCCAAAAACAGATATTCCAGATTGATTAACCCATTGAAAATGCCACCAGGCAAACTTATCAACTTATTGGGGGAAATACCTAGAGTTATTAGATTATTTAAGGTATTGAACTGATGAGAGTGCAATGTGACAAATTGGTTTCCAAGGAGGTACAATTCTTGTAAGTGTTCCAACCCCAAAAACAACTTATCGGGTAGTGTTTGTAAGTTATTATAATGGAGATACAGAGAAGTCAAGTTACCCAATCCTTTAAATGAACTTGCATTTAAAGTAACTAATTGGTTTTCATCGAGGTAAAGAGCTTGTAAGTCTCCCAACCCCCAAAATAAATCACCGGGTATTGTTTGTAAGTTATTATAATTGAGATACAGAATGGTTAAGCTAACCAATCCATTGAATGTACTTGCATTTAGGGTAACTAATTGGTTTCCATAGAGATAAAGAATGTGCAAGTTTGACAATTCCCAAAATAAATCACCAGGGAGTGTTTGTAAGTTATTACCAGCCAGAGACAGGACAGTAAGCCTAACCAATCCATTGAATAAACTTGAATTCAGGGTGACCAGTTGATTTTCAGTCAGATACAGGACATCCAGGTTTTCAAATTCCCAAAACAACCCCGCAGTCAATGTGATGAAACTATTTTTATGAAGATGCAGATGGGTCAACATAACCAATCCCTGGAACATATTTTCATCAAGATGGTGCAATTTATTTCCATTTAAATACAAGTGTTTTAATGTTTTTAATCCAAAAAACACATCTGCATGGAGTTCGGCCAAGTAGTTTTTCTGTAAGTTTAGTACTTGTAAATTATCAAAATATTGAAATGGGTTTACAGCAAGCCCTACTATATTGTCATAGCTCAGATCTAAATACAATGTATCAATTGGGTAGATTAACAATGTTTCTTGTGTTTGAAGAAAACCATTACTAATACATTGAAACTCTGCCTCTCTGTGGCGAATAGTGGCATTGCAATCTGTGGGAAATTCTGGTCTACATCTATTTTCATGGTCTAAGTCACATGTGATTATTTGGTTATACCCCTTTACTCTATCGCAATCTGGTGTCTGATTTACGTTTGCACTAGACATGATATCGTCATTAGATTCTGGACACACTGGCTGTGCCTCTAATGTTGATATCCTATCAATTAAGATACTGACATTACTTGTACATTTATAAGAAACCTCTCATGAATGAAAACAGCACTGCATAATTTATCATTTCTGTTGAAAACCATATACCTATTTGTACAGTCTATCAAGTCACCTTGTCTTTCAATATACAGGAGAAAAGATTCTTCTGAAGCATGTCCGTCAGGTATTTCTATACGAGCATAAAATCCAAATGATGCATTGACTTGGATACTACAGAATCGTTGTGCATTACCATGCAGGACAACCATCCCATGGCTGGCATTTATTTCGTTCATGTGACATTGTTTTGTATCATTGCTTACAACATCCCATAATGGTTTCACTGATATTTGGACTTCAGCTGTCTGTGTGCCCAGTGCAAAGTTATTGTTAAGCAGCACTGGAAGTATGATGACGGAGAGTCGAAGTATTAGACTAATGAAGCTAATGGCCATGGCACAGGTGTGGTAATGAATACTATTGGTGAAGTATAATTATTGATGAACGAGGCATCATTACTAGTAATTATCATAGAAAGTAGTGAGTACCCTGACAAATTGTCTATCATCAGAGCATATTGATGACTGTCGCTCAAGTTTGGTGTTCAAGTAGTATCGACACCACAGGTGTGGTACTGAATACTACTGAAGTATTATTGATTAACAATGAATTATTACCAGTAATTATCACAGAAAGTAGTTCCACCTACGAATTGTCTTCCAATGAAATTAATGACTGTCGCTCAAGTTTGGTGTTCACCACCAAAGTAGTATTTGACTAGCACAGGTGTGGTACTGAATACTACTGAAGTATATTGATGAACAATAAATCATTACTATCAAAGAAAGTTGCAAGTATCACTGACGAATTGTCTATCATCAAAGTATTATTGTCTGTCGCTGCTCACGTTTGGTGTTCAATGTATCAATACTACAGGTGCGGTATTGAATACTACTGAAGTATTATTTATGAACAACCAATCATAAGATTATCACAGAAAGTATTGAGTAGGCCTACCACCAACGAATTGTCTATCATCAAAGAATTGATGTCTGTTGCTCAAATCTGGTGTTCACCACCAAAGTAGTATCAACACCACAGGTGTGGTACTGAATAGTATTATTGATGAGCAATATTACTGATGACTAGTGATTTGTCACAGAAAGTAGTGAGTACCCCCGACGAGTTGTCTGCCATCGAAGTATCATTGACTGTCGCTCAAGCTTGGTGTCTTACCAAAGTAGTATCGACCACAGGTGTTGATGAACAATGACTTATTACTTCAAAGAATATGGTTGGTAACCCCAAAGAAATATTTTCTACCATCGAAGCATCGCTATTGATTCGAGTTTTATTGAAAATCAATAAGAAATCTTGTCTATACAACACAATTCAATATCACTATTGAATACCACCAAAGCATTTATATTGAATATCACTGGAGCAGGTATTGTCTTCTACCAAGGTGTTATTGTGTTCACCAAAGCAGTACGGTTTATCATCAAAGTTAAATTGACTATCACCGAAGTAGTAATAAGTATCAATAAAGAGGCATTTCCCACCAACAAAAAGTTATTGATTACCACCAAAGAATTAGTATTACTTCCCATAAAAGTCCTGATTACCACTGAAGTAGTACTGATGACTACTGATAACCTCTGATGTAGCACTGATTACCAATGTAGAAGTACTGATAACCACTGAGTACTACTGAAGAAATACTGAAGCGGTCTAGATTACCACTGGAGTAGTACTGATGACCACTGAAGCAGTACTTACAACCGCTGGAGTAGGTTTGATTACCACTGGAGTAGGTTTGATTACCACTGGAGTAGTTTCGGTTACCACTGGAGTAGTAGGCTACTGATGACCACTGAAGCACGTACTAATAACCACTGGAGTAGTTTTGATTATCACTGAAGTCGTTTTGATTACCACTGAAGTAATTTTAATTACCACTGGAGTAAAATTGATTATCACTGGAGTAATACTGGTTGCCTCTGAAGAGTACTGATAACCACTGAAGTAGTACTGATAACCACTGAAGTAGTTTTGAGTACCACTGAAAACAAGAGATAACATAAAGTGTACTTTTAATTCACATTCGAGTAATCTATGATTATGGTATCGTAAAAAATAAAAAAATAAGGAAAAAATCACTTAAAAAATCTTCGCCACGCGGCATGATGTTATATAAGCAATGCTACACATCTTGAAAACTCATTATCTCCTGAACAATGGTATGTTATTTAAACAAAAAATCTGAATTTTTGTGTTTGTCAATTAGAAAGACCTTCACAATCGATGCCGCGCCAGCCAACTACATTGTAGGAAGGGGCTATATCTTGATAGACGTCCCGTACGGAATAAACCGTGTACTACGACAACACATTTTAATTGATATGAGCATGTGCACATCAGTTACGGGACGTCTAGCAAGACATTGCCTAGGAAGATGAACGTTGCTTAAGTTATATATAGGTAATGTCGACGGTGTGCGGTGGAAATCTGATGTGGCGTGTTATAGGGGGGGGGGAGGGGTGTCGGAGGCGGGGGGGATGGGGGCACTGGCGGTGAACGTGATGAGCATCTCTGGCCGCAGAGGAAATAATGTTTACTAGGTATCACGTATGGGTAATAAATTGGCGGCGGACAGTACATACGCACATCAGACTTAGAGGCAATGTTAGCGGGAAAGGGGGGTGTAGGGCGATCGTCACCGGTGCCGGACCGATGCAAGCGTCGGCTTAGAGGCGATTTCATTTTAAGTTAGGCCTATTGTTAAGCGAGGTTTTTGTGCAAGTTGATCATACCACAACACTGACAGAACACCCTACGAAAATAAACGAAAATACAAAATTTTATTTCAAAATGTCTTTTTTTCTTCAATTTATTTCACTTTAAATCAAACCAACTTTTTTTTTTTAAGTGTTCTGTTGTTATCAGACGGATTTCTTCGGAACGGAAAAAACAAAGTTTCGCGTAGACTTACACTTTTGTATTAGGCCCATATTCCACATGACGCGTCTTCATCAGTGAATTTAGATGCCCGTGCTGACCAGCAAAATCAATGTAAAATCAGAGCATTGAATTACGCGAAACATTTAACGCAATCAGCGCCCGCGACTTAACTGCGATGAGCTTGTAATAACAAATAATGGTGAAACACCAGTAAGCCTACTCGCTATTAAATTCTGCTTACAACTGAATATCACACCTACCCCCACCCCAACACCACCCCACCCAACCCACCCACCCACCCACCCAACCACCCAACCACCCCCACCCCACCACCACCAGACCCCCACCCAACTCGACATTTAACTCAATCAACGCCCGCGACTTAACAGCGATGAACTTGTAATAATGGTCAAATATCAGTAGTCCTACTCGCTATTAAATTCTGCTTGCCACTGACTATCCCACCTACCCCTCCCCAAACATCACCAAACCCAACCACTACCACACCCCCACCCCAACCACCATCCACCCCCTACACAACCCCCACCAAACCAACCCGACATGTCTTCACAGTCTCTCTGTGCCAATTACAATTGCTTGCACTAGAGTTTTCGTCTTTTTTGAACTGTTTTACAATTAGAGGTAATCCAAAATGACATAGTGGAAACTAAGTTGGACTCTGTCGAGTCCAGGATCAAAATATTCACTGTTAAAGGTTGTTGCAAGCCATGACCAATGCCGGAGACCAATGATGAAGCGTATAGATCTTCAAGGTTCTACGGATAAAATTACCAGAGCAAAGTTACTATAGCAAAGTTATCAATGTGTGGCCTTAATCTCATCCCTACACTGTTATTACGGTTGTGCAAAATTGTGCACAAGTTGTGTAAATAACCGCTGTTTATTATAGGAACCTAGCAACCTAGCAATTGTGTAAACAGTTTAAACAACCCTTGTTGTGTAATATCTACACAACAGTTGTGTTGTATTTCTCAACAAATAATATGTAACATTAATTTGCACATTTAAGTTGTGTAAATTGTTTACACAACAATTAGTTAATTTTCTATACAATGGTGGTGCATTACTATTGGGTTGTGGGATGGCCATTTTAACGGTTTACACAGCAATTGGTTAATTTTCTACACAATAGTTGTTGATTACTATTGGGTTGTGGAATGGCCATTTTAATGGTTTACACAACAATTGGTTAATTTTCTACACAATAGTTGTGCATTAGTTTTTGGAGAGTTGATTGAAGTATTTGACGGTAAGCATGTTTCACTTGAGCTATAAGCAGATTGAAAAAGCCAACCCCAGCGAAAATCAATAGCTGTATTGTACTGGTTGTCAACTGAGACTTGAGAGCGCATTACATCAAGATTTTATTGCTCACGCGTGTGACGAGGCACTATCAACCGGTCGTGTTCACCAGAGTGTAACTATTTGACCTTAATATGTGTGTATATTATAACAGACGACACGTTTTGTGAGAACCGGGCGGAACCGGCCGTAACCGGCGGTTGCCTGGCGGTCGAGTTTTGACGTGATCTCTAAATAACATATGGTCATCGGAGTTCCTTTATTTTGTTCCGAACAATGTATTTTAAATAAAATATTTCATAAAATGAAAAATGGTTCAATTATTTGCATTATTTTTTGTTAAACTTCAGTAAATACCATCTGTTTTTATTAATTTTTGGTTTAGCTATCATTAATTTGTCCAAATAATAATAAAGTACACATATACATTTGTTTTGATGTCATACTGCCAAATGTGACAACCCTACATTAACATTTATTGACATAATTGCACAATTTGTGAATTCAGATGAATCATCTTGACGCATAACGTATTCACCTCGCAAGTTTTGTATAGCATATATTTATAGCATTGTCATAGGTCATAGGTCTACGTATGTTACGGCCCTATACGTGCAAAACCCAAATACATGTACGTGTATGCGCGCGCGTTATGTGATGCAATTAGTAGAATACGCGGATACGTCACTGTCTCGAGATGGCCAAACAGAGTATACGTGCAAAACCCAAATACGTGCAAATGTGCACGTATTGGGCTCCAATACGTGCTAAAAAAAAGAACTCTAAATTCGAAGATATTCTATTCGGCAACCACTCTCCCTCTGAATGCTTCAAACAATGCCTTATTTTAATCGACCCTGCTTGATTTGACCAGAAGTGTTTTGGTCAAAATGTTAAAATGCCTGTACATGGTCAATGATGTTATGTTAAAGCTATTCTTGTAATAAAGCACCCTCCCTCTGAAATATTTAAATAATAAGCTACTGAACTCGACCTACGTCCATTTTGTCCCGACATAACCGTGCCCCTTTAATCAGATATATTAAATTCAGCTATAAATATCTTTCTTTTAACTTACACCCTCCCTCTGAAATATTTAAATCATACCTTACTAACTCGACCTAATTGATATTGATAAAATAAGCCATACAAATCTTTCTTTTAACTTACACCCTCCCTCTGATAATATTAAATCGTCCAACAAATGACTCGACCCAAGATGAAAAGTTTAAATAGTATACGTCATAAGACGATTTTTTTCGACAGAATGTTACAGTAGGTTATAAGACATAATAGAAGTCGTATACACTAAACAGGTGTTTCTAGATCATTTTACAACAACAATTTTGTGTGTGTGCACGTATGAGGTTGATATTTTCTTAAATATACGTAATAAGACGATTTTACGACAGATTGTAGGTAATAAGACATAATAGAAGTCATATATAAACTAAACAGGTGTTTCTAGATCATTTGAAAATAAAAATAAATTTGCGCTTATTTGGCTCAGGTTGATATTTTAAATATTTTGAAATAGTAAACGTAATTAGACGATTTTGTCGACAGATTGTAGGTAATAAGACATAATAGAAGTCATATATATACTAAACAGGTGTTTCTAGACCAATTTTTCGCACGTATTGGGCTGAGGTTGATATTTTCTTAAATATACATAATAAGACGATTTTTTAGTAATAAGCATAAAAGAAGTCATATAAACCAAACAGGTGTTTCTAGATCATTTAACATTTAACATTTACTACAATATTTGATTATGTGTTTGCTGGGATACGATAGAAACTGCGAAAGATTAATTTGTTGATATTAACATGTTTCGTCGTTATTAAACTTGAATCTATATTTACACATATCTCGGGACATACTCTGCATTTGCTTCCTCAACGATATATACTGTACACTTGCGGTTTTTTGTTTTGGAGAGAGCTATGATTGATTTTTTCATGAAACTGTGATAGATTCATTTATTGATGAACATGTTTCGTCGCAGTAGCGCTGTGTTTCTCTTATTGAATTTGGATCTATATTTACACATAACTCGTAATATTCTCTGCGTTTGCTTCATTAACGATGCAATTGTAGACACTAGCGAGGTGTTTTTGTTGTTGAGAGAGCCCTGAAATTCTTTAGATTCATTAGTGGTGATGAACATGTTTCGTTGCAGCAGCGTCGTTACTCCTTCTATTGCTATTGAATTTTAACCGTTACTTACTCTGCGTGTGCTTCGTCGTTCTCTGCCAGAACTCGCAACGTGTCCAAACATGTAGACATGTTTGGACACGTTGCGAGTTCTGGGAGAGAGACCTATGAAATATGGTCATGTGTTTTAAGCTCGCCTCCTTTCGCGTTACACACGGATTTTGGCTTTCGCGACATGATTTTAACTTTACACATTTATATTTGCTAGTATACCCCCCTGAGGTAGTAAAAGTATACCTTTTCTGAAGGGAAATTGCATGAGGAAACCAAATATGCCATTAAAATTATAGTACGACCAAGAACTAAAATGTCATGATCGGAAATGTTCGGAAAATACCAGAGTTTTTTAATTTTTAATTTGAGATCCATATATTTTTTATACCTACCCCTATCATTATTTTTTTAACATATTTGAATTCCTCATGAAATTACCCATTAGATGATATATAATTGTCAAAGTTAATACGTCGGTATGGTAATAATACCGGCTAGTGAATATCTCCAATTTTTATTTTATATATGTTTAGAATTTTCAGAAATATTTGAACCCTTCCCTGATATCTGCATTTCTGAATTCCTCTAGTTATAAGCTTTCCAAAAATGTATACTTTTGCTATCATAGGTTGAAAATTAATTAATTAGTTGTTAATAATAGTTGACAAGTCTGTTGAACCACATACTTAAAGACTACTAAATATCCTTTGAAATGAGACCAAAATTGTGTTTGTAACAATAGGGGATGACTAGTTATTGTAAAAAGAACAAAGCATGGGATTATCCCCATTGAGTTTGTACAGCGGCACCCCTTCCAGCACCACCCCTGGTCCCCAAACATCAAATAGCTGTATCTCCCTTTCTGTATTAGCTATACCAATGCCATTTGACAGGAAGATAGCTTGTTATTAGGGCTTTAAAATGATACCAAATTTGTTGAAATAGCTTTTGTGGTTTTAAAAATATTTGAGGAAAATGACACATGAAGCTAAAAAATGTAACGGCACCACCCTATTGGGAGGCGAGTTCATAGCGCGTGACCATATAGTAAAATCGTGCTCAGCAAAAGAAAGTTATACACTTTGTTTAATAAAGGATGAATGAATGAATGAATGAATGAATGAATGAATGAAATGAATGTTTATGTCCTATAGAGTGACCTCCAATTATCGTTTGACCAATCAGAATAGATATGGACATTTGGATGAATCTTGTTGGCACAATTTAATACCACATATGCCACAAAACAACAAATATAAGCCATTATCAGCACCAGTTAATGAAAATCCGTGACGTTTCCAAATTCGCATATTCAATACACTATAACGATTGTGGGAGAAAAGACCTAAAGTTATGCACATATCACTTGCATGACGCACTATACGACCCTCGGGAGAGGTGCGTCATGGGTGCATCATTTACCACCACATTCTAAACGCAGGGAACGTCATTGGCAGCCTTTGGTCCGTCACAATAATGACGAATGCGTGCATCAATGTCAGTCACTTTACCTGGGTGCGTCACAGGGTACGTCATCATGCGTACAACAAAATACGAACATTACATTTGACATAAAAGCCCTACACACATGCTCACCACCAACCAGGCTTTATTATTTTGATATGCAAATCGAAGTGCAAACATCACTCTCACCGCGTGTTCAGTGCAACAATTTCATGCATACAATCACCCGACCCCGACCCCGTTGATGGTACTCACGTGTATAGGACTGGTATCTGCCGCTTTGAAGAAAACAGTTTACACTGTTAAAAAAGTATTTTCATACATATTGCAATCCAGTTCAGTCGACAATGATGTATGACGGTGGTGTTGTGTTATTTGAGACAATCATGATCCGTCAGAATCAATCAATGGTCCGTCACAAAATTTACTAAGGTACCGTCATTGTATGGCAAAGGTCCGTCACATTTGTGACACAGGGTGCCTCATGGTACATGACAAAGTGACGCACCTCTGTAAAGTGACGCACCATTCCTGGGGGTCGTTGCGTCATACAACTGTCATGTACATTACCAACATATATCCCATCATTGCACATTTCCCCTAAACATTTTCTATAGACACAAATAAAGTGTATGACTTTCTTGTGTTAATTAATTTAGTTAGGGTCATGTTAGAGCATATACAGGGTGTCCCAAAAGTTTCGAAACCATCTTAACGATTTGTATCTCTCTTAAAATAAATCACGGTACCAAATTGAAAATATATTTGTGAAACGAAAACTAGAAGAATTATTTCCTTTTTGAGGCCTCTAAATATAAAACACACACTCAAAGGTTTGGCCACATAACTCGCAATACCATAAAATTGTTCGATTTGGTAGACGCGCTGTATATGTCACTCTAGTCTAATCCATGAATCACATGCAGCGTGTTCCTCACATTCCATTCATGTTGATTTTGTTCAGAAAAGGTTGTTAAATTATGAAATGTTGTGCACAACATTAATTAAAAACCTCTATCATCCGAGAACCGCCCGTGCACCCTGTTTCAGTGTGTTGTTCATATACACCTGTATAGCACAAAATGTCCCTGACCAGGTGCTTTGATGTTGGCTAATTCAAAATATGTAATCGGTGCCAAAAATCTGAGAAAGACATTGAATGAGCGGATTTCTTCTCCGCAGTTTGATACCTTATTCAAAGAAATCGAATGGATACTTTTAAAGTAATGGCGATTTCAATGACCGCGCATAACAATTTGGGTGTGATTACGCAGTGAATATGTGTGTGTAAAGACTCACAGCTAATCAGCATACATGTAGAATAATTATGAATCAGTTCACATTCTTACTAGTTTAAGCATTTTAGGGCATTTTGGGCCTAACTTCACAATTTCTGCTATTGAATGATTACAATATGAAATGAAAATGGTTTAAAACCTCGGTAATATAAATTATATCTTTATTATATTTTTAATGGTGTCTGTAAAGATATTTGTAATGACGAAATGTCATGATTTATGCATTTTATTAACTGCTTTTTGTGTATATTAATCATTGGGTCATCATTGCCATATTGACTTACTTCCCCTGTGACATGGAAAGCTTGCTAATATTATCAAGATAGGTTATCAGAAGTACTAAATGATGATTATATGAAGTAATAAAAATCTCAAATATAGGGGTATACAGGGTGGTTCAATAAAACGTTGACAGTTTTTTGAAGCCATTTTTTTAAAAATCTGTTTCAATATTCATCAACTATATGATCTTGACCATCTATGCTGAAAATATCGTTACAAATAACCTTACGGTTGCAAAAGAACAGCTATTTGAACAAAGTCTGTCCCATTTCACTCTGTCCACGGGTACTGATTTCGCGACGTTACAACCAGTGTGGTTCAATAAAACGTTGACAGTTTTTCAAAGCCATATTTTTCAAAATTGTGGGATTTAGTTTAATTTTTTTACATATTCTTCAAAAATATTATCTTGGCCATCTATGCTGAAAATCTCAATATTAATAATGCTATGGCGGCAAAATGATAGCTATTTGAAGAGAATCTCTCCAAATTCTCTTTGACCACGGGTAAATCTACGGTAGTGGAATCGCTTAAGGACAATTTTGGCCATTACGTTTACTTGTCGGATTCAAGCAAATCGTGATGATATATTCTTCTTTAGGTTATGACACGTGATTCTAGAAGGGGTGCTCATGTGAGAAGTCATCATAATCCAAAATGGCTGCTCCCATAAAATGATGTGTTGCAATAGGCAATAAAATGTTGTTATCACTGTCTAAATGCTGGAAGGATGTATTATATCAGTGGAATTATCTTACATGGATATGCTTTGTTGGTTATCAAAAGTTAATTTTTGAATCCAACATGGCGGCTACTGTGGAATTATGTATTACTAATACAACGATTTTATACGTGAAGTCCTAAAATAATAACGTTAGATATCTTTAGTTTATTTTATGTTTATGTATATATAAGGCTAATGTAACATACAACCACAATATTAAAAGATAGCCGCTATCCAAAATGGCCGCTGAAATGAATAACACTAATGCTTTGATGAAATGTGTTTTGAAATACAGTGTGAAACTTTCTATTCTCAACCTATAAATATGATGATTAATATGATTCGTTACCTGCTAGCTCAAAGTCATTACTGGACGAGCTGCTCCATGGGAATCATTTGGAGTAACAGCTCCTAACGGAATCACAGACATGCCTTTAATACGGTTTTCTAATTTTCCACCAAGATTAAGTTTAGCAATATGAGGCCACTACTTGGAACATCCAGTGACATTTAGCTCAATCTACCAGACTATGCGAATGTAAAATTGCTCTTAAAGTTCCGTCTGTTGCGGTACCAGAATACCAAATGACAGAATCATACCCGAACAATTCGGCAGATGCTTTGATTGAAGAACGACAGTGAACTAACATCGTATGCCTCGTGGACTGCACACAGAGATGGCACTTGTGGCGAACAATGAGAGATCCGTTAGATTCATCTGGGTGAACAGAGTGTCTCTCTTTTTTACTATCCCATTGATATTCAATACTACGCCACTACGGTGAATAATCTTACTTTAACCAGACTTAGCGTTACTGAAAAAAGTGCGCGCAAGGTTTAAAATGACGCGAACAACATCTTGCTTAAAACAGCATTTTAAGTCTAAAAACACTAAATATGCAAATTGGCGGTCAAATATGTCAATGTTATCGCAAAACTTGGTTAAACTATTTACAAAAATCAATTATTTAATCCCAAAAACAACTTTCTGGTATATAACAGGTTAATAATCAATTTAACTACAATTTTATTTTCATTTGCCTCATAAAAACAATAAAATACATAAGAAATTGTACGCATGTATTAATATAGGAAAATATACGAGTTGTGTCAATTTTGCATACTTCAAAACACCAAGGACAGGCCCTATGACAATAGTACTTTAATGTAATGGACCTATTCGAACAATATGCATTACAAAATATGATGCAAAATTAAGCGAGGAAGGCTTTGCAACACCAAGTAAGACTGGCAAATAAATATTGCCATATTCTTGTAATGCAATGGTGTTTCATTTGTTGTAGGAGATTTATGATAGATCTATTGAGTTATCTTATTGTTGGAAATATGCAACTTATTCGATTTACAGAATTGAAGCGGCAACGGCGTATTAATCGTAATATCTACCTAATGCAGTGAGCTATTGTGCAATTTTTTTGAAGTGGAATGATAAGGTCTACCGAAGTAAAATTTTATTTTTAAAATTCTGCAACTTATTAGATTACAGAATAAGCTTTGATAAACTCCATACATCATAACATCTCTAATATCTACCTAATGCAGTGAGCTATTGTGTGATTTTTGTATTTTGAAGTTAAATCTTATTTTGTAAATCTAACACTTATACTAGATTAAAACATTGAAGCGGTAGAAACATGCACCTAATGACATCTCCAATATCTACATAATACGGTGAGCCATTGTGCAATTTTTTGAAGAGGAATGATGAGTTCTATAGTTAAGTCAAATCTTATTTTTAAAATTCTGAAACTTAATAGATTACAAAATTGAAACGGTAGATGCATCATAACATCTCTAATATCTACCAAATGCATTGTGTGATTTTGTTTGAAGGGTAATGACACGGTCTGTTGAAGTAAAATCTTATTTGTAACTTATTAGATTACAGAATTGAAGCCTACTCGACACTCAAGTACTAACTTGGATGGCTAGTAGACAACACTTATATTGTCTTGTTATAGTAGTTCCTTGTCTAGTTCACTATCTTCTTTATAGTTCTTTAACAACTTTGTTTTTATATTTTGCATATACCACTTCATTAGCTATTCAAAAGTCACTAAACACATGTCAAATAGATATGAAACATCACTCATGTTTCACACAATTATTTTACTTTATAATGAAAAAAATACTGATTTGCATTTATTTAAAAAGGTGAAACCACCATGTCTTATGCACAAGAGTGTATCTTCAGTTTGATGTCCAATGTTACAATATATTCTTGATGAGCTACACTATTAACACTAATCAAATATTGTTCAATGCATTTAAACATTTAATGTGCAATATATGGACGCCATTTTACATTTTAACCGCCACCTTAGGTTGCAACCATCTGCCAAATGAGCACCCCTTCCAAAATCAATTGTTTTGACCTTATGAAGATTTGTACAAACTTTGGTGCTTGTATCCGGTCTGTAAACGTAATTTCGTTAAGCGATCCTATTACGGTAGATAGCATAATGTGTAATTATATGACTGGTATTTTTATAATTGGTGAATGTCTGACAAAAACAGTCCGATATCAACCGTGGTTATATTCAATGCTTTAATTGTAGTTGTGCTGTCTACGGTAGATAGTGTAGATAGATAACTTGTATTATATAAATGGTGGATGTCTGACAAAAATAGTACGACTACGATATCAACCCTGGCTTTATTCAATACTTTATAAATTGTACCCGTGCTATCTCGGTAGATGGCATATTATGTAGATAGATGACTTGTATTATATAAATGGTGGATATCACTTAATGAGCGGAATACCAGACAGTAAACCGCATATATCATCTTTTAAATCTTCAACGCAATAATTTGGTCAGTACGGTATTGCTGTTTCCAAGAGCGATTGGCTACTTACTCACCAACAAAGACCTATTAAAGACATGCTGCGGCAAATCACACATTTATATGGGAGACAACCACATGTCCATGCAGGTCCATTAAGGAGCATGTGTGGTCTAGTAGATACAAATAATACAAATGTTGTGAGTTCGAGCCCCGCTACAGCCAACATGTTTGTATCCTTGGGCAAGATACTTAGTCTCAATTGCCTCGTGGTTCGGAAGTCACGTAGAAATGGTGGTCCCGTGTATCGGAAGAGCAAAATCCGAGCACGTTAAAACGTCACAGACTCCTTCGTAAAGAGTAGGGGATCATCCCGGTCTGTGTTTGTACACACATTGTCCCAAGGAAACTGGGGCCTTGGCGTTAACATCCTGACTTATGGATTCTGCCGAGTATTGATGTAGATGTAGGTCATCTCCAACATTACAGTAAGTGTAACAAATTTGGAGATCTAAGTCAATAAACTACTCTTGTCACTCGCATACTAAAGTTGTATACATGATGTTCATGTGGGAGCTCATATAAATGTTTTTGTTTCCATCGCAGTAGATGGTGAATTTTAAACATAAAACCCCTTCTTTTCATTTTTAACTTCGTCCGCAGATTTTGTATGTTAAATCATCAATCAATAACAATAGTATCCTCAAATTACTGTCCTGCCGTTTCTATCATCATGATCATAATAATGTAATAACATCAAGTATATAATTGTAATAATGTTCTTACCGGTTGATAAATTGAACAGCCAAACACACATGATAATGGAAATTGGTAAACACCGAATCGCCATCGCAATTACTATAGTTACAGCATTGTTAACGCATGTCTATATAGCTTTATATCCAATTCCAAGTTGGTATAACATGTACCAACTATAATGTATGTGCGTGTGTTCAATACCATTTAGGTATCGTACCATTTAGGTAAGGCGTATGGTATTCAGGTAACGTTGAAATAAGGCGGTGATCATGGGTGATGGTAGGCGGAGCTTAGAGTGTTTTTCTCTTTAAAAAAGTGTTAACAGATACACAGCAAGAATTGGCATGTACTGCAGGTATGAATTATTGTACGTACAGCAGTGTTCAATGTGTACGTACAATATTTAATACCTGCAGCACCCTCGGTTGACTTAAATATGAAGCAAGCAGAATAAGGTGCCATATAATTTTTTTTTAAATAGTGACATTGATATGTGTTGATAGGAGAAACAATATCTTCATTTGTTCAAATTGTGAGAGCAATTTGTCGACTGAGCAATTGACGTACAATTGGAGACGCTGGTACTGCTGTTGATTCAATATTATATGTATGTCAAATCGATTAGTTCAGATTATTGTTTAAATTTGGTAACCTTTTTTGTTTTCTGTCAGAACTAAAAGAACAAAATCAACTTGTCACATACTTGAGGGGCTGTCTTTACCTACGCTGGCAAATTTTGTTTGTGCCCTATGCCTTATCTCAACGACCAATAATTTTATGATGCCGTTTCTTTTTATTGTGTGAAATTAGTAATGGCGAGCGTAGCGAGTTGGAATTTTCTTTCTTCATATTTATACATTTTGGGTGGTTTTGTGAGTCTTTATAACCCGAACAAGTTAAAGTTACAACATTCTGAGCAAAAACGTATAATCCAGTGAAACGTTCTACTTTTGTGAGCATTGGTGCAAAGCAGAGATGAGGTGAAAAGCATGCAATAAATCACATTTTTAAATCATGAAATTGGATTTTGTAACATAATACACCCTGTGGCCCTAATGTCTTGACCGTTAATGATTATAGATGTTTTCCCACCATATCGTCGATTTGCTGTCCAGAAGTCGTCTCTTAGTAAACGTTTTTGAAGTAGATAGAGTTAAAGAAAGTATGCGCGAAGCGCAGAAAAAAATGGCATTGCACTCCAAAATAGCCTCTTAAATCACTCCAATCACCACCATCTTTATAGTTTAAACAAATTTACACAACCCCCCTGTTCAAGAATAAAAAGTTACATAACCCCCCTATTTCAACATATGAAAGTTACATGACCCCCCTATAGTATTAATATTCATCATCAATCTTCATCTTCAACTGCAGCGCCAACTGCGACACAGACTACCCCAACTGCGATACCTATTGCCGCAAGGATCCCGCGCTACGGTATATAAATGTATGCGTGCACTCACCGTCACTCTCACTCTCTTGTTCAAAGCAGACAATTGTGATTTCCGTTCGCTCTTCGTTCTTATCATTATAAACATCATGTCAGGTCGTGGTAAAGGTGCAAAGTCAGGCTCCAAGTCTAAGACTCGATCAGCACGAGCCGGACTCCAATTTCCCGTCGGTCGCGTGCACCGTTTTCTTCGCAAAGGCAATTACGCTGCCCGAGTCGGCGCAGGCGCCCCGGTTTACCTCGCAGCCGTAATGGAGTACCTGGCGGCCGAAATCCTTGAATTGGCCGGAAACGCAGCAAGAGACAACAAGAAAACCAGAATTACTCCTCGACATTTGCAGTTGGCAATCCGGAACGACGAAGAGTTGAATAGGCTTCTAGGTGGCGTCACAATAGCTCAGGGCGGTGTCTTACCCAACATTCAAGCGGTTTTACTCCCAAAGAAGACGGCCAAGACTGCGAAGTAAACTTCATCAAAAACACAACGGCTCTTTTCAGAGCCACCACATATTCCAAAAAGAGAATCTGACAATGTCAAAAAACCACCTTGATCTGACAATGAATCAATCCCGTGCCATCACACCCATATTCAAAAAGAACAAACCAAGTGCCACCCACCGGAAATACGGTAGTTTGCCGCCTGTATTATTAAATCAGTTAGTTATTATAGTAATACACGTGCGGTTTCAATGTTATAAAGATAGGTAACCTCGCATGATTGAAATATGCCGTTTTCAAGACCGTGTACTGTTGAGAATTTCATGTATTTAGACAGAGACCGTTAGATTTACGGTAAGAGCGCCCTCCCCCCAAAAAAACCCAGAAAAACAAAAAAAGTCTTTAAAAAAGTTTGAGTTCCCGAAAGGTGTATTGAAATTCAATGCAATATGTAATTTCTTAAACATTTTGAAGTGTTAAGTTGCATCGAATAAAGACGACAAAAAGGTGCATGTGTCAAGTAGGGCAATGCTGGAATACAATCAAACACTTTTTTGAAGTTAATGTGGCTCTGAAATAAAAGGGGAAATATTAAAGTATGTACTTGTAGTTTGAAAATCAATTTACAAGGCAGTCACCAATTATACAACTTCTAAGTAGAAGTAATGAACCGTCTGCAGTTAATCCAAAGGCTCTTTTCAGAACCACCACATGTTCAAAAAAGAGAATTTACACACAGTGTCTGTTATTGTATTGTGCAGTATTTGAATAAGGAAAACACTGCAACATATAACTATGCAACCCCCCCCCCCCCCCAAAAAAAAAACACCCCAACAAATGAGCCCTTTAAAATACCAATTTGCTATTTTATGTCCCGATTGTATGTTTGTTAGTTGTTGTTGTTTTCTGTGAACAAAGATGCCACTTTGATATTGAGAAAACAGGCAATCCAAGACCACCACCCACCAGCATTTAACAGGTTTATAAGTATCATGTTAATGTGCATACACGAAGTCATACCAGTAATTAGAAAAGATACCGCTTTGATGAACAGACTTGTATAGTGTTCTTACTGTAGTTAATATATAACTCGACGAGCGAATGAATGTATGGATACACAGATATGACCGCAGCTTATATATCAGAGAATGGCATGCGGACGTCGGTGAAAAATACTAGCTGACGGAGAGGGCGTCCAGTGATTTCGTCCAGTGATGTGATTGGTGCGCGTGAATTCCGTCAGGATCCTCCGTGTGTCTATATAAGACGGACAGCAGTCCTTGGCCGAAGCATTAAAGTTCATTCTGTTTAGTATATCGTCACGTTTGGCCAACCGTTGCTCTCTAAAGAAATTGAAATGGCTCGAACCAAGCAAACTGCACGTAAAAGTACCGGTGGAAAGGCGTCAAGAAAGCAGTTGGCTAGCAAAGCTGCGCGTAAATCTGCACCGGCTACTGGCGGTGTGAAGAAACCTCATCGTTACCGTCCAGGTACCGTTGCACTTAGAGAGATCAGACGCTACCAGAAGAGTACAGAACTTCTCATCCGCAAACTGCCGTTTCAACGCTTAGTTCGAGAGATTGCCCAAGATTTCAAGACAGAGCTGCGTTTCCAGAGCTCGGCCGTTCTAGCCCTTCAAGAAGCCAGCGAAGCATATCTAGTGGGACTCTTTGAAGACACCAACTTGTGTGCCATTCACGACAAACGAGTGACCATTATGCCCAAGGACATCCAGTTGGCTCGCCGTATCCGTGGAGAACGAGCTTAGAGATATTTCTCAGCAATCATTTATAAAAAAACGGCTCTTTTCAGAGCCACCATAACTTTAAAAAAGAGATTGTATGTCAGCATTGGCCGCCTTTACAAATGTAACAATAGAATACAACTGTCATACGTTATACAGACATGTTACACCGCCGCGTGCATCACGGTTCAAGTCATTAAATGTAAATTGATTTTCAAACTACAAGTACATACTTTAATATTTCCCCTTTTATTTCAGAGCCACATTAACTTCAAAAAAGTGTTTGATTGTATTCCAGCATTGCCCTACTTGACACATGCACCTTTTTGTCGTCTTTATTCGATGCAACTTAACACTTCAAAATGTTTAAGAAATTACATATTGCATTGAATTTCAATACACCTTTCGGGAACTCAAACTTTTTTAAAGACTTTTTTTGTTTTTCTGGGTTTTTTTGGGGGGAGGGCGCTCTTACCGTAAATCTAACGGTCTCTGTCTAAATACATGAAATTCTCAACAGTACACGGTCTTGAAAACGGCATATTTCAATCATGCGAGGTTACCACTTCAAAATGTTTAAGAAATTACATATTGCATTGAATTTCAATACACCTTTCGGGAACTCAAACTTTTTTAAAGACTTTTTTTGTTTTTCTGGGTTTTTTTGGGGGGAGGGCGCTCTTACCGTAAATCTAACGGTCTCTGTCTAAATACATGAAATTCTCAACAGTACACGGTCTTGAAAACGGCATATTTCAATCATGCGAGGTTACCTATCTTTATAACATTGAAACCGCACGTGTATTACTATAATAACTAACTGATTTAATAATACAGGCGGCAAACTACCGTATTTCCGGTGGGTGGCACTTGGTTTGTTCTTTTTGAATATGGGTGTGATGGCACGGGATTGATTCATTGTCAGATCAAGGTGGTTTTTTGACATTGTCAGATTCTCTTTTTGGAATATGTGGTGGCTCTGAAAAGAGCCGTTGTGTTTTTGATGAAGTTTACTTCGCAGTCTTGGCCGTCTTCTTTGGGAGTAAAACCGCTTGAATGTTGGGTAAGACACCGCCCTGAGCTATTGTGACGCCACCTAGAAGCCTATTCAACTCTTCGTCGTTCCGGATTGCCAACTGCAAATGTCGAGGAGTAATTCTGGTTTTCTTGTTGTCTCTTGCTGCGTTTCCGGCCAATTCAAGGATTTCGGCCGCCAGGTACTCCATTACGGCTGCGAGGTAAACCGGGGCGCGGGCAGCGTAATTGCCTTTGCGAAGAAAACGGTGCACGCGACCGACGGGAAATTGGAGTCCGGCTCGTGCTGATCGAGTCTTAGACTTGGAGCCTGACTTTGCACCTTTACCACGACCTGACATGATGTTTATAATGATAAGAACGAAGAGCGAACGGAAATCACAATTGTCTGCTTTGAACAAGAGAGTGAGAGTGACGGTGAGTGCACGCATACATTTATATACCGTAGCGCGGGATCCTTGCGGCAATAGGTATCGCAGTTGGGGTAGTCTGTGTCTAAACTTTGACAAGCGGTGATGAGAATGAACGATTGATTGACTACACCTTGCAGTCCTCAAAAGAAAAACCAGTAAAACCTAAAAAAACAACGTTGCCGCCTTTGCTAAAAAAAATTTAAAAATCCGCCTACTTCGGTGGCGAAAAAAACAAAAAATTCCGCCCGACCCCAACTTCCATGCCCCCCCCCCCCCCCTGAAAATCAAATGGTGCGTCCCTAAGACATATGCGCTCCAAGCACTCGATATAGTGTATTGGTATTTGTTATGATTGCAGGGTGTAAATAAATTCTGCTTGAATGTAATGCATTAAATATTTGGTGTGCAGTGTAGTGCAGTGTATTTATATTCTGGAATTATTGTTATATCTATCATAGGCAAAAAGTACAATATTGTAAAGTTCTTTATGAGATTTCTATATAACTATATAATACTATTAGTTATCCCCTGTTTGTTCATGTAATACGGACAAATATCTATGGTTTGTTTCCAATATCACATGAGGCGATAGCCGAATGTGATATTGGAAACAAACCATAGATATTTTCCGTATTGCATGAGAACAAACATGAGAAAAAATTCTCAAAAATATAAACAAAATATTTTTAAAAAAATCAAAAAAAATCAAAACATTGTAAAAAATAATTCTTGTATCAAACCTTCCTAATTAATGGATCAATCCAGAACTAAATTTAACCAATCAAAATATGTGATAACAATTTGTCCAATATACAGTTAATAAATATTTTTGATTAAACAATCTCTTCCACATACTTATTATTTCACTTATGTGTGTATGATGTATATTACTTGTTAGTACTGTGTTACCAATGATAGATACGGGTCCATATCACTAGAGTAGTGATAAATTACTCTAGTAATACGGGAAAATATTCATTGGGGCATTAACCAATGGCAATGCAGCATTCATGGCTACTGAATGATAATATGAGTTATCCCCTGCTTGATAACGCAATAAGGGAAGACACCAACATGTATGGTTGGGTGCCACTACACGTGAAAAAAGCAATATATTTGGTACTTCTGATTGGATTAATCAAGTGTTGGATTGATCCATTATCATTTGAGGGGTTGAACCATATTAATTTTATGGGTTGACATTGGTGGATGTGGATGGGTATGGGTATAAGTGGTCATAGGTGTTGGGTTATGGGGGATGTAGGAAAAGGGAGTTAGGGATTACCAGGTTACCAGTGTCATGTTTTTGGTTTTTGTTTTTTGTTTTTTGTTTTTTAAGCAAACTTGCACTTATTTATAATAAGTGTTTTTATAAGTTAAACATGTAATAGGCCTACACCATTTTATTACATTTCAATAGAATCCCATTCGATCAGAGGATGTACATCAGTTTTGTGTTGGCTGTTCCCAGTGTTTTGGATTTCGAGTGGTTTAAGCACTCAATAAGTATAAATGTTGGGTATTGGTCATGCATGTAGTGAATGAGCACGAGGGTGGGTTGACAAAAATTGATTTTTGGGGATTCCCAATGTCATTTAGGTGATTCTCAATGTCATTATGACACTGAGAATCATTCCGACGTACTTATTTAGCACTGGAATAACATGGAACCTAAAACACTGGGAGCCCCAAAATGGCACTGGGAACCACCAAAGAGGCTGTTTTGACAACCCACCCTCCTTATTTACTACACCCCAGTCCAACCCCAACACATATTTATTGAGCACTTACACTTACAACCCAAAACACCGGGAACTACAAAAACAACACTGAAAACCACCAAAATGACACTGGAAATCACAACAACAAAAACCATTTGGTCAAACTCACCCGCCCTTATTTACCACCCCACCCAACTCCAAGCATAACTTTATTGAGCACTTAAACAACATGGAACCCAAAACACAGGGAACTACCAAAATTACACTGGGAACCACCAAAAAAGACATTTCACCCCCCCCCCCCCTTCCTCCTACTCCCCTTCCCATCACATATATAACCCAACACCTACGGCCACCCTAACTTCCCCCATCTAACACCATCACCAACCCCTAAAAATGATAATGGATCAACCCAAATCTCATTTAACCAATCAGAGCGGTTATTCTGCCAACAACGCAATAACAAATATATATAGTGCGTTGTTGGAACAGCTGATTTCAACGCAATGCTAAATGGCTAATTACCAATCAGATTACAGCATTTGTATCTATTTGTAGCTACCAAGTAATAATAATCAATATAACCAACCTGGCTATATCATAACCATGTCAATTAAGATTTCACACTTTTCCCAAGTACAGCGTGAGTAAAAAAATCTGCAATAGTGGAAAGAAGCCATATTGTTTTCAAACCCAAGTTGACGTTTGAAATTATTTGTTTTGTTTTGTTGTTCATGTTTTGTTACTAACTTTGTGTGAAGAATTAAATCAATAGCATTCTGTTTGCCTTTGATGAACCCCCTACCGATACACCCGTTTCACATGTTTGTCCACGAGACACCCAAAACATGTATACATTTGTATAATGTGTATCTCATTCAATTTTTGCAAACTTCTTACCTATGCTATTAATTGCTAATGATGTTATAAATTCCAAGGTTTGTTGGGGGATATTCAAATGAGAAATGCAATGTGTGCCGTGTCAATTGAAAATCACTATGATTCGTAGACGAACACAAAAGTAGAAAGGTTCACCACAAACAAATAAAACATGTGATTGACTTCATATTTTCACACAAACACATCATTATTGCAACATTAAAACAGTTTCGAGCTTCAACTTGGTTTTGAAAATAAGATGGCTTCCTCCCTCCGTTGCAGGGTTTTATACTTACCCTGTACATTAATCATGTATAGCCGTGACATTCTCCCTGAGTATTAAATTGGGTTGACACCTTTCTATTCAGTTTAAAAACTGATGCAGAGAACTCAGTGTGACTTCAACAAGTAGTAACCAATGGAGCAAATATTCAAGTACTGATTCAGTTAGCCATTAGGTAGAGTAAAAATAGTTTCATCGATTTTTTAAACCAGTTAAAATGCAAAAATGAATATATTTAATGTCTTGCCTAGCTGGTGGCATTATATACTAGCTATAACATACATTTTATTTCATTCAAATCGGTTAATCGAAACGGGAGATATGTGCATTTTTTCCAAATTCTGTGAAATAAAATCTGTTCCAACTTATCTAAGGGACCCCTGTGGATGCAAAAGTTTAACGCACGCCTTTTGAATAACTCAATCAAAGGCGTGTTAGTTAGTATTCGCAGCACTTACAATACAAAAAGAGATTCTATTGTCTTTGCGGTTATATTTTTTAATAGTTTTCGTGCAATCAGAGACAGCCTATATAACAAACATTATTGAATGTTAACAAAATGTGTTGACCAACGTATTTTGAAACTTGTTATCTTAATCGAATTGATATGAGAGAAGTCTGAGAGAAAAACAGATCTTATTTCTTTAAACAGTTTGTGCTTTGACAACTTACCAGACCAAGTGCATAGTCCCATTGTTATGAATATGTGGGTGCAATACTGAGTTATTTTAAAATATATTTAAATACTTTGCATGCAATATCGTTTTATTTATCTGAGATTCTACAAAAAAACAAGTTCATTCGGTATGAATTGCAACAGTTGTACGAATAACTAATATTACAGTAGTGTTAACATCCACCACCAAACTTGGAACACTTTGGATGTCGCGTCTTTTCGTATGTTGTAAACCTGGCGTGGAATATGATATTGTCGTGGAAACATCACCCCGTATAAAGAAATAGGTCTACTCTCATAAACAATGAAAAGATGTAACAATTTTGCACAAGAATTATTTTTCTGATTTTTTTGAAAACTGGACCTGACTATTTTGACTCACCCTGTACTATGGTTGCAAGGCATCATTAAACATGTTAAAATGTATGCTTGTCATAATGCTATGGACACAAGTACCCACTGGAGGGATTTATGCACTGTACGCATGCATGCATGCATTAGTGTAATTATGTATACAGTCCTCAAAATAAGTAACTGATCAGGTTATTAATATGCTCTCAACTCCAAAAATATAGCTCTTACTTAAACGTATTAAATTATAAAGTTGTAAGGAAATCTCTTCTCTTCTATTTGTGATATTACACGTGAAAATGAAATGAATATTAATTCAGTTATGTGCCCAAAACCAAAACAAAGTCATTTTTTCATTTTAACATTTCGTTAGCAACAGGCAGATTATTGATTAACTGGTGTCAATAACTCACGGGTTGATAGTAAGATGAGGATTGGGGATGCTTCAATTAATCAATGCAGCCCATACACATACCTGTCACACGGTCCTGCTTGTTCAAAACCTAAGTGTTAAAATGTAAACTGCAATTTGTTCTATCCTTGTGTTCTTAATTATTAACCGATCTTCATGAACAATGTCTCAAATTGATGAGAAGAGATTTTCTTACAACTTTATAATCTAATATTTTTACGCAGGAGCTAAAGTTTTGGAGTTAAGAGTATATTTATTACCTAGTCAATTACTTCTTTTGAGGACTGTATAGCATTATGACACTGACTACAGTGTGATCTGCTTGCCTCAAAAATCCTTGGTAATAATACAAATAATGCAAATATAAATAACTATTGAAGATTAATTATTTATAACAGGAGAATCTACTTTAATAACCTAAAACTAGTTATATTTACATGGTCTGAGTACACACAGTATGTTAATGGAATCTCTACATATCCAAATTAGTAGGTAGTATGGTAGTATTAGGCTTGTGTTCAAGGCATACACATAAACAGAAAGTAACAATGAGAAGAGAAGCTAAGATTTACATCAAAGAATTATATCAGAATAGTTATTGAGACGGATTGAAATTTAGAAAATAAATAATTGTGTGTTGTCAATATTTGCTTCATCACATACTCTGCAGAGTCATAGTTTGTGCAATCTTTTGGTCTGCTTTTTTCTTTTGATAATTTGAGATGATTTCAGCAATAGTGTACAAATAAGGATTAATCGCCGAATTTATGGGTAAAACAAATGTCACTGACCATGCATAAACGGATGGGGGTAGTTCAATAACTCTTGCCTGAACGAGAACGCCAAGGACAATTATCGGCGCTACACACAAGAAGTCTGTAATAACAATTGCGGTTACATTTCTGGTGAGTCTGATTTGCTCTTTCATATCAGGAGTGCGTCCAGATTGTTTTGCTGATTTTATAACAACCCTCACAATCTCTATATAGCATCCAAGTATTATCAGGTAGCATAAGCAGTTGAGACAAAGGAAGAGTGCTGTTGAAAAGTACAAGCCATTAACAGTACCTGTGAATTCAGTATTAAATGTCTGTTTGTCAAACCGAAAATTGAGATTTTCTGGAGAAATCACCGAAGTACTTTTTGTAGTTGAGTAAGTTTTGGTTAGCGCTAATGGTAAACCGATACACACATGTGAGTTATCGTAAAACTTAAAATTCTTTCCAGATAAAATAGATGGAACAAAACCTAGTACCAGTGAACAAGCCCATATTAATATAGCAATCATAAATGTTGATTGTTTACCCAATTTGGTGTGAGAGTATGGGAACTTGATGCAAATAAACCTGTCAATACTTATCATTGTCAAAATGAACACAGATAACTCAGTTGATGCTATTGAAATTCCTCCTGCAATTTTACAGGTAATGCCAGACCTCCAGGTTTCAGATTGCATTGGGAAGTATTCCCCATAGTATATATCAGCACATGCGACTATTAACATGTATAAACCCATGAGTAAATCAGACATAGCCAGATTGCTAAGAAGTAAATCCTGCACCTTATACTTTTTAGTATTTTTGTTTCTCCATACTAAAACAAATGCATTTCCACCCAGTGCATTTAAACCAATCAGCCACATCAATGCAACGAGTGTTCTGTCTGATAACAGCCTATCACACGTGAGATATGGAGATCTTTTATCTGCTGCATTACAGTTAATACCAGTAGACACATAACACTCACATATCTCATGTTGACTTACAGCTAATTCTGCAGTTACAGAGAGAGTAGAAAATGTGTCAATAGTTATACCTGTCAATGTATTGTTTCTCAGATTAAGAATATCCAAACGAGTTAAGTGGTTGATATTTGGGCATTCCTTTAACTTGTTGACAGATAAATCAATGATAATAATATTTATTGTGTCGTTGAATATATCAAACTCAAGAATTCTCAGCTTATTGTTGTTTAGAAATAATACCTTCAGACTGAATAACCCTTTCAAGATTTGTGGACCTAACCACTTTAATTGGCTGAATTCCAAAAACAGATATTCCAGATTGATTAACCCATTGAAAATGTCACCAGGCAAACGTATCAACTTATTGGGGGAAATACTTAGAGTCATTATATTATTTAAGGTATTGAACTGGAGCGAGTGTAATGTGACCAATTGGTTTCCATAGAGATACAGTTCTTGTAAGTGTTCTAATCCCCAAAATATCTCACCAGGTAGTGTTTGTAAGTTATTATTATTGAGACCCAAAGTGGATAAGCTTCCCAACCCATTAAATAAACTTGTATTTAGGGTAACTAATTGGTTTCCGTAGAGGCCAAGATATTGTAAGTCTCCCAATCCCCAAAATATATCCACAGGGAGTGTTTGTAAGTTATTATCATCGAGATTCAGAATAGTCAAGCTAAACAATCCATTAAATGTACTTGCATTTAGGCTAACTAATTGGTTTCCATAGAGGTTAAGAACGTGTAAGTCTCTCAATCCCCAAAATAAATCACCCGGTAGTGTTTGTAAGTTATTATAATCGAGATACAGAGTGGTTAAGCTAACCAATCCATTGAATGTACGTGTATTTAGGGTAACTAATTGGTTTCCATAGAGGTAAAGAATCTGTAACTCTACCAATCCCCAAAATAAATCACCAGGTAGTGTTTGTAAGTTATTATAATCGAGATACAGAGTGGTTAAGCTAACCAATCCATTGAATGTACTTGCATTTACGGTAACTAATTGGTTTTCATAGAGGTAAAGAATCTGTAACTCTACCAATCCCCAAAATAAATCACCAGGTATTGTTTGTAAGTTATTATAATTGAGATACAGAGTGGTTAAGCTAACCAATCCATTGAATGTACTTGCATTTAGGGTAACTAATTGGTTTCCATAGAGGTAAAGAATGTGCAAGTCTCCCAATCCCCAAAATAAATCACCAGGTAGTGTGTGTAAGTCATTAGCAGCCAGAGACAGGACAGTAAGCCTAACCAATCCATTGAATGAACTTGATTTCACAGTGACCAGTTTATTATCAGTCAGATACAGAACGTCCAGGTTTTCAAGTCCCCAAAACAACCCCACTGACAATGTGATGAGATTATTTGTGTGGAGAAGCAGATGGGCCAACGTTACCAATCCCTGGAATACATTTTCATCAAGATGGTGCAATTTATTTCCATTTAAATACAAGTGTTTTAATGTTTTTAATCCAAAAAATACATCTGCATGGAGTTCAGCCAAGTAGTTTTTCTGTAAGTTTAGTACTTGTAAATTATCAAAATATTGAAATGGGTTTACAGCAAGCCCTACTATATTGTCATAGCTCAGATCTAAATACAATGTATCAATTGGGTAGATTAACAATGTTTCTTGTGTTTGAAGAAAACCATTACTAATACAGTGAAACTCTGCCTCTCTGTGGCGAATAGTGGCATTGCAATCTGTTGGAAATTCTGGTCTACATCTATTTTCATGGTCTAAGTCACATGTGATTATTTGGTTATACCCCTTTACTTTATCGCAATCTGGTGTCTGATTTACGTTTGCACTAGATATAATATCGTCATTAGATTCTGGGCACACTGGCTGTGGCTCTAATTTTGATATCCCATCAATTAAGATACTGACATTACCTTGCATATTTATAAGAACACTCTCATCAATCAAAACAGCACTGCATAACTTATCATTTCTGTTGAATAACACATACCTATTTGTACAGTCTATCAAATCACCTTGTCTTTCAATATACAGGAGAACAGATTCTTCTGAAGCATGTCTGTCAGGGATTTCTATACGAGCATAAAATCCAAGTGATGCATTCACTTGGATACTGCAGATTTGATGTGTACTTCCATACAGGACAACCGTGCCATGGATGGCATTCCTTTCTTCAATGTGACATTGTTGAGTATCATTGCTTACAACATCCCACAAAGGTTTTACTGATATTTGGACTGCAGCTATCTGTGTATTCAGTGCTATATTATTGTAAAACAGTGCGAGGAATACGACGGAGAGTTCCAGAATTAAAGTGAGGGCGCGTATGACCATGGCTACCAGAGAGATAAACTACTTGGTTTATCTACTGAACTAGCTTAGCTATCATCAAAGTATAACCACTGAAAGAAATATTGTCTACCCCGGATTACTTTTGAAATGTCAGTGAAATAATATTGTCTTCCACCAAAGTTTAATTATTTGACCATCGCCATGGTAGCTATCTCTACTACAAGAATATGACTATCACTGAACATTGACGTTCATATAAGTATAATTGAATATACCTGAAGCAGTTCTGATAATCACTGAAGTAGGTTTGATTACAAGCGAAGCAGTTCTGATTACCACAGATTGCTGATTATTACCAGCGCGTTAGTGATTATCACAGAAGTTTTACTGACTACAACCAACAAACGTAAGTCTGTATTGTGAAAGTACTATCAATCAAGTAGCACGTCTAACGATCGAAATATTGGAAATCATAGAAGTATTATTGAATATAATAGCACTGATAACCACTACAGTTGTTTTAATGATAAACAACACATATTTGATCATCACTCAAACAATGTTGAATACCTCTAATACCGTACTGATTTATACCGGAGCGGTAGTGATTATCACTGGTGTGCCGACTATCACCAACGTTGGTCTGAATTGTCAAAGAACAATTAGCATTAAAGATCGAGACATTAACTATCATAGAAGTATTATTGAATTATTACAGAAGTAGCACTAATATCCATTGAAGTAGTTTTGATGACAAGGAAAGCAGATTCTATGACAAACGAAGATGACCACTGATGTAGTGCTGATTGACATAGGAGTGGTAGTGATTATCACTGATGGTGTGCTGACTACTATCAATGTAAGTCTGAATTGTCAAGTAACACTGAAAATCGAAACATTGACTATCCTTTAAGTATTATTGAATATTACAGTAGTACTGATAACCACTGAAGTAGTTCTGACGACAAACGAAATGTTTTGATTACAAACAAGGCAGTTTTGATCACCACAGATTGATGATTATTACCAGAGCGTTAGTGATTATCACAGTTGTGCCGACTACTACCAACGTAGGTCTGAATTGTCAAAATAATATCAATCAGGTAGCACTGAAGAATGAAACATTTACTATCATAAAAGTATTATTGAACCATTACAGAAATAAACCACGGAAGTAGTTTGATGACAAATGAAGCCGTTTTAATGACAAATGAAGCAGTTTTGATCACCATCGATGTAATGCCAACTTTTACTAGAGCTTAATGACAAATGAAGCAGTTTTGATCACCACCGATGTATTGCCAACTTTTACTGGAGCAAGGTGATTATCACAGAAGTTGTGCCGACTACCACCAACGTAAGTCTGAATTGTCAAAATAATATTAATCAAGTAGCACTAACGAATGAAACATTTACTGTCATAAAAGTATTATTGAACCATTACAGAAGTAAACCACTAAAGTAGTTTTGATGACAAATGAAGCCGTTTTAATGACAAATGAAGCCGTTTTGATCACCACCGATGCAGTGCCAATTTTTACTTGAGCAAGGTGATTATCACTGAAGGAGTGCCGACTACCACCAATGTAGGTCTGAACTGTTAAAGTATATCAATCAAGTAGCACTGAAGAACAAAACATTGACTATCATAGAAGTATTGTAGTACTGATGCAATCACTGAAGTAGTTCTGATGACAAACAAAATATTTTGACAACAAATCAAAGCCTTTTTGATCACCATCGATGTAGTGCTGATTATTACTGGAGTGTTAGTGATTATCACTGAAAGTGTGCCGACTAGCATCAACGTAAGTCTGAATTGTCAAAGTAATATCGAAACATTGACTCTCATAGAAGTATTATTAAATATCACAGAAGTAGCACTGATAATAACTGAAGTAGTTTTAATGACAAATGAAGCAGTTTTGATCACCACCGATGTAGTGAGCGGAAGTGATTATCACAACAGTTGTCACGGTAGATTTTATGACAAACAACTCAGTTTTGATTATGACTAAAGCAGTTTTGATCACATCCGATATAGTGCTGGCTATTACTGGAATGGTAGTGATTATCACTGGTGTGCTGACTACCACCAACGTAGGTTTAAGTTTTCAAGGCAATATCAATCATGTAGCATTACCACCAAAAGAAAACAGCACCAACTATCACCGTAGATTGTAGGAAACGACATTGATCACCACCAAAGGAATTTCCCTGTCCGATTTCAAGGGTTATATCCAGTTTATCATGAAAAGCAATGCGCCATACAGCATTAACTCTACTGCCACTCGTGCCACTAGCTCTCCTGCAAGATATAAAATACGATATCAATACTAGACTGTTTTTGATATCAAACGGTGAGACAAACTGAGTGCATCTTCATCAAGCAATGACCATTTCAATAGTGTCAATGGATTGTGCATCGAGACTACAACTGAAATCTACTCCTTTAGATTGTATACAGAATTACCTTTACTACTACCATACTGGTATAAAAGCATGCTAAAACAGTGATCTCATCACAGACCAATAGTCTAAGAGGTCTGGGACCTGCGCAGTAAGTACGAAGATCAAATCTACAGAGTGTCTCAAATTGGTCGCAACAGGCACGACAAATGATTGAAAACTACATAGTCATACTGTTTGTAAACTGTCCACCTAAAAATTACAAAGCACTTAATATTTAGAAGTTCACTTCACTTGATCAGTGTTTTATAAAGAAAAGAGTTTTGATCAAAGATGGTGTTCAATATTCCCTAACTGGCTCAATGTTGCAATGCAAGCAGATATAAACAAATATCCCACATTTTGAAATTTGAAACTATTTGTTTAATGAAGTACTACTATGACCAACCTCTCATGTGGAATAAAGTGTTAACAAATTCTTAATCGTTTCTATTAACAGCACAGTATAGTATTAACATACCCCCTTTTCACAAGAAATGTCATCCAACTGCAAACACTGTGCATCACACCGCAGAACTCTACATATAGCTGTATCTTTTATGATATACCTTGTATAATATACAGATACACGGCCCGGTGTACACCAGGTGTGGAACGGAATCTTAATGCATTTTGCTGCCAAATATTCTAACTCCGGAAGTATGAAGAAGATGAAAATAAATAAATTAAATAAAAACCAAAAATAAATAAATAAAAAGCCCAAGGGCATTGTTTCAAGGTACCACGTAGTATTTTACTTGTTAATTGAATTAAAATGCACTTATCTATAGGACTGACATATGGTGACTTGTATGCCGATTTGGTACTGGAAAACTGGCAGTGACGCAATCAAGTATCGATGAACCAATGGTTACCAACCCTGCCTAATTTTGCCAACAGTTACCAACCTTGCTTACTTAATTGAATTAAAATGCACTTAGCTTAGAGAATGCCATATGGGACTTGTGTATGCTATATCGTAAGAAGTGAAAATCGTAGACTTGAATATGGTAGCAATGCCAGCAAGTAGGGATAACTATAGCCTTTCATCAAAGCTTTAAGGTGGTAAAACAGTGTGAGCGCCCTATATGGAAATAGTATAATACAAAGCCTTTCCGCAATTATTCTTTGTGTTGTTTTACGGAAGATATTCCCCGGAAAATTGCGCTTGCTGATTGGTTGATATTATGATGTCATTATATATCGGGTTAACAAATCTCTCATGAGGAGATATGATACTACCTTTATTATCTATACCTATATCTTCAAACTAAAGTTTATAATTGTTATGTTACCCTATGACTTAACAAATAAACTGTTTTCTATGGGATATCATTGATTTGTGTGTGATTACTGTCATACCTGTGTGCTATCTGAACCAGCCACCTAGGTATCTCGATGAATGGGTCTGGAGTGATTGCGGTATAAAGGGTGTGTTAGCGGCGAAGATTAAACGTCTTTTGCTGATTAGCTGTGAGTCTTTACACACACACATTTTCACTGCGTAATCACACATAAATCAATGATCCCATAGAAAACCATTTATTTGCTGTTCAATGCGCGGTCATTGAAATCGCTATAACTTTAACAGTATCAATTCGATATTTTTGAATGAGATATCAAACTGCGGAGAAGAAATTTGCTCAATTAACGTTTATCTCAGATTTTTGGTACCGATTATCTATTTTGAATGAGGGCAGCCTAGGTACCACAATTCATCGCCAGACGACGCTGGACACGGGCGTATTTACGAATATTCAGGTTAAAATATGCGAACGAGGTTACGTGATCAAGTGAATGGGACGAATGCTTAACAACGGTTTAAATTCAAAAAATGATACTGACACTGGAGTTGGTTATCCAACTCCAGCGGTTTTAGAATGAAATAATTTAGTTCTAACGTGTGATGAATTTTATGGGGTCAAAATCCATTG
This sequence comes from Ophiura sarsii, assembly GCA_035610835.1. NCBI lineage: Eukaryota > Metazoa > Echinodermata > Ophiuroidea > Amphilepidida > Ophiuridae > Ophiura > Ophiura sarsii. Next base: position 38,186,335 of record CM069444.1, read on the forward strand.
TTACATTGAAACCAACGGAAATTCAAAATTAACGGCCGTTCGTGTCCACCGTCGTCTGTTCATCGCGGCAGCTAGTCCCATGATTTAAGCTCACCTTTGGCGCCAAAATCTCGCAATACAGGTCGAATTTATATCTGTTCGAGCCTATATACCGCGAAAAGACCCCCATTTTTTTAAAGGAGTTAAAGGAAAGCGGTCATGGTGAGGAAAAGATCCGCTGACGGCGATTGTTGGTCCAGCTAAACCTTAGCTAATAACTAATACATCACTTATATCACACGATAGAAAATGCGTTAAATCAAATGAAGGATGGTTGATTGAGCGCGCCGTTCACATTGGGTTAAGAGATTGTTGTTGAGTCGCACACAATACCGCTTGCATGTACATGTAAACATACGTAGAACAATTACAGACTGCGCCAATGTCCTACTTGTTTAGATTCAAATCGCCGCGCGCTGTTCAATTTTCGTTAGAATCCTCACCATGACCTCTTCCCTTTAACACCGTTTTAATGATTTTTTAGGGTAAGTGTGATACTTTTTACGTTAGATTTATACCTTGTAGTATTGTATAGTGATAAATTTATTAAGGTTATCGCAGAGATAAGAGAGTTATTTTATGATTAAAAATCTGCAAAATAGAATTTTTTTTAAATTCTGTGACGGGAGACCGTCTCCTTGATTGATAACGCAGTCCCGTACCCAAGCCCGCCCTCTATTGAAATATCGAACTTATTCGTAATCTCAGCGGAACGGACTCCCGTCATTTGATCCAACAATTGACGGTAGTGTGTCATTAAATAGCACGCCCTCAAGCCTAATGGGCTCCCGTTGTGGAGCTGACTGATTATGGCTAGCCGGGTATAAAGCTCTCTCATGCTATCAGAGTAAACTAGCACTGTATGGCAAGCGAAGTCAGCAAAATACTGTGGCTAGCAAAATAAGCTAACACAGTGTGATGTCTGTAGTGTGGGCAATGTTGAAAACCACTTCTTGTTAATTTTTAGTTTTTGTTTTAGGGGGTGTAAAAATATGTGGTTCTTAGTATCCTTGTGTGTTACTTGATGTCATACGCAAACCGCCAACATAACAAAATAAGGGTTTGGTGCATCTGTAAATCACAGTACTTTTCTTCCTATGCCTTGTGGAACCATACTAATTTTGATGGCATGCTCCAATTTCTTGACCTGCCGTATACTCTCCTTGTAAAGTCTGCTCTTCTCTTCTAATACACCTCTGACATCCTGCACCTTGACTTTCTTCTCACCAAGATGTCCTTGAGCCTAGAGCAGTGTGGTTCTCAACCTTTTTGGCCCACGGACGACCCCTTTTGACATTCTTGGTCAGTACCGTGACCCTCCCCCCCCCCCCCCCAAAAAAAAAGTTGGAAAAAAAACCAACCCGATTTATTGAAACTGAAACTGCTTGGTTATATGATGTGAGCGTACACTCTTAGAAGGTCAGGATCAAATATGAGACGAAAAGGATCAATTTTGATCCAGAAGCGGTATCACATATGAGCTTACCCTTTCCGGATCAAAGTGATCCGACAAGCAGGATCAAAAAGTTTGATCCGAAATGGGATCAAATATTTCTGTCAAATGATACTGAAACGGATCAAAATAATGATCCTGCTTGTCGGATCACTTTGATCCGGAAAGGGTAAGCTCATATGTGATACCGCTTCTGGATCAAAATTGATCCTTTTCGTCTCATATTTGATCCTGACCTTCTAAGAGACCCACTGCAGACTATATATCGAGTGCAGTAAGCTTACTACATCGTGTAGGCCTAGTACATCGCAGTGATCGTGACATTTTGTGAGGAGCATTTTGACCGAAAATCGTACTGATGGCACACTGGTCAGGTACAAGAAATTTGTTCACAAGAATAGAGCATGTTCAAACATAAAAAATAAAACTACTTTACCGACAAAATCATGTAACATTTTACAGATTAGACTGGATAACTTACCGCGGTATTTCACCCTTGTTTCAATGGCGACCGAATTCAAAAGATCGTCTGCTTGTCGTCTATCGGTTTGCGAAAGAGTGACGTCAGTCACCTATTGACCAATGAACTTTTTCATCGAATTGATCCGGAAATCAGATCAAAGTTGATCAAGGTGAATTTGATCCGTTTGTTGATATCTATCTGGAAACGGATCAAAACGATCCGAAAATGATCCTTAAAGGATCAAAACAAAGTGAGCCGGAAATCTACTCATGTATTTGATCCTGACCTTCTAAGAGTGTAGCGACCAGGAAATTTAGCATTTTTAGAGCGAAATATCAAAATGGTTCCCCAAAAAGCTATATTAATGACCCCTTCATGACCCCCTGGAAAACCCCAAACGACCCCAGGTTGAGAACCCCTGACCTAGAGAATTATCCGCAATATGACATATTGTAAGTTCACAGTTTTAATATAATATAATCAACAAAGGCAATTCCTGCAAGGGGGAATTACGACACAAGAAATCTTGAGTTTGTTGGACCTATGTATTTATCTTAATTTTGTTCTTTTCTTCATGTTCTTGATATACTGTATATTTTGAGAGTGCATTTAATGCCTTTGTTTGATGTTAACTTGTTATGTACAGTGTTTCCATTTTCTGCCTTAGTCTTTATTTTGACTGAGAAAAATGAATTTGTTGATAAAACACTGTGGTTACCCATAGATGTGAACAATATGATACCCGTTTGACACTAATCACAAGGTTACCCATAGATGTGATAACAATATGATACCCGTTTGACACTAATCACAAGGTTACCCATAGATGTGATAACAATATGATACCCGTTTGACACTAATCACAAATTACTCTTGCAGTCTGCCTTCAGCTTCTTCCACGTCGTTCAACTTTGGCCTCATATTACGATGCAACGCCGCGTACACATAAACGGCGTGAACCCACATGCACTGTGACCAGGCTGCCGCCCCCTTCCAGGCAATGCCCGGCTTGAAGTCCGGATCTTGAATGATGAGAGTTATGATGAGATTTCACGCGCAGCGTTATGCTTGCACGCTGCGGTGTGCCCACACGCGTGTAGAAATCGGTCCCTGAAATTAAAATTGACCTCAAATCACTCAGTTTAAATGGCAGAACATCAACTACCGTACACATTTCAAACACAACATATAAATAAATAAAAAATATCATAAACCGTCAAAAAGTCACAAATTTCTTCTATCATTTCCGCCGAATAGGAACTATTGTCGTACCCAACTTAATCGATAGCGTGTCGCGTTTTGGGAGGTATTTTTCATGGTATGTTCGTCTGCCCTCCGAGACACACAGGCCCGCCCACAGCGTGAGAGTGTTTGACCAACGCTAGTGTTCAGCGTTGATCGCCGCTCCTGAGCGGCAGAGAGTTAGTACATATTGTGACAAGCGTAGCGGTGACAACGCTACCGCTCAGCGTTGCAGCGTCGAGGTGTATGATCAGAACTTAGTGAGTGATGAGGCGATAGGGCGCATCAACTTTGCCTCCCGTGGTGCAGCGTGACAATCGTTCCACGCACTGCATTTGAATGGACCAATCGGGTGGTATTTCTGTTGTTGCTGGGCACAAATGGGCATGCTCGGTGGATTGTTTGAATATTCATATATGCTAAATACTCGTGGAATTCCACGAATAGACCTCACACTTTTTGGATAACGCGTTATTCTCAAGGGATGGGGTAGATTTTCACGATGACAGGGTCAAATGAGGCAAATTTAACACTTTATAACCGGTAAATTCGGGAAGGAGGCCTTCGGGAAGGAGGCCTTCGGGAAGGAGGCCTTCGGGAAGGAGGCCTTCGGGAAGGAGGCCTTCGGGAAGGAGGCCTTCGGGAAGGAGGCCTTCGGGAAGGAGGCCTTCGGGAAGGAGGTTTTGATTGACCATGAAGTGCAGAGTGACAATTAAGAAACGTTATACAAACCACTTTAATGGCATAATATATTAAAAATAAAACTTGACTTGACTTACTTGACTTGACTTATGGCGGATGATTTTTCCGAACCACAATGCCTCTCCAGATCTTCCTTTCTAACATAGTTGTCTTGATTTCTTCCACCTGCAGTCCTGTATCACGTTTTAGTATGTCAATGTAGGTTAGGGCTGGTCTGCCACGCTTTCTTACTCCATGCTTTGGAATCCAATGTATGAGTTTGTGTACAAGCTCCTTGGACCCCCTGAAGCAGTGTCCAGCAAATCTTGCTCTGCGTTCTCTGATCTTGTCCGAGACTTTTGGCATGTCCCCATACAGGTCTTTATTCGTCACATGCTGACTCCAGTTGATGTTGAACACAGATCTTAGCATCCTAGTGTAGCATCCATCCAGTTGTTTACCAAGCTTTGGGGTGACTGTCCATGCCTCACATCCATAAAGGAGGACTGGTTCTACTGTAGCTACGAACAGCCTTTCTTTGAGCTTTCTGGCTAGTGATTTAGCCTTCCATAACTGACTAAGTTTGCCACAAGCTCTCCATGCAGCTGCTTTGCGTGTTTTGATGTCCTTTTCAGTGCTGTTCATCCAGGCTCCAAGGTATTTGAAGTCCTCCACTTTATCAAGGCGCATGCCTTCACTTGTGGTGATCACAGGTACTTGCGTCTGGTTGAAGGACATGTACTTCGTCTTTACAGCGTTCATTTTGAGCCCAACTCTGCCCACTGAAGTCTCCACTCTGTTGAGTAGTGATTGCGCTTGAGACACTTCCTCAGACAACAGTGCAATGTCGTCAGCAAAGTCTAAGTCAGTTAGTACGGTTGGTCCTATTCTTCTGCTGCTTCTTTTGTGAGGTGGTATCCTAGCTCTTCTTTTCTGACATCTATGGCCTCTCTTAGGGCATAGTCAAGAACAATGACAAAGAGATATGGAGCCAGGGTGTCACCTTGTAGTACTCCAGCCAGTATCTCAAACACTTCTGTTTCTCCATCTTGTGATATAACCTTTGCCTTGGTGTCTTTGTATATCTCTGCTATTGCATTTGTAAGCTGATCAGGTACACCATAGGCTTTCAATATTTGCAGCATTCGTCCCCTATGTATTGTGTAAAACGCTTTCTTGAAGTCGATAAAGGTTATGATGGCTGGCAGGTTATTCGATCTTATTCCCTCAATAATTCTTCGGAGGGCAAGTATATAGTGGTACGTCCTACTCTGAAGCCATTTTGATTAGCTCTTAGGTGGACGTCGAGCTCCGGTCTAATTCTGTTGAGTATCATCTTGTTGTATAGCTTGGCAACAATTGAACTCAGGCTTATTCCACGGCAGTTGCCCCCCCCCCCCCCCCCCCCCAAGCTGAGATCACCTGATTTCGGTATTGGTACTATGTTGAGAATGGACCACTGTTCTGGCTTTTTCCCGTTCAACAAGGCATCATTGCAGAAGTCAAGAATGATGTTGTCCAGATCACATCTTTTGAGCATTTCAGGTGTAATACCATCTTCCCCACAGCTTTTCCCTTCTACTGGTGCCTTCTTAGCCTTCTCATATTCCTCCAAGTCAAAGGTTCCTACTTTAATGTTGAGATTTGATAGTATTAGCGCAATTTCCTCATCCTCATTACTTATATGTGGTGGGCTCCCAAGTAGATTTTTGAAGTGAGTGTACCAGTTATTTAATCTCTCCTTTTGCGTGGATCCTTTGATTTGCCCCTTTCTTGTTGTCAATCTTCCTGATATTTGGTTTATCAGTTTCCAACTCTTACCATGCTTGCTGTTTATGTGAGCATTCTCTACTTCGCTTAGCTTATTGGTAAGGTCTTTCTCTTTCACTTGATCATAAGCCTCCCCTAGGCTCTTCTTAGCATCCTTATAATCTTCTATTGTCCTCATCGTTAGTGTCTAGTTGATATTTTGCGTCAGCTTCATCAATTTTTGTTCTCGCCCTGGTAACCTGGGCGTCTTTTGAGAAGTAGTTTCTTTTCTCTTTCTCCCTCGCAGGAATGACTTCTTCTGCAGCTTCTTGAGTGGCTGTAATGAACCTTGTGTATTTCTCAGTTGCAGTTTCTACATCATCCTGAAGGAGCTGAAACCTATTACGCACCTCTATACTGTATTTAGCTTGTAGATCTTGATCAGTTGACAATAGATTCCAACTCCGTACTGCTTTTTCCGTTTGATGATCTTACTCTTTCTGAGGCTTAGTCGGATGCTAGCAGAGACTATTCTGTGGTCAGATCCCACACTTGCAAAGGTGTTGTATGCTTCAGAATTGTGAACACTGTTTCGCCATTTCCGCCTGACAAGGATGTAGTCCAGCTGTAGTTTGTTGCCGCCTGGGCTGACATATGTCCACAACTTGCCTTTTTTCTTACGAAAGTAGGTATTTGCCACTATCAGATCCTTCTCTTTAGCTAATTCTGCTAGATACTCTCCATTTCTGTTTGTAACATCATGGTATGAAAATTTGGCGTCATCCTTTCCAAGTCTGGCATTGTAGTCGCCAACAACAAGTAAGATGTTGTGTGCTGGAATGGAGTCAATCGCCCCCTTTAGACTGTTGTAGTGCTCTTCTATGATGTCCTCGTCCGCCACATTTGTAGGGCAGTAGGTCACCACTACAGTTGTTGCTGGGTTACCATGGAAGTTGACTATGAGTGTACGATCAGAATGTGGTTTGATACTTGCTAATGATCGGAAAGCGCTGTTGTTGAGTAGTATCCCGACTCCACCTACCGCTGCACCTGCTTTATTTCTTGTTGCTGAGGTAGTGATCAGTGTTCTGCCCAAAATGATCTCATACTTCACTGGGTCATCATGGACAATGCGGTGCTCCTGTATCCCGATCATGTCTATGTTATATTTGATTAGATTGGATACAAGCTCCTCTCTACATCGACTCTGTCTGATAGTCCTCACATTCATGGTAGATGTAGTGATATTTGTCTTGCATGTTGCAAGTCGTCTCCTCTTGCGCGCTCTGCCGTCAAGCTTACTCCTCCCTTCAGGGTTTGGGGGCATGCCGTCAAAATATAACAAATACATTATATTTGGTGGCTTATATTTTGGTTGTGATTATTTTCACGTAAGTGCACAGTTCAAAAGACAAAAAACAGTCGGGGAGACCTAATCCGTATTGATCTGTATTGTTGTCTATTGAAGTGGTCTCTATGAATAGCAAGGCGTAAATTAAATCTGACAGCTGATGGGTTATTGAGTGTCCCAGTAGAAAAAAGGTGGTCTGACTGAAACTCGGAAACATCATATTTTCTCCCCTCATGGTCCCAACTTTACCCCCTTATAAAACTAGTTCCCCAAAAGTAGATATTTGTGCATTGTTTTGGTAGTTATTAAATACTTTCTTAGTATTTAAAACAAAAAACAGCTTATAGACCCAGTGTCCGGGTTTCACAAAATAAAGGGCAATTTCGACAGGTTTACAAGGTCGTACTGCGGCATGTTGGCCACGGGTGTAGGGCTACCAATGAATGGGCTCAGCAGCAACAACATGCCCTACTTTCTGAGGTGGGCCGCGGCCGCGAGATAGAGGGCACTTGCGCAAAATAAATCTGCCCCCCCCCCCAAAAAAAAAAAAATTATATATATATATATATATATACAAAATTTGATAATTTTAGCATACGGGGAAATAATTGTGCCAATTTAATATGAAAATTATGTATGCAGCTTGAATTTTCTTCAGTGGAAAACAAACTCCATTTTAGTAGAAAAAGTTGAAAATGGATGCCCCCCCCCCGAGAACCAATATGCCACTTTGCACATATTTAGATATCAAAGTCACATGTTGGTTCACGGGGGGAAAGGGTTGCTATAGAGAAAAAACAGATTCAGCATTGACTTCTATGGAAAAATACTAAATAAATGTGATGTTGTTGACCTTTAAAAGTATGTATATTTGTTTTTTGTATATAAAATCAAAGTTTATTTATCATATTAACCGCTCATTACTTTGTTGACTTAATATGACAACATTCATGTGTCATTTTTTTGAGCTGATTTCCATTCAAATCCATAGAGGTTCTTTCAGCAACATTGAAACCCGCACTGAAAGTGCCACATATTAAAAGCCCATAATTGCGTCAGCCTGCTTCGATAATTGCCTAACTCATTTTTCCTAGTTTGAGAAAACAACAAAGATAGGAAAAGTGAGTTAGGCAGTTATCGAAGCAGGCTGACGATATGTTGAATAGCACCATAAATAGAACACAAAAAAACAATCATATTTTATTTTTTCACATTGGCAAGTTGTAGAATATGTCTTGACAAAAAACATAAAGGCACATTCGGAAGTAGAAGAATATGTCTTGAAAGAAAAAATAACTTGTTATCTATTTCAAATTTTCCCCACAAAAAAATGTTTATACACACATACCCAACATACACCAAAAAAAATTAAAAAAATTAAAATAAATGAAAAATAAATATGAAAAATATATTAACCAAAAAATATGAAGAAAAAAAATGAAACAAAAAAACAAAACAAAATCAAAAACAAAAGTTAAAAACAAAAAACCCAATTATATTTTCAAAAAAACTTTTTTTTCTTTCTTTTTTTCTTCCACATTTTGTTTTTCATCAGATTTTTTTGTGGACAGAATTAAAAAAATTAAAATTAAAAAATGAGTCTGTCAGGCCCGCACAACAGGATGTTTTTTTCGGTGTCTACAAAATGTGAACTAACGAATAGCTCACTCAGACAGGAATGAAAGGTACAATAAATTTGGTGCAATTTATACCATATATCATCTATATACTAATTTGCGGAACATGGCTTTATTAGATAGTTCAATATAATTTTACACTCGCGTCCCTCTTCAACTGAAAAAGCGTGGTAATTGCGCCTCTAATACACGAGCTAATTAGATAGTTCAATGCCCGTTTTTCCCCGTTTTCAGACATGCGCAGAAAGGATCACATGTGAAAATCCGAAATGTTGAATTTCTTTTACTCGGGTAGTTACTGTTCGGACACAAATTGTGGTTTTCGGAATGAGTGATGACATATGGTCTTCACCCAAAATATTTTCTTCAGGGATATAGCTACATTTCTGTATATGCGGCTGTTTGTTATTCTTAAATAACGCATAGTAACAAGCATTTATACGGGACTGTACGTCCAACAAATTAAAATATTTTACGAAATTTTCTAAATGTAAACAAAAACTCTTACGCAGATCTTAAAGTGACACTTTCACATTAATAACATAGATGAACGCGGAGTTTGCTAACGATAAAGAAACTGGCGGTACCATACCAACCGTTTCTATGTTACTGTTGCGCGACCGCGCTTAACATGGCGCACGCGATTCGGCGCACACGTAATGACGCAGACAAAGTGTGTACGCGTTTGTGGCGCAAACTGTACATTGTAAACGGGGCATGCAGTGAAAGCAGGCAGTCCGTACGGTTGCTCCGCGGTGCATACCATGATACCGTACAGTACAATAAAATGTAACGAGAGCAAGACACAAACAAAACATTAATCATAAAGCCAAGACCTTTATTTTAATATAGAAACTGGAAGCAAGGCGCAAACCGTATCCAGGATAACATGTATTAAAGTGACTGCAGTGGCTGAAGGAAAATACATTTGATGGACTCAATCCTGCAGTTGTAACCCCATGGCCATGATGGCTGGTCATGAAGCTATGGCTGGTGGATCATGGTCGACCCCCCCCCCCCCCCCCACACACACACCCCTTTCATTTTCTTTGTGCGACTTATTATACAGCGGTGCGGTTTACTGTATACGATGAGGTCTGAATCTTAATTTGAGGTGCTGCTGCGGGAGACATTTTAAAGCTAATTTTAAGTTACTTTCAGTTTTGACATTAAAATACAACTTTTGTATTATTTGGGGTACAAAATGGGTAGGGACATGAGCTGACAGGGAGTAACTGGGGGAGGGGAAGGCAATCCAGATACTGTGAATATGTTAAGTATTCCTACACCTGAATAGCCATTCAGGTGTCCTTATTAATCCACGTAGGCCCTAATAGCCGCATACACAGTTATCACGGGTGCCCTTAATATTCGATTCAAGATAAACCACATAGTCCATGGAGGTCCTATATTGGATCACTAATACACAATCTTGATTATTAAAGTACATGGGGTGGTACCTGAATAATCAAGGGCACCATGTGTTATACATGCATGGCATACATGGATTTATTAAGGGCACATGGGATATATGGATTATTAAGGGCACTGTGGTACCAATGTCAGTATTAAGGGCACCTAGGATACATGGAGTATCAACGACATACTCTTGCTGTTTTACAATACCCTCATCTTTATACGTTTTGATGTGACTAACCACCCGCTATTATAGCTTCGGCACCTATACCTGCGCTTTCCATTATAAACTGGATATAATACGGGTACATTGGTATGTATATAATGCCGTCAAATGCGGTACTTGGGTTATTAAGGCCATCTGTGAGGGGTAGGGCCTAGGCCTATGGGCAACCGGTGTATTAAGAACACGTGGAGTACTTGGATTAGGAACATGGGTATCTGTATTATTTAAGACCCCATTGGGTCTAGGCGCATGGTGTATTAAGGGTACCATATGACACTTACATTATATCAAGGGCACTTTAGGTACCTGCCCTGGGTACCTGAATAAGGACATACTCTGAAACATTTATAACGCTTTGATATTACTCACCTCTGCCTATTGTGATGGAATATTACTGCCCGCTATCTTCGGCACCCGCGATGATTAATTCAAGTTACTTGAATGATAAAGTAAGGGCACCTGGGTATCTCGATATAAAAAGTGGTACACTGCAGTACCTGAATTATGTGGTATCCGGTGCCATTAAGGGCACCTGTAGTAACTGGATTAGGGGTAGGGCTTAGGCCTATGGGGTCCCTGGATATAATGGTACAACGGGTACCTGCATTTCAGGTCACATGGGAGGCCTACATAGGTATCTGGAAAGACAAAGGTAGGCCTACCTACTTTTAGGCACATGTATACCTGGATTATCAAAAGCACCTGCGATATTCGGATTATGGATTATGTATACATGTAGGACATGTTCTTGATATTGTATCAAATTTTTTTACGCTTTGTTTACTTACCTCCCCGTGAAATCTTCTAGCGGGTCCGCGCGAAGCGCGGATGCCCGCTAGTATATATAATTATTCTTTTCAATTTGTGGGATCAATATCGGGTGGATGGATGGATGGCCGATTATAGCTGATTATAGAGTAATCTTATATTAACGCGTGGATAATTCTTTTCTTTCGGCCAAAATACTCTTTGATTTTGAAGGCCTAGTCCCTTGTTTTCAGCGACCTCTGTAACCGGATAACAAAATTAGGCTGCTATAATCGGTGATTATCATATCGAGGGCTCAGAAACACAAAGCCTCATCTCCATTTTTTCAAAAATGAGATTTTTGTATCCAAATTTTCAGAAAGAAATTCTCTTTCCAGTAACACAGCCTTATCTCCATCTCACAACCCCTTTCAAAGTTATAGCCAGTATCACAAGGCCTCATCTCCATCTCCCCAATGTGTTTAAAAATCTTCAATAGTATTTTTTTTTAAATGGTCAAAATGGAGATAAGGCCTTGTTGTTCTGAGCCCTCGATATTCACCATTGTACGGATTATTCAATAGCTAGAGGACGTTTTTATGCGAAGCCCCGAATGGTTGGTTGTGATTTATCTCGGAAAATTTAAAGACTCTGCATCTGCTACATGGATTCTAACGAGAAATAGGAATGTAATTCGGAAGTTGTCGGATTTTCGAGGAAAGGTGAGAAGAGAATCATCAGCAGGTGAGTGGCTAATCGTTTGTTATGATTCAACTGTTATCGTTTACATTAGGCGGGTTTCAGCTCTGAATCCTAGCTCTGCTTCAGATATCATGTTAATTTTCAAGTAATATATTATGTATACATTGGTTACATATCTCAACCGGCAACTATTTCCAAGATTATACTGGCTTGAATTTTGACCGCCCTATTCCCACTACAGTAAAACGGCGACGTGGACTGTCTATGCTTCATTTCGTAGCTAGGCGGCACACAACATTTACCCAATCGCCAGTGTACTTACCAAGTTACAATTCTCTGCACTGTCAATGTATGGCCCTTGTAAACTCCACTTTAATCTACCGGCATCCACTTCAACATATTTTAATCAGTTATCACTGTTATTTATCATTTAGCATCTAAAATCTCATGAAAATTGGAGTAATTATTGATAGTGAAAAAAATATTTATATATTCTAAGAGGTAACAGAATTACCACATCTCCTGACATGTGTTTTATGAATGAAACTACCCCAGGGGCCATAACACTTGACCCATGTAGAATGGTCAAATAACCCACCCATTTTTATCAACTGACTTCAAGTAATGCATATGATTGGTTAAAACCAGACCATGTATGGCTGTACTAAACTGTGTTTAAGATTTTCAGATATTGATTATAGTTATTTAAAAGCTAATACTATTGATGCTGTGACTGTGAGTTGTGATTGTCATGCACCAACTCTATTGAATGTACTATAGACCAGGTGCGGTTCCCTTTTGTTGTCAGTATGTCAGTTCAGCCTCGCCTGGCTATGGTTGACACAATGAATTTGAACTGTGTGCCGATGTTTGTCCTCTAAGGTGTCTTAATTGTTTTGAGTGGGCCTTCAATGTTTAATCATTTTCTTATTGTTGTCACTGATTTTTTATTTTATGCACACCATTTTCACCTGTGATTGAAACTCCTGGGCATTAATCTCATTTGAATATGAATGCCAGTGTGTACATTTTGCTGCCCACTTAGAGTGGATAGATTTCACAAGAAGATTAAGCGTTCCGTGGACAGCTAAGAAAGGGGTTCATTTATTAAAACACGCATAGCTCCTGATATAATTGATCGATTTCAATGATTCCTTATGTCATATCAGCGGAATAAGTTGCTCTTTGAAAACGTGCCTCATTGATTTGTCAAATTTGTTTGGTCTATTTTTAAACAAATATTCATTCTCGTACAACTTCTTTTTGACTCACCCTGTATATATATGTATACCCTCTGTATATTTGATGATATTGCAGTATAATTGCACTCAATTCTATTCAATGAGCTAGCTCTGTATAGTATGTTTTAGTAACTGTAGTTTTCACATTTTATTTATGTACAGTGCCCAGAGCCCCATACCTGTTTGGCAACAGCAGTAGGGCCTACTGCAAGCCAATCAAGCTCAAGGGAACTCTCCGTAAACACAAGACAGGCAAGAGCAGCGTAGTAAACTGAAATCATCGTGGAAGCATCATTGGTGAAAATGTCATGACTTGATAAAAACAGTCCTGCCTCTCAAAATCGCCATTTAAGTTTCGTACCCTTAGGCGGCTATGCACTGACCTTCCCGGGTCAGTACGGGCGACCTTCCCGGGTTTGTACGGGCGACCTTCCCAGGTTAGTACGGGCGACCATCCCGGATCAGTACGGGCGACCATCCCGTACCGTCAGTACGGGTATTGTGTTTGTTTCTTTAATTAAAGCAAGCAATCGTCGGTTGTTATAATGAGCAAAACGCTGTCTTCTAGATTCATGTTGATTAGTTGTCGGCAAGCAACGTGGGTGTGACGCAGCTTTGTAATTTCATAGTTGCCCCGGGTGATTGTGATGCTATGTTGAGCGCAGGTGCAAGAAAGAACCACTTTTATCGAAATCATTCTCATCATGGCTTTCAACATGAGCAGTGACGGTTGCAAATACAACACTGTTGTAGTTCTCACAGATGTTGTTACAGCAGAATCGTATTTGTATACACCAACTGATGATATCTTCTTCGCTATCATTCTACCAATCATTCTCATAATCGGAACGGTCGGAAACTCGGCTTTTATTTACACCGTGTTTAGTGTGAACACCATGAAGACTGTGACCAACAGCTATCTTACACACGTTGCAGCCGCAGATCTTCTATTTGTTGCATATTCATCTATAAGTTACATGTTGGTCTATTTCTTATCTCCTGTCCGTAACGACGTCTGGTATCGTACGACACCGGGTTGTTTTTTCAATTTTCATTTCACCATGACAACCTATTTTGCTTCACTGTTTCTCATAACGTTTGTGACAGTGGAACGATACTATGCCATTTGTCGACCATTACAACATCGGATGATCGCAGGACGATCACGCACCATTAAGATCATCGTAACGTCCTGGGTAATGGGGGTTTCGTTTGGAGCTTGCGTAGCTCCTCGATATGCCGGTCTCAAAGGTTTCTGTATCAAATGGCCTGAAGATGAACAATTCAAAGCTTTGCCGATAGAGATTGAACGCTGTGAAGAGATTCATCCGGGGATATATATGTTTTCGGAAATCGTTCAAACAGCTCCTTTATTTTTAGCTATGATTTCAAATGTCTACATGTACGGGGCTATCATTCTTGCTCTGAGTAATCGTCCTGTGATATCAACAACGGAAGGTGCTTCGCACGTCCAATCTCAGGCTTATCGTGTCCGTAACCAGGTTGCGCGTCTCCTCATCATTAACGGGACTTTATTTTTCCTTTGTCAGACACCATTTCGATTGGCATCCATCCATAACATGCTGGTCCATCAAACTGGTGTCGGAATGTTTACAGCAAGGCAACTCGGCGCTGTACAGGTTATTGGGAGATGTCTCATTATGATCAATGCCTGTGTTAATCCGTTCGTGTATGTATCTACCAGCTCCATCTACCGTAGTGCATTTGTGAAAGCCTTCAGGTGCCGTAGGGGTCAGGATTCAACTATTTCAAACGTTTCATCCATAACAATTTTAACTGAGACTCGAAAGTGTGATAATCGATTTTGAAACAACACTGCTACATAATATCGGCACTGTTGCGTGATTTATTGCGATTTTTATTTTATTTGATGATTTTCAGATGAATAACCTTGCTCCTATTTTCTTGTATTTCAACTCTAGTGTGTACAAAAGTGTCAAGTTAATTTTCCATTTTAATTCATTCATTCGCTAGAAACCCTGCATGCACTGTGCAGCGTTTGTGCAGTCAGGCGTGTGTGTGTGATAGTTACTGTGTACAGGTATAGGGAAAATTGTTGCCTCGCTGGGTATGCGCACAATATTGGGCGCGAAAAGGAAGTGCCAAGCCTTTCACCGATAGAGAGCTATTGATGACCAAAACAACGGGAACGATCAAAGCTACTGATAGCCGCTTGAACGCAAGAATTTGGTCATTGGGTTACGAAGCTACCATCGAAAAACCTTCAATTTTTGGGGCGATTTTTCCGGGCTACACTCAAATTTTGACGTAGTATCACTTATATTTGTGTGTGTGGAAGTGCCTGCCTATTTTTGCATAATTCTGTTGTTGTAAAGGGAATTAATAGACTACTTGTTGCTTAATATTCAGTTTGAACGGATGATTTGTGTGGGTTAATTAAATAGTTATGAGCATTTTAATTCAAAATATGGACTATAAATTGAGGATTTTTGACCTTTGAAGCGTGATATTGGGTGTAAATTCTTAACTTGACACCTAGAGTTAATATGAGTAATTTATCAATATCCCTTGAGATATTTAAAAGTAGCAAACGTTAAGGCGCTGTCAAACCTTTAGCCGATTTGGCTCGCCGTATAGCTTAGATCTAGCCGGTTTGGCTCGCCCGAGCTATAGATGGTGTGACCGGTGACGTAGTGCCCGGCAGTATGCGTGCGCACCTACAGGGAATGTTCTTTTATTCACACTTGATTGATCATTACTTACCATGCTTACAGTGTAATAGTGCAGTAGTCATGGTCTGCATCCCTCGCCTAAGCACAATGAGAGACCAGGTACTAAATCTGGTTGCCCGGCAGTATGCGTACACACCATTAAGGGCATGTGCTTTTAAAATTGGCGCTCAGTGATGTGTGTTTTGCTTTTGAATAGTATGTATGCAGTAGTCATGGACTAGTACCTCTTGCATGTCTTTAGACCAGGCGCTAATCAGTTTGTAAACACTACTGATGTAAACAACGGTCACCTCATCTATACCGGAGCACACATTTGGCGATTTTCGGGGATCGGTACTACGTACTAGTACGCCTCACATCGCTAAGAACGTAGTACACAAACAATGATGGTAAATGGTGTACAGTGAGTGAATTCAAATACCTAAATAAATAATGAAACGTGAAGTATTATATATTTCAGGCTTGTAAAAACAGTCCAGCACGTATACGTTTTATCATAACTTTCAAAACCGCACCATTTTGGGAATTTTTCCAACAATTCCGTGTAACTTCAATTAAAGTCTAATACCTAAAGCAGACGACACAAACAGCGCCACCAACACTGAAACACTCACCAGTGACGTCACTGGTTAAACAAAAGTAGTTTCAGATCGGCAAGTTGACTACATGTAGTGGCACCGGCCCCTGCTACTATGAGGCCACCGAAGAGCCGCTGATCCATTGCGGGGCGCTACCGTGCTCTACCGAAGCCATACCGGAGTACTGCCGTTGTAGTTGTAGTCCCGTTGCTCGCTCGGCAGCGCAACAGCAGACATTTTTGAGCTTCAACAATTTCTACCGTCGCCTGCCGTTGCTAATATTTTCGCCGATGTTACTGACGATGTCCTGACGTCGTACTACCGTGCTTAGCGTTATAACACCGTTGCGCTACCGTATACTATAAGTACCAATACCCGACAATCGCCAAATGTGTGCTCCGGTATAGCTCGGGCGAGCCAAATCGGCTAGATCTGACAACACTTTCATACAATCCCTGACCGTAGTATGGTAGTCCTGCCGATGTACTATAAACGATGTACTACCGTTCTAGCGATGTGATACTGTTGCGCTTCTGTAGTAGTATATACCGGTCCCCGAAAATCGCCAAATGTGTGCTTCGGTAAAGCCAAATCGGCTAGGTGGTGTGATAGCGCCTTTAGTCTGAAGACTTTTAATGCTGACAAAACATAACATTATTTCTTTAACCAAGTCGAATAGTTGAATTTGAAAATAAAGCAGATCATCATTCATCATCATACGCCTTCGAATGTTTCGGTGTATGGATGAAATGGAATAAGCTGTATGATAAAATATGTACGACGGCTGTACGAAAATCATCATTTAGAAGCAAATTCAAAGAACTCGAATTCTAAGAAGCCTCGACTCTCACTCCAAAATAAGATGAACAGTTGGATGCTTACTACTGTATGCTACACTCTATTTCCTAGAACAGTTCATAATGTCAACTTGACAAGACAATCTGCCAAACAAAGCCGTACGGTAGTAACGTGCCAATTCTTTGATTAAACATCGTCATTAAATCAGAAAGAGACGTTCGCGCTCTATTGTACAATGCTCTCGGAGCAGGAGTCAAGACTCGAAACATAGATCTCAAGACATGGAAGAATAAACCCAAGGAAAACTTGATACGTCCTCAACAAATACTGAAGCGAGATACTGACCCGATGACCCCGGCGGGTGACATTACTATAGAGAGAGAGTGGAAAATCATTTGGCGAATCGAGAACACCACCATCTAATTTATCAATCAAACAAACATTACCGTACATTTGAAGTGCAAACGGTGCAAACTTCAAAACATTCTTGTACGTCGCGAGATATTTGGAATTCTCGCGATAGACGATGCCGGTCATATGCCGGACACAGGCTCGTTCATGAATATTTAAGGTTAAATTCTGCATAATATACAAGTTTACTATTGGCTAAACACCCGGAACAAAGCTAAACAGCGGAACAAACAAAACGTAAAATCATGTTGCAATGGAAATTGCACCGACCAGTTATAGACAATGACATCAGCTACAAAATCTATTGTACATACGTGCTCACATAAAATTATATGATAATTATGCGACATTTAGTGTTTGAGTTCCATGGTTTAGCCAATACCTGCTTTGTTACTATGGCAACCAGAATGAAATGAAACACATTTTGCAAAAATAGGGGTCATGCCTGACATATCAGTATTAAACATGTCTTGGTATCAGGGAATGTTGTGAAGTGTAATAACAAAATTTTGAGCAATTCATCATTCCCCCTTTTTTATAAAGCATTGAATCAATGTGCATTGCAGAACATGTTTACTTTATCGCAATAGCACTTAGCATTATCAACAACATGAATCATTTCGCTCTCTTATTCAGGAAATATTAATTCATAATTTCAGGACTGCATTCAGATAGCGGTAGCAGGCCCGTAAGCATGATTTTTTTAGGGGGGCGTATTTTCTGGAAAAGGTACATTGGTACCCACAAAATCGTAAAAGGTTTCCCCCACATTTTTTTAGTCATCTCAGACAATTTTGAGAGCGGGGGGGGGGGGGATGTAGGACAAAAAACACTTTACACAATGGGAAATGAGGCGTTTTCGGGAAATTTGGGGTGGATGGGGGGCGTTTTCACAACAACAAAAAAGGTACATTGGTACCAAAAAAATGTACATAGGTACCAAAAAAAGGCCGGCTGTACATTTTGTATTCCCATTTAATTGGTTTCAATAGGGATTTAGATTATTTGATTTTGAATCCAAAATAAGTAAATGCCGGCACAGGGAAGCAAATATGGTATTGTAATATTGAACTACTTATGAAATGTGAGTGTGGAGGTATTTGAAACAAAGATTTGTATACCACGAATATTTTTAGCTAAGTGGATTACTTAATTGCAAAGAAAACACAAGTAAATGTTTATTGGTAGTACGAGGGTCATTCAATAAGTTCTACCTCCTACCTCATAACTTTACTATTATATAAGCCAGTCGTATGAAATATACCAAAATTGTAGCTTTGAATCTCAGCTACAGATTCATAGTAACTGAGTACTGGTTGTACTTTTTAGAGATTCAGTAAAAACCAAACGTTCATTTAGTGCTACGGAAACGGATAAGAAAATGTCTCCTAAGTGAGATTACAATGACCGACATTCTCCAATTCAAATGGATAAAGATTCAATGGTGATGGTGTAGGCCTATATCCAAATAATTAATACAAATAATAACTAGTAACTGGCATAAGTCTAATGCATGAAGTGTATGTACATTATGAAACGGTATGCATGAATTAGGCAAATAACTCGTCACGATTTGCACAAATGTATCGTTTGAATCATTTCATTCGTCTCAATTTGCACACATGTATATAATTTGAATCATTTCCATATTGACATAGTTCTAGTTCAACGAGTATAAAACATATATTAACATGCTTAAACATGTTAAAGGAGAACTACTATTCATGATACCAAGCATTAGACATGTTAGACGGTAGGAACATTATTTAAGGTATATTGATTATTTCATTGAATAAAACAAACTTAGACTGCGCATCCCCAACCTGTGATTATTTGAAATTTGTGCTCGGTTGTTTGGGCCGAAAGTGCTGATGATATCCATATCCGAACCCGATAATACGAGGGTCATTCAATAAGTTCTACCGCCTCCCCCCATAACATCACTAATATTAATGTCAGCCTCATGACATTTGTCATGATTATAGCTCCGAATCATAGCTAGACATTTGTAGTAAATGATAATTGATATCTGTTTCACTTTTGTTATGATGCGTTCAGAGGCAGAGAGAGATTTTGGACAACGGACACAGAAAATTACCGTATACACACGTTTTTCGGGGTTTATTTTCGTATTGCATGGTTAGATATAAGAGCATGATTTAAATACTGAAAATGGAAATAAATGACTGATATCTGAATAGTACAGTATTATCATAAATAAGATTGTAAGCAATTTTAACACTTGTAGGCTTGTAAATAACGCAATATAAACTCAAATGTATTGCTATGCCTTTGGCATACTGAAATACTGCCAATCAGTCAAATTTTCGTTGTTACAACTCAAGCCACAGTGATGCCTCGATATTTTGCTGTTTTTCATCCGTTTCCGTCAAACTAAATCGAGGCTTGGCTTTCACTGCATCTCCAGAAAAGTACAACAATTACTCAGATCAAATTGCAATGAATTTGTAACTGAGGTTCCAAGCTACAATTGTGTGATATTTGATAAGACTGGCTTATATAATAATAAAGTTATGAGGTAGGAGGTAGAACTTATTGAATGACCCTCGTATGATGTCATCGTTCATCGTTATTAAAACCGCCTCATCAGCAGCAGCAGCAGATCGCTGCTTGTAATCACGCAGGAATTTAAATATATGAATCAAAAATATCAATACATGAAATGCAGAGATGTGGAAATATCGTAACTGTCGTAGCCTCGATCAATATGGCGACGTCTATGATAGAGGAGATTTTGTTTTCTAAAGCCGATTTTGTCTTAACTCAGCACTTTTAAAAACATTAACCTACGGATTTGGTCTGTATAATGTACGTACATCTATAATAGCCTTTGATTGATATCCTTTAAATTAAATGGTTTTTATTAGGTGAGGGATATAAATGTAAAGGGATTTTTATGGAATGGAGAAACGGCTGCGCTGTGTGATCGATTGCCCGCCGGTCAATCCTGGTTATATCAGTGTTACACACGGAGTAAACCTCACAGACACCCCTTTTCCTCCCGCGTAGTGTATTGAAAATCTGACCTTTTGAAAAGTGACCATTTCTATTTTTCCTTCAATTATACATTGAAACCAATTTAATGGGCATGATATATTAAAAATAAATCAAATACATTATATTTGGTGGCTAATATTTTGGTTGTAATTATTTTCACGTAAGTGCACAGTTCAAAAGACAAAAACAGACGGGGAGACCTAATCCGTATTGATCAGTATTGTTGTCTATTGAAGTGGTATTATCTCTATGAATAGCAAGGCGTTAATTAAATCTGATAGCTGATGGGTTATTGAGTGTCCCAGTAAAAAAAAGGTCTAACTGAAACTCGGAAACATCATATTTTCCCCCCTTATAAAACTAGTTCCCCAAAAGTAGATATTTGTGCATTTTTGTTGGTGGTTATTAAATACTTTCTTAGTATTTTAAAACAAAAAACAGCTCATAGACCCAGTGTCCGGGTTTCACAAAATAAAGGGCAATTTCGACAGGTTTACAAGGTCGTACTGCGGCATGTTGACCACTGGGGGAGTTGGGCTATCAATGAATGGGCTCGGGCTCAGCCTCAACAAAATGTCCTACTTTCTGTTGTGGGCCGCGGCCGCGAGATAGAGGGCACTTGTGCAAAATCTGCCCCCCCCCCCCCCCCCCCCCGCCCCCCCCCCAAAAAAAAGAGAGTTAAAATTAGACAAAATGTGATATTTTTAGCATACGGGGAAAAAATTGCGTGCATCGCGTGCATCTTCTTTTCTTCATCCCCCTAAAACTAAAAAGATCTATGGTCACGCGTTATGAACTCGCCTCCCAATAGGGTGGTGCTGTTACACTTTTTAGTTTCATGCTGTCATATTCCTTAAATAGTTTTAAAACCACAAACGCTATCTCAACAAATTTGGTATCATTTTAAAGCCTTAATAACAAGCTATCTGCCTGCAAAATGGCATAGTGGTATAGCTAATACAGAAAGGGATATACAGCTGTTTTAAGCTTGGGGACCTGGGTGCCGGGAGGGGTGCCGCCGGAAGGGGTGCCGCCTGTACAAACTCAATGGGGATAATTCCATGCTTTGTTCTATTTACAATAACTAGTCATCCCCTGATGTTACAAACAACATTCTGGTCCCATTTAAAAGGATATTTAGGGAGCAAATCAAAACTCGACCGCGCGGCAACCGGCGGTTCCGCCCGGTTACCGCATATCATTGTTTAGAACAATAGAAACCGGCTGCAACTTCACGGAACTGCACGGAACCGGCGGTTGCCGGGCGGTCGAGTTTTGATGTGCTCCCTTAGAAGTCTTTCAGTATGTGATTCAACAAACTTGTCAACCATTTGTAACAACTAATTAATTATGGATAAGACCATGATCATCAGCTTTCTTCCCATTCGCTACACGAATATTCGTCAACATGAATAATCAGCCTCAATTTACCGGATTTATAAATATGACTATAACAGAAAAAGTTTTCAACCTATGATAGCAAAAGTATACATTTTTGAAAAGCTGTAACTAGAGGAATTCAGATATGCAGTTTAGATCAGGGAAGGGTACATCCTTAAAAAAGATTTCTGAAAATTCTCAAAATATATAAAATAAAAATTGGAGATATTCATTAGCCGGTATAATTACCTTACCGACGTAGTAACCTTTGACAATTTTATATTATCTGGTGGGTAATTTCATGAGGAATTTAAATACGTAAAGTAAATAATGATAGGGGTAGGTATAAAAAGTATATGGATCTGAAATTAAAAATTAAAAAATCTGATATTTTTCCGCCCATTGTTAGTCATACCAGTTTAATCCTTGGTTGTACTATAATTTCAATGGCATATTTGGATTCCTCGTGCAATTTCCCTTCATAAAATGTATATATTTACTACCTCAGGGGAGGCCTATACAAGCAAATATAAATGTGTAAGGTTAAAATCATGTCGCAAAAGCCAAAATCCGTGTGTAACACGAAAGGAGGCGAGTTCAAAACACATTATTTTCTAAAATCGCCCGGCTTTAACGAAAATAAACCATTTTCCATCGAGCATACCCCCCTCCCACCCCTCTGAAAGGAAAACATATAATGATACAAACCAAACATGCGGGAAACGCCGCCAATCTACGACGGCTGCGGACAACTACGGACTAGGCTCAGGTGACAGGATGGATAGACAAAGAAAAATAATTGAGACATACCTTATAAATCCTTATGCTTATGACAATGTCTAAATAAAATTGTACCAACATCCTGTTTACCAGTCTATGTAACACGAGTACAGTTGTTATCTCATCTGAATAATATCAATTAAAAAGCACCGGTTCTGTGGAGCTAAGTTTTTAAGCAGAGATTCTCAAATGCAGCTAAGCAGTGAGAAGGTTAATCAACATGATCAAGAGCCAGTCTTACTCTGTGAAGAACAAAAAGAAATTTAAAATTTAAAAGCCGTCCGCACTGTGTCGTAAGATGACGGTCAATGGCACCCCCTAATCTGTATTAGGACTTTGTATTAGGACCAGGGACACTATTAATTTTGGGATAGGAAAGTCCTATACTATCGTACGTAGCGAAAACGGATCCTTTTGCATATTTGAATAAATTATGGTAATCGTCCGGAATGCGTCCGTGACCGGCGTTTAACGCGTTTAACGCGTTTAACAATGTTTAACCAGGTTTAACGGAATTGTTAGTCAGCATAGGTTTGGGGGCGCTGTAGATTTACACAGACGACGATGGCCACGCGAAACCTACATTTTGAATTCGTAGTGAATAACACGTAATCGCGAATATTAAACTTATCATTTTGACAAATTCATCATAATTAGAAGAATTTTTATCGTTAACCGGGCGATGACTGTTAAAAATAATTCAAAATGGTGCACTCCCGTTGCCATATTGGGTCGTCTGAGAGACGCGTGGCCAGCGTCGCGTCGTCTGCTCCAATTACGCCTTATCGGTAGAACAGCGCCACCAATTCTATGCTGACTAAGTTCAATTTAAAAGTGGACCCGATCGGCAAGCTCAGTGGCACACCCCTGTTAGGACACTGAGTGACCCTGCGTACTTATGCAAAGAGGGGTCATCCACGGGGTCATGCACCGAAGGAAAATTACATGGCCCTATATTATACACATATTAAACCTAAACCAGAAAACCATAACAAGTTGTATGTTTTATAGCTCCCATATTGCTTAGTATTCAATGATTACATTATCCATATTACTCCTTACTCAAAAGACCTCAACGGCAGCCGTTATTGTGTGGCTGTATGATTTGGATTAGTGCATCTATGCACGCCATTTGAAGCAGCAACAATACAATCCACATTCCACATAAAGAATAGCCATCCATTCAATAGATTTTCCCAGCCAATTTAATATGAAAATTATGTATGCAGCTAGAATTTTCTTCAGTGGAAAACAAACTCTATGTTAGTAGAAAAAGTTGAAAATTGACAATTACTACCTTCACTGGACTATTCCATTTGTTTATCTTTTGAATAATGTGCCATACTGTTTTATTTATGACATTAACGAGAGGAAAAGAGAGACAAGGGACCGACTGCAGGAGGGCACTTGACAGCCCCCCCCCCCCCGCCTTTTTCAAAAACAAACCAAACATACAGATTGACGGACGCCCAAACAGGACACACGATGTGGGACAACCATTAAGAATTCAACTGATAGTAGCCGGCTGCGCAAAATTCGAAAAACTCAGTGAGAAAACGAGAAACATAGTATTTGGCTCCGTTTAAAAAAAACGCTGCTACACTATCCCGTGCCAATTCGGTGTTGAATTCTCAATAGACCAACATGAATGAAATGTACCACTTATTAGGATAAATGACTCATGACTAACGACATACGATGAAGTAATAATTAGAAATCAATATGTGGCTTAAACTCAATCAACATTTGAACAATTTGCCTGATAGCACAACGATTTCATTGATACGGCATTTACTGATCAGTCTTTATTGAAATATTCAGAATAAACCAACCAAAGGCAACTTGCAACGATTTGCCTGATTAGCTGGATGTTCACATTACCAAGGCATTCAGTGTTCTATAC
The DNA here is from genome assembly GCA_035610835.1 of Ophiura sarsii. Taxonomy (NCBI): domain Eukaryota; kingdom Metazoa; phylum Echinodermata; class Ophiuroidea; order Amphilepidida; family Ophiuridae; genus Ophiura; species Ophiura sarsii. The sequence goes on from CM069444.1 coordinate 38,210,864, forward strand.
CGGAGTGCTCAGAAACGACCCACCAATGGCAATTTGCACGATAGCAATTTGGAACGACCTCATTCACAAAGCATTATTGCTGTTTACAAGAAAATGATGAAAATCATATGAATCAATGTCACAAACAGATTGAGCGTCATCGGCCTCCTGGTCCATGCCACTTTAGTACTTCCAACACAACGCCTCACTGCAAACGGGTTACCTCGGCACTCACACGGGCTGTGGGTCACCAGCGTATATAGCTACAACAGCCATCACCAACGATCCAGAACGTTACTGTAAGGATTATTTCAAACAAAAACAAAATTGGGCAAGCCCAAGTAAATAGTTCGACAAAAATACCGATTTACGTGTTAGATAACTAAATGATGCATCACTAATACTAAAAACACCAATAGTGCTTATAGTTATACCTACAGAATAGGCCGACATTGCATTGACCATAATGATTTGATCATTTATTCATCATACCTTATGAAATTGACAATTGTGTCTCGTATGTAAATGTAAGCGTCATGCTGTATCAAGCGAATGATAATATATCTTAACATTCATAACATTTTACATGGTTCAAAACAACCAAAATGAGATAACTATTCATACTATCCGCCTACTGATGCTTAAAGGGATACACAGTAGTGTTGAAGAATTTCATTTGGATATAATTTACTTCAGAATTGAAGATGAACAATACCCATGGTCATTTATTATGATGCCCCTTACGAATCATGAAAGCAGCCTTTATGCCCAGCATATTTATATTGTGACTGTTTATAGAGCTTCCTAATGTGAAATGCTTGCCAAAGCCGTAGATCAGAATAGTTCAATTGATGTACAACGAGGACTGATTGTCTGAATCCTGAAGTGTAGGTTCATACATGTAATACAATATTGTAACCATGTACAAATCCCAGTTTGTATCACCATTGAAGGCGCAGCCTCCAACACATTACTGAAATAATGACCCTCCTAGAAACTATAGGCCTTACGACATGTACGACAGCAACAACTGCAGCTGCTGTTTCACTGCAAGCAATCTGTATTCCCTTTAACATGTGTAAAACTCTTGGTTGATCCATTATGATAATGTACGTAGACTCAAAGTTTAAATCATTAATTCTTTGGACGAACAGTTTTAAACTGCAATTAATAAACATATATTAGATATGATCAAATACAGCAAACATCAATCAATATTAATACTTTCCATGCGGCAGGCGTTTGCAGACAAATCATCTGAAATTTCACATAATGTTTAAAAAAAATAACTAAAATTCATTACCATATTTGGAACCACCATGATGATTGCATTGACGTAAGCACAAACATTCATAGTATTGATCCTGCAATTCCTCCCCTTCCCGGAACAAATGCACGCTCTAGCATAAGGTTCGAGAACTCGTAATCCTAATCACCATCAAATCACAATCCTAATCCTAAACGCACCACAAATAAAATCGCAACCACAATTATAAATCGCAAACACAATCATACCATCAATCACAATTTAAAAAAACAAATCACACTAACAGCCACAAACAGTCACGACACCGACTACCCACACACAATCATATTCACGTAACAATAACCCCACCCCCACCCCCCACCCCCCCCCCCCACCCCCCCCCCCCCCCCACCCCCCACAATACACACTATCAAGCCCCAAACGTCATACAATCGTAACATTATGCATACCAGCAAGATATACCAACTGAGTGCGGGGGATAGATAAGACACAATCAAAATCATAGTCACACGCACAAACAGATACAATCATAATCATAAGTACAATCACGACTATGATCAAAATTACAATCACAAACATAATTACCATAACAATCATAATCACCTTTGAAAAATATGATCATAATCCAACAGCGCGATCACAATCGAATTCATATCACAGAAACAATCAAACTCATTATAACAGACACAATCACAGGCACAATCCTAATCAAAATCATAATCAAAATCACAAAACAATAAGTCACAACTTTTTTCTTTTCTTTTTCAGAATCACAATCACACTCATAACCAAAACCATAATCACGATCATAACCATAACCAAAGCACAATCATAACCACGACCATAATCATAATCCAAACCACAATCATAATTCAAATTACAATCATAATCATAATCCAAATCACAACCATAATCACGATCATAATCATAATCACATTCCCAAACACAACGCACTCATACTTCATAATTCCCCTAAATAGAATAAAAATAATAATCGGAATACTTGATCTGAACAATGCCAAGTCATGAAAAATATTGCAAAAAATGAAAATGAAACGTCACCACGAACACACACACTTCAAACCTGCGAGTAATGATACTAAAAAATGTAAAAATGTAAAAAGAATAGAATCAGAATCAGAATCTCGAAATACCGCATAAACACGATCAATCACAATCATTATCGTACCAACACAATCATAAATTTGTAAAAAAAATCATAATCACCATCATAATCCTAAACAAACCCACACAATCACAATCATACCCACAATCACACACACGATCACACCCGTTATCAAAACCCCGACTGAAAACAAAAATAATCATATTCACGTAACAATACCCCCGCCCCCCCACACACACACAGGACACAATTCGCATTATTACTTATCATAATCGCAACCAAAACCACAATAAATCGCAACCAAAACCACAATAAATCGCAATCATAACCACTCTATCAATACTCAATCGTAATCGAAACCAACAAAACCAATCCAAACCCATAATTTTCAACATAGACGATCACAAACATAACCACATCACTATCACTCAGATCCCTGGTATTAAAACAGTGCAGTAAAAAAACAATCATTGACTGACTGAATGAATAATTATTGTAAAAAATCACCACCATATCCACCATTGAATCGGGTCGTATTTATAAATATCATCGAGTCTTAAACGTGTACGCCCACAAATCACATGCTTTATATGTTTACAACGCATTCACCCAGAGATACAGAAACCTGAATGGGAGATAATCGTTGTTATAATCGTTATAAAATCAATGTTATTGTATTTATTTACCTGGACGTACTGACATTACTAAGAATTTGATAATGGTAAATCATACCAAACGTGGCAATAGTATAAATGTGTATTTGGACCGATGGCCTCAAGTACTTGGAAATAAAAACTAAAACTAAACTAACCAACTGGTGCGGGGGAAAAAAACAAGGGAGAATATACTAGGGCAAGCAATAAGAATTGCTGTGCACTGCACAACAATATTACACAGCCACAACATTACTGCACACACAACGACAGAAATATCACGTAACAATAAATCAAGTGGAAAAACCACCCTTCACAAGGGGAAAAAATCACAACCAAAAACTAGGCCTATACCGAAGATAATGAAATGCACAAACACACCACTACAAATATAGCGCTATATCAGTAAATGATGTTGCCTAAAAACATCACAATCAAAAAGTAGGCCTAATCAAAATCACTAGCAGAATCATAACAATATTTGTTTTAAAAATCCATCATCTAACTATTGCCAGTGTTAAAAGTGTGTACTCATTAATACTGTACACTGCTCTAATATTATTGGAAAGACGCTCAAACATATCATACAAACTGCCACTGATCATACCCGATTATTTTTAATTATTATTATAATGAACGGCCCCAACAGCACAAGTTAAGACATACGAGAATTTATTTAAATTGACGTTATAGATCTGTGCGCAAATTAAATGGTCAAATTACATTAGATAATTATTTTCCTACCCCATGATGCATGGTTTAATCATGGACTTATCTGATAAGTCCACGGTTTAAGAAATAGAACGGTAATCCCCCAATTCAACAGGTGCGAGGATACGAGACGAATTAGGCCTATTCAATATAGAGAGAATATCAATCAGAGAAGATTACCTCTCCACTCAAAAACCATGAATGAATAAGGATTACAATATGAATGAGCCAATTGAAAGGACGAAGGTTCCCGAATCAATAACCTTCCAACCAGCATTGATTAAATATGTGACAACACCACACTTATAGAAAATGTGTAATATATCAAAAGAAAAAATACACCATTAAACCAAAGATTAGGCGATTAAAAACGTATGAATGCACGGGGGAAATAAAATACAACGCATTGAACGGAAATCAATCTTGCACAATTAGGACGAAAACTAGATATTGACCCAAGGGGTAAATGAGCCATGTACACGCGATAAAGAATGAGTTACACCCTATATTCACAAGTAGTTTACGGAAAATAATATTGCGACCGGGCGCATGACTCGCATCAAGGAAATCCCTGGATACAAATGAGCAGTGCCTCATTTATCATACGAACAATAATTTCATATCACCAAAAAACAAAAATGCAATATTCACACCAATTCGCCAAAATATTGGACCAATAGATCTAAGGATGCAATATGGTACACATTATGGTGTAGGAAAGTGAGCGGGGCTTCAGGACATGATACTGATGTGTGGAAAAATATAACTTGCTCACCGAATAAATGTTGACAATTATTAGCACAAAAGCAGTGGCGCCTGGATTCCCTGTAGAAGATAGCATCGCCGATTTAGGCCCCTTGCAACGTATGGTAGGAAGTACAGGTAGCCTCAACAAAATAGCGGAAGCATTCGATGTCTCTGGCCAATTCACGCTACATGATGCCGTTGTACTCGGCAGGAGGTATTTCACGATAAGACAAAAAAAGAGAGAACATAATCAACAAACAATTCTGCAAATTTATATTAATGCAAAAAAACCACAATATTAAAACTAACTTTTAAAGGCGATTACTAGGCAAAAGTTGTGCCCAGAAGATTAAACTTTACACATTTTACGCACACACCATGACAAATTTAACAATTCCGATGAACAGATGATGAAGGTAACCACCGGACGCACGTAAATAAACCATATCACATATTTAAACGACCGAACGCATCATGCCAATAGTGGACACACTAAACCCTAAAAACAATGATATTTCATGATGTACAATTTTAAAATCAATCTTACCTCGCCAAATCCAAGTCATGGCATATAATACCAAGGAATAAATTGAAGAATGCTGGTTCAACCCAACAGTCACAGTCAATGTTAAACTCTTGATTACAATGCTCTCAATTCATCCCCAAAAAGTGTGACCAACCGAAAATACAGGGTGTCCCAAATGGCAAATTTTGCATTCGCCAGACAAGCTGTCAAATGCATACGTAAAACGTGTCTACGTGTATCGTTGATATCTCAGCGAATCAATAATCGATATCGCTGTAATTTGACTATGTGATCATGGTGATAGCCAATATGTACACCTAACAGAATGTATAAATGTCAGAGTGATTTGTGATTTGTCGTAATCGGAGAGCTCGCGACAAAAGGTGTTGCAGTTTTTTTGATACACCCTGTAGAGAAAAAACAGATTCAGATTCTATGGGAAAATACTAAATAAATGTGATGTTGTTGACCTTTAAAAGTATGTATATTTGTTTTTTGTATATATTATCAAAGTTTATGTATCATATTAACCTCTCATTACCTTTTTTGACTTAATATGACAACATTTATGTGTCATTTTTGAGCTGATTCCCATTCAAATCCATAGAGGTTCTTTCAGCAACATTGAATCCCGCACTGAAAGTGCCACATATTAAAAACCCAACATTGGCTTTATTTCAAAGTCTCCCTGCGCTCATCACACGCTCATCACATTTATGAATGGTTTATGTGGTACATGTATATGGCCCGATTGCATAATTATTGTGATGGAATAAAGGACTCCATTTCATTTCAACATTTTCCAGTCAAGTTCACCCGAATTTGATTTGAGAAATCAAATGCGATGAATTGTAAACATGGGAACTCATGGGCAATTTATGCAGGCTTCAATGTGCATCTTGAACTTACCTTCCTCAAGGAAAGTCAAAGATTAGACGCCTAATATTTGGCCTACACTGCAAAACGGTTGCTTACAATACGTTGCTAAAATACATCCGTTGGTTGACGTGTTGATTAAAATTCATTCAATATAATGTAGAAAGTTAGGCGTTGTATAAAAGTAAAAAATCCCCAGCGTTGAGCAATTCGTCGAAAACAATGTCCTTTTAAGGACATCTTAAAAGATGTTGGTGGAAACTGTTTCTGTTGCTAAAATATGTTGCGTAAAAACATGTTATCCAACGGTAGTTGGGAAAATTTTACTCAACAGTTAAGAGGTTGCGTGCTTGAACAACGTTGTGTAAAATGTTGATTAAATATTTAAGCAACCTTTTCGCAGTGTAGTTATATTTTTGAGGTGGTGAATTGTCTTGAAGGAAGGTAAATGCTTGAGGAGTGTAGGTTCAATAATCAAATTGACGCCTGCATGCATTAGTATACGAATAATGAATGTTTATGAGTGCAACAATGGTACGAATATTTTCATGAGATGAAAGATGCAATTGCATCTTTCACCGAATGAAAATATTCGTTCCATTGCACGAATGAAATATTCTTTATTGGTTTTATACAACAATAAGAAAATCTACACCATCAAGTAACTCGGCCAGTCAATAGTTAGGTCACCCAAGCCCTATATGAAAGCTATGAAGATTGTTAAACGGGGTCAGTCGTCACAAACATGCACAAACACAATAGCCAAACGACCTTGCTTTTGTCAACACTCCCTACACAGAGGTCTGCAGTGCAAATCTCTACGATTTTCGCTATGTAATCTCTATGGCGGATTTCATTCCGTTGTATGAAGCTATGATGTTTCCGTGGTCTTCGCTAAATTCCAAGCAGATAGAGCAATACGTACATGGACTTTTTTGTAGACGAGGGTTCATTTCATGATTTGGTGAGGTTTAGAATGAGTTAGGATTCCTGTAATTTCGAAGACCACAGATTTTCAAAACGTGAATGTTCCAACATTTTACGACATAAATTTGGTCACAAAACATGTTTAATACTATACATTTTACCGTTCTGCAGATGCTTATGACCCTCCTCTAAAATTCTACATGATTTTTAACACGTTTCTCAGTTTTTGAGATGCCCAAATAGACCATTTTCCGAAGCTATTTCTAGCAAATATTGTAGTCACTGAGACTCCATTGTTTTCTTGCGTATAACAAAATCTGACACGCAGCGTGACCTCCCTGCTGGCTGTCGGCTACCCGTCAATCGCGTTAGTACCGTGCAATGTATCGTAGGGGTCGATGCACGGCAAATCGTGCAACGGAGCGGATATTTAATCACACGTGACCTACATTTCTCCAATGAAATAACAATGATTTTCTTAGGTATTGTATAATGCTTTGTATATAATTATTCTTTTCAATTTGTGGGATCAATATCGGATGGATGGATGGCCGATTATAGCTGAGTATATCGTCTATTAACGCGTGGATAATTCTTTTCTCTCGGCCATTTTAAAGGCCAAGTCCCTTGTTTTCAGCGACCTCTGTAAATCGGATAACAGCATTAGGCTGCTATAATCGGTGATTATCATATCGAGGGCTCAGAAACACAAGGCCTCATCTCCCTTTTTTCAAAAATTAGATTTTGGTATCAACATTTTCAGAAAGAAATTATCTTTCCAGTAACGCAGCCTTATCTCCATTACACAACCCCTTTCAAAGTTATAGCCAGTATCACAAGGCCTCATCTCCATCTCCCCAATGTGTTTACAAATTTTCAATAGTCTTTTTCTCAAAATGGTCAAAATAGAGATAAGACCTTGTGGTTCTGAGCCCTCGATATTCATCATTGTACGGATTATTCAATAGACTGGGAACATTCTGCCACAATCAGTAACCAACATCAGCGAAAAAAGAAAGCCTTCAAGACAGCAGTAAATAAATATTTACTGCAAAAACAAGAATAGCAAACCACACAGCATTGCACACCAAAACCCTGTCCGGTTGACTCCAATTAGGGAGTGTTGGACAGTATCCATCCAGATCCACAGATAGAGCACGTTTTTCTGCGAAGCCCCGAGTGATTGGTTGTGACTTATCTCGCGAAATTTACAGACTCTGCATCTGCTACATGTATACTAACGATAAATAGGAATGTAATTCAGAAGTTGTCGGATTTTCGAGGAACTCGATTTTATCATTTATTTATTATCAGTGCATCAACAGGAAAGGTGAGAAGAGAATCAAGGGCAGGTGAGTTGCTAATCGTTTGTTATGATTCAACTGTTATCGGGCAAAAACGCGGGCAAAATGCACCTGTATTTTGCCCGCGTTTTTTTGTCCACGCGCACGGACTATAATTTGGACTATAATTTATAAATGGAACATTTCTGAAACCTAAGATTTTACAGACATAATGAGAAAAATGTGGGGATTCTTCTGATATCAAAATATCTTGATGTGAAAAGAAAAAAATCATAGCCCCACAAATGTGATCGGAACATACACCTTTAACAGACGGGAACATTTACTGTTTTAGTTATCTTGGGTATACTGATTCCAACATAAATGTTCCCAAAAACAATGTTCCTGTATTGACCATGAAATTTACATAAAAACAAAAAGATATTTGAAATTATGTTTTGGAGTTAAATACTTGATACCGGTGGGAACATTGACTTTTAAGGGCTTTTTAAGTTAAAAAATCGGGTATGCTGATTCCAAAAATCAAGGTTCCCAAAATGAGTACGTTATTTTAGCTATATAATTTGCTGGGATCAAAAGACTATTTGAAATTATGTTTTGGGGGTAAAATTATATTATTCTGGATCAGCATGTTTATGGTTGTTGGTGTGCCGAACCATATCTTATTATTTATTTTTTTAAAATTATTTTATCATGATCTTGCAATTTGCATAATTTGCATAAAACGAAAGATGATAAGTTAATATACGAGTTTAGATGTAGACCTATACTTGGCATTGTATGAGGCTTTTTTAATTTCAGGCCATATCGATGTAAGGATGTCATTCCTGCGTATAAACATGTCCAAAGAAAAGACAATTGGCTACAATACAAGATGGTTGCCAAATAGACTAAAATGGCAACCTTTATAGCCTATTATTTATTAAGCAATAGGCAAATTAAAGTTTCACAGTGATCTAAAACAAACTAGATGGGTTTCTGAAATATCAACAGCTTAGCAGCATGTTTTAGCACAATGTGGAACATGGAGTTTCTAAACCAACTTGGTTATGACGATTCAAAAAAGTTCCTTAAAATAATAATGATTACCTTCTAAGTTATACTGAAAATAAGAATTAGGTTAAACTAGAGTTTATACAAATCTTTTCATTTCCTATGACTGAAACTCATTATTTTAGATAATCTTTTGTTTTATGCCAAATAGAGGGCCACATTTTTAGAATTATTTTGATACAGGCCTCTTTTTCAGAAATCCGTCTAGTCTACCCAGAGTGGATATATTAGTACCGGTATTATGCTATTTTTTAAAATTTGAATCCGGGATTGTCTCATGGGGTAAAGTATCGTGGGTCGTAATTCTTACATGTACAGCGTGTCCCAAATAACTGGGTTCAAAAGTGTGCAAGTTAATAACGAAATAAGTAGGAAACATGGATAGTTTATATTTAAGGATATCAAACAAAATATACCTGACCTTAATTAGGTAAATTCGGTGACTAATCCAATGTAAACTTTTTGAAATACAAAGATTTGAATAGAGCGTGGTCAGAACCCAATTGTCCCGATTTAAGGAATAAACCATCTACGCGTTGCGTGGAACTGTGCGCTACGTGCAGTATTCCCGGCATGGGGTTTACTACCGAAAGAACTTGACAATAACTCGGACTAAAACAAAGAACATTTTGTTTTAATGTTATGCAAATAATGAACTTGTTTTATTGCAATATGACCCAGATAATTTTGTTTACTGTCCAAGTCTTTGTAAAGAATGAATGCAAGACAACCATTTATTGAGGTCACAACAATGCGCAATTGCAACACACGGGGTGTTCCTTAAAAAGTGGGACAAATGGGTGGTTCTGACCACGCTCAATTCAAGTCTTTGTATTTCAAAAAGTTTATATTGGATTGGTCACAGAGTTTAACCAATTACGGTCAGGTATATTTTGTTGTATATCCTTAAATATAAACTATTCACGTATCCTACTTTTTTAGTTATAAGCTCGCAAACCCAATTTTTGGGACACGCTGTAGTATGTAGGCATTTGCTGAAAGAACGGGGCGCCGTGTCCTATTGATAAGGGACCTGGTATGAAAGGCCATTGACACTACCAACCATTGCCAGTTCGTATTAATACAGGTTGAATATAAAAAAATGTGCACGATTTGAAACAGCCATTTGACCTTGATGCGTGCATTAAACCATGAAATTATTGTTGTTTGTATAAAGCGTTGTTAATCTAGTTTATCCTCCCCAAAATGAAGGTAATCGACTAAACAATAAGCAAACTGTGACACGTTTTGCGAACTGTCCGCATTTTTCGCCATTCCAATGGGATTTACACAGTTAAGACATGAATATTACTGCAGCATGATGATATGGATTGAGAGTCTACAAGCAAGGCATTGTTGTAAATTACAGGTTCCTGGTATATTAAATGAGCCAAAGGTGGTAAAACATTGTAGAAATAAATAATACTTCACAAACTAAAAATATTGCACAAATAAAATGTTCTGAAGACAATTTGTTTCTTGATAATTGCACTAAAAAGTCATTCACATTTGCCTTTAGGTTCTCAATACGGTTTGAGTTACGGTCTTCTGCTGTTTTTTAAGACATAACATAAAATTTTAGCTTTATTGCAATTTAAAATAGAAATCATTTAGTTGTTGATAATAAGTGGGGGTTTGAAGCCTTCCTTCGACATGGCCACCATTTTGCCGAAGACATGTGTGTGCCCTGTCCAACATGTTGCGAACACCTCGTCTAACCATCCCCCTGTAGCGGTGTAACTTGTCAATTGCCTCCACTTCTTGAAGACTTCTTGCCTTCTTAGTCTGTAACAGGTGATGCTTGTATTCAAATTTGCCTTTTCATTTGACAACTTGGTATCAGACTATTAATTACGTATCCCAGAGTGAAAGAATGATTTTCAGGGACATTTTGACAATTAATGTGATGATAATGACCATTTTAGCTAAACCAATTTTACTGTGTGTAAATCCCATTGGAATGGCGAAAAACGCGGTCAGTTTACGAAACTTGCCACAATTTGCTTATTTTTCAGTCGATTATTTTCATTTTTGGGATGATAAACTAGACTAACAACGCTTTATACAGACAACAACAATTCCATGGTTCAATGCACGCATTAAGGTCAAATGGCCGTTTCAAATCGATTCACCCTGTAAAGCCAGTTCGTCCATACCCATTTCGTCCAATCCACCTGATTTATTATCTCATTACTTTAATAAATCAGATGTCTTCCACTCCTATGGAACAAAGTTTTCACATCTTTATAGACCCCCACAATTTAGAACTGATCTTGCTAGACATACTATTAGAAGACAGTGACCATTGGAGTGGAATGACATTAATGATGATATTCGACACTGTAAATCAGTCAGAAGTTTTAACAATAGATATAAAAAATATTTACTATCGTTTTATTCATGAGGTCATAACTAAGGAACTTCATTCCTAATATATGTATAATTATACCGGTACTTATATAAATCCGTGTACTTATATAAATCCGTATTCTATCGCCTTGATGTCTTACATAATCATTATTCACAGATGTACATTATAATCGTTACTGATCTGTTATTGTAATTTTGTTCATGCCGTTGCCAACATACACTCGAATTCTTTGCATTATAGCTAATGATTTTATTTAGGTGGCCAGTACTTCCCGAGCTCTGCTCTGATTTGGTCAACCTACCATAGTATATTTTAATAATTAAAATTAATTACAATTAAAATTGTATTGTCATTATTATGTATCTCATTTGTGGAAAATAAACTGAACTGAACTGAAATAAACTGAACTGAATTGCCACTTCTTCCAATGCTACTTCGTCCAAAATACATGTAGGCTTAGGGTGCCAAATTTAGAAAATGCTTGTAAAAACTGAACGTGAAATGACATGAAATAGTTGCAACAGTTTTACAGTAATCCTTACCATCTATTTTGATATTATACATTTCACGTTTCATATAGGACTTACAGACAAGATTGTAAGCAAAATGAGGATTTACTTCTGTATCTGCGAGGCAATGCTACTTAGTTGTTTGATGACAGGTACGTTGGGCAAAAGATATAGGCACCCTATGTTATAACCCATTGTTGAGGTATATCATTGGTGTAACACATTCATAAGTTAGACTAGTGTAAAGATATCATTACGTAATAAAGATGTACATTATAATCCTTTAATCCGTCAAATAGGATTTTGCGCTAGGTTAATTCCGTGCTGTCTTACACAAAGGATAAACCCATTTTGGATTGTTTATGCATAAAATGCCAAAATAGTGTAAATGTGATTCTTTTATCGTGGTAAAACATTGATAGGAATGTCCTTAATGAAATGCCTATGAAGAAAACCTAAGATGTATGGGATTCTTGTTTTGAAAATTGCACACAAACAAAATTGCTGTTGATTCAAAAAATTTGCAACATTGTCCAGATTTCAAGTTTTCTCCCGAAATAAGAAACATTCATAATTCAAAAATTTTAGAGGTATTTTAATGCGGTTTTCTGTTTTCAATTTGATTCGACATTGTTTTTCAGGTGCACCTCATTTTGAAATAAAGATTTTTTGGTAAAGTGGTTTCTGAAAATCGGTCGAAAAATGTTGGTTCCAAAAGGCGGTAACTCCACTCGTTTCCGGAAATAAAGAAAGACATAGGAAATACAGTAAAAATTAAAGAATGAAATCAAACCAGATATGGAATGTCCATTTGACTGATCCAGTGAAAAGGTACTCGTGTACGTTTCGGATACGTCTGTGTCCTTTTGATTGTGATGATCTTGACGACTGATCATGACGCTTTTTGCAGCCTTTGAGTTGCCAGTTGATTTATCATCTGGGGATTTTTTTGCCAGATGATAAAAGATCATCGAAAACGTGGGTGAGGTGGTACTACCCCTCGTCGCGGTTCATCGTGGAGGTCTCTCTCTTTCAGATCTCGATAGCCTCTTTGATCCATCTTTTATATCTGTCTTGATCCGTGCCTATGACCTTAGCCTCGTCCCATCCAATGATATGATTATAGAGTCTACAAAATGGTCCTTTATTGCCGATTTGTTAACATTGGTAAGCGAAGCCTTTCTCCCTGATCGCGTGGTCGTTGTATTGTTTGCCTTTTCTGCTTCTTTTCTGTGTTCGCCGAGTCTTGTGCCGAATCGTCTCCCGGTTTCGCCGATGTAGCTTTTTTTTCGTTTTTTTTTTCTTGCAAGGAATGTTGTAAAATCGCGTCCGAAATATGTTGGGGATCGCGTTTAGTCTAAGGATGTACCAACTGGATGCGAATTGTGCAGTGGGGTTTCATGGTCGTAGAGATTCGGTAGGTTTTCATAGTTCTTGATACACGCTCAGAAACACATTTGACATACGGAAGAACAACCAAAACCACGGCTCTTGTTTTGTCATCGTCTTTTTTGGTGTTTGTCTTCTTCTTTGGTTTTGAAGTGGCCATCTGCTCCGTAACTTTTTCACAAGACCAGGTTAGATAACCGCAGTGTTGTAGCGCATCTTTTACTTTATCTTCCTCCTCTTTCTGGTCAACTTCTGTGATCACTCGATCCTTTCTGTCATATAATGTTCTGCCTACTCCAAGCTTCTGGTGGAGGGGATGGTGTGAATGGTAGTTTAGGTATTAATCTGTGTGAGTTGGTTTCCTTGACTGTACCATCTTCCTTTCTGACTATTAATATATCCCGAAAAGTTATCTTTCATTCCGCCTCTTGTTCATATGTAAACGTAATGGACTCAGCTTTGTCGACTTGGTTGATGTGGTCTGTGAGTTGGTCTATACAGTCTTTTTCGACAACTTCAAGGATAATAATAATAATAATAATATTACCGTGCTTTAAATCAATTATTATCGCTGCCAGTTTAGATTTCAGAATCCTTTGGTCGCTACACTTAGGCGGCTACCAGTCGACAAGTGCACAAGCCTATCAGCACTACTTAGATTTTGATATCCTAACAGCTCCCCAAATATCGCTTGGGTCGACGAAGCAATTGAGACTAAGTACCTTGCCCAAGGATACAAACATGTTGGACCTAATGGGGCTCGAACTCACAACCTTTGCATCGTGAGACCGGCGCTTATCCACTAGACCACACACGCTCACATGTCGTCAACATGCCTGAGCCAGAGCTTGGGTTTGCACTCTATGGGGGCTGTAGTAGCGATGGCCTGTTGCTCTAGGTGTTCCATGAATATGTTAGCGGCAATAGGTGAAACAGGACTGCCTATCGCTGTGCCAAAGAGTTGACGGTAGATTTTGGATATGGATGTGACGTAGGTGGTTGTAGGAATAAATGCAGCAGCTCTACCACATCATCGCTGGTTAACTTAAACCCCTCCTGTTTGTTGTAGTGTTTGAGGATATCTACCTTCTCCAGTCTATCGTCACTATTTGCAAGACTTTCGCACGATTGGTGTGTTCGTAAATAAGCTGATGCCCGAGCTGATGACTTCGTGGGAATTCAGTATGATCCCCTCCTCAATAACAAGGTCAGCTAACTCTGTCACCAAGTGCTGCAAGTTGGACTGTTTTCCCTACCAATTCGCCTAGAATGTCCACCAGCGGCCAACCATCTTGAAACACTGTAGCCTATGGTGCTTGTGAAGTCCACAATAGGGCGTAGTGGCGCGTTAGGTTTATGGAACCAGTACCACCTCACCCACGTTTTCGATGATCTTTTATCATCTGGCAAAATATCCCCAGAGAGTAAATATACAAGACTGCAAAAAGCGTCATGAGTCGTCAAGATCATCACAATCACAAGTGGTGACAAATGATACAGACGTATCCGAAACGTACACGTGAGTACCTTTACACTGGATCAGTAAAATGAACATTCCCTATCAGATTATAATCAACGATCCTTATGAACCTATTTGGTAAGAAATCAAACCAGTTTTTAAGCTTCAGGGAGGGAAATAAACATAATCAAAGAAGCGCAACATCCTCATTTTTATAAAAAAAACACTGCTTTTCTCCTATTTCACTTATATTGAGTTAGCGCCTTTTGAAACTTAAAACTCTTCAAAAACTGGAAAGTATGGTTTATGTAAAGAGTGCTACACTTTGAAATGTTTCCGTGTTTTAACATTGCATTGATTATCGACATCGTCGTCGTCATCGTCACTTTTATGATTTTATATAATCCATTGATTCATTTATTTCTATAATAATAGTGTGCGAGGCATCTGATCATCGGCGTTTAAGGGATCATTTAATGCAGAACTACGGTGATGTGCATATCAGACCCGTTAAACAGACAACTACGCCAACTAATGTCACCATACGTCCTTTGTTCAACAACCTTATCGATATGGTAAGATGACAACATTTATGTCAAGAAGCAACCGCACTATAATCAATCAGATTTTACTCATATCTAGGTGGCATATATATTATAAAGGGTTCAAAACAAGTAAGCCCCCCCCCCCTAAAGTTAGATCACGTGTGTTTGTATAACTCCGAACACACTTGTACGTTTTGAGAAATTGGAACGTTTATGAAAAGGAAAAACGCTTGGTTACCCATAGGCAGTTTTTTCTTTTCAATATCATGTGCACTTTTCCCAAAACATTCACATTTCCCCAAAATAATGTATTTAGAAAAAGTGGCAATTTTCAAAATTGTATGCAAGAATGTTACAACAATGTCTCTAGTGCTTTTCTAAATGTTTTTCAATTGTCTCTATTTTCTTTCTTTAACTGTTCCTTATTTTGAAATTAAAAAAACCCAAAATAATCTTTTCATGCATGACTAGCCAATAGTGTTCACCATTCACGTCAAAACTTCCCTGTATCGTTGAAAATTGCCACTTTTTGGAAAACATCGGTTTGCGGCCACTGTTTTGAGAAAAGTAAACATAGTGTTGAAAAAAAGTTTGTTTGTGTGGGTAGCCAAGCGTTTTTCCTTTTCGAATGTGTTTCAATCTCTCAAACGCTTAATTGTGTGTGGAGTTATTATGCAAACAAACTCGTTTAAGTGCCACTTTTTCTGAAAACATCATTTTTGAGAAATGTGACTATTTCGGAAAAGTAATAATGATATCGAAATGAAGAAACGTTCTATGGGTAGCCAGGTGTTTTTGGCTTTATATGTGTTTCAATCTCTCAAAACGTCTCATATTGTGCAATATTATGCAACCAAACGTGATCTAATTGTAGGGGGGACGACTTAATTTGTTGAACCATTTAGATGCAGATGTCAAAAGTCTTAGCTTTCAATATACGCCTTTGGAAATTAGAGACACCATACAACTAGAGTTTGTCAACCCACAAACACGTTCGAAACTTGACATACATCTACAGAAATAGGACATTGTCTCATACCATCTTAAGGGGGCTGTGCACCTTCGGTATAGCCTCCGTAAAACTGCCGTAACTTCTTCATTATTCATTTAATCTATATAAAAGTATACATTTTTTTGGCAGGAAAGGGTTCAATGAATCTAACCATAATCATGAAATTGACCATTTTGGAAAAAATTATAAAAAACACGTTAAGTATGGTTTTCTTACCCTGTTTGATAAGTTCCAAATTTCAACTTGGTCCTGAAAACAAGATGGTTTCTTTTCACTATTGCAGTTGTTTTTTTACTCACCCTGTATAATAGGGCCTGCTTAACAATCTCGCCTATTTCAAGTTTCAATATGTTCTCTCGCTTCATTTAGGATACAATCAATCAACAGTTTACTATCGATACGTGGATGAAGTTGGTAAGTATCTGCATGACTCTCTCATATGACACTACCAAATATACACATATCATAATAACATGTAACTCGATATAGAACGGTACCGTAGTCATAGAAATAGACTTGGCAATCGGTTTAAAGGAACGTGTGAATCAATCACTTCCCCCAAAATTAGCCGGGGGCTAGAAGAAATAGGTTGAAGAAAATATTTGGGGTTAATCTTGGCTTTTAATATCAAAATTGACTGAAATTAGCTTAATTAGGTCTAAAACTAGACATTTCAGACCTAATTTTAAAAGCTAATTTTAAGTTGAATTTGACATTCAAAGTTCAACATTTTCAATTGTATAAGGGACAAAACGGGTGGGGCTTTAGCTGACTTGTGGAAAGTGGGAGGAAGGGTTGCGAGTAGTGCAAAGACAACCATAAACCACTGAGTGTAATTTTGAAGTATAATATATATATGATATGACATGATAAGATACGATTGATAATCAAATAACGTTATTGATTTATATTAATTTAAACATAGTTATGGACAGACGAGTTTTTGACTTGGGATCCTTCAGAGTTCAACGGAACCAGTAAAATATACTTGACCCCTGAATCGGTGTGGAAGCCTGATGTCACATTCCTTGAAAAGTAAAGTAAAACATTCGTGTTCTATATTTCAGAATAACCACAGGACTAATTAGGTTATTTGCATAACTTTATTACATGCACTTGACTTCATTCAATGTGATATTTGGGACTATTTGCAATTATTCGTTACACCACAAGGAAATGCAGATCTGAGCAACAAAAATGCTGAGACCTGTATCAATTAATGCTATTAGTAGGTTGGACACTTATAAGGTGTGCCAGACCAATTTCGCCATGAACATTGAACTAAATTGACGAGGGAAAGAAAGACTCAAATCTGATGAGATGTAGGGTCATTCAATGTTGCCGATATGTTTGTCTTTAATAATAAAGGGTATGGTAGGGAATAGATCTTGCTGTTCGTTTGTGCTTCGACAGTTAATATACTAAACTCCTCTACAAAATTCGGAAATTCTTCTTCAATCGCCATTTTTTTTTGGATAGGGCCGTATATCATGATTTATTCATGCTGTGTTACATTTGAAAAGTTGATGTGTTTTACTTTCCAACGATTCCCCATTCCTGGACAATCACTTGTTTTGAGTGTTCAGCCAATTCCTTGGGAATGTGGAGAGGTCTCTATTAAAATGTACCGAATTTCCTACTATTTTGCACTCAAAAGAACAACTCTGTCGTCTGTTCAATGAAGTAGTACATTGACAACTAGAGAATCATACTGTATTGACTCTATCTTTAGCACAAAATAATGATGATTTTGGCACATTAGGATTGAGACCTCTCCATATTCTCAAGTGGCTGAGCTGCTTGCTTCAAAAATTGGAAGATGAACACATCAGCTGTTCATTGATGTGCTACACACTATGAACATACATTATAATGATATACGAAATACAGGCGATTGTAGACCAAAAATCCGAGCTTCTTTAAGGTTTTTATTTGAAGCAAATGATAGCACTCTTGGACAGTCAAACAAATTCTCGAGTTTAATCAATATATTTTTGTACAGCGTTGACGAGAAATTTCAACGGCAGAAGCCTAACACAGTAATAGAGGTTGACAGCAATGGTGCGGTGCGATGGTTTATACCGACGGTTCTTATTAGTGGATGTCCGATACGGGTCACATGGTATCCATACGACATCCAAGTATGTGACATGACATTTGGCTCATTTGGATACACTGGATATGAAGTAGCGATGGCACCAGAAGTTAGCAATGATACAAATCAGAATAGGTATGATAAAGTAGTGTACATTTACATATCCCTATCGTAATTTGGTCTACGTTGTTGACTGAAGAAAGCTTAGACCATTTTGATTATCATCCCTTCTACACTACATGTACCATATTGTTTGGACAATGGTATGAAGGGAGTAACCAACTAGCAGTAAAAATTCAATACCTTAGAATATGTCTTCTGCGATTACAAAAATGTACGGGAAGCATTAGGCTACAAGGCCCTCTTAGCAGCGCTATAAATTCATGTAAATTGGTGCCCTAAAAAACGGCACCAAATTTAAATATTCGCCTTCCAACCGGCTGCAACATAATGGAAACTCACCCATGCAGTTAGCAAGAAGTACCGATCGTACACGCCCCAAATTTAAATATGATTGATTGCCTGGTTGTACACTGGGCAATCCTCTCGTAGTAATTGATAACAATAGGTTTACCAGACCAAATTAATAGCGCTCCTAAGCGGGCAATTTATGTCATGAAATTGAAAAAATGCTATGCTATCTACCATGTTTTGAACAGTAATACGGTATCTTGTTTAACAAAAAGTGAAGTAACACTGAAAGATCAATTTCCCGAAAAACATTGCAGTATTTTCAAAAATGCAAATGACATAGCATTGCTGTGCGCTTACTTTAAAGGGCGCTACTGTGATCTTTAAGAAAACATTTGCTTTGTTTGAGAACATACTAAACAGGAAGATTTTTCTCAAATTTTCAAATCATAATATAATATAGCATTTCTATTTTTCAACTCCAGAGAACGATTTTTACTTTTAACAACGAAATACTGTTTTGTTGTTTGAATAGCAATCGAGAGGTAGATTTGAAATTGTTTGCTCTGATTTTTAAAAAAAAAGCAATTTAATTATGTTACAAGGAACTGTCGTCATCTGGAGATGAATGCAATGTGCACAATTTAATCATTTTTTTGCCGTAATCACCATATGACATAACATTGCTATGAATCAACTCTAGAGGGCGTTGTTAAACTTTGTAAGAACACACATTTGCCGACTTTTTCAAAACATCACCAATCACGTGGTGTTATTATTTTTCAATTCATTAGATAAAATGATTTCCATCTGACAGCACATTGCTTAACATTTATATAACTCACCCCTGGAGGGCGATATTCTTGTTTAAAAAAGATAGGGATAAGGGTGTTTTCCTCAAAAATAACAAATAACGTACCATTTGTATTCAATTCTACTGGGAGACATCCGCCAAATGTCAATATAAAATGCTTAAAGAGGCACTGAGAGATTTCCGAGAAATTGATTTTCTCTCTCAATAATTATGGGGAAGGGTTGATTTCTGGCGCTAGATAGAAATTCGGTTGAAGCAATTTATGTGGCAAGTGGTGCTGATAATTTCGATAACCAAATCCTGAAATTTCACATGTTAGACAGCGATTCAAGGTTAACGGTTTCTGAATGGTATGCCCAAGTATTAAGTAGGAGCAAAAAAAAAAAAAATCTAGTGAAGATTGACGGAGCACTGCAAAACGTATAGATCTCTTAGTGACCCTAGTAAGATTATATCAAAATATGTAATTTAGTACAGCTTTATATTATTCTGGCAACGTTTGAATGTTTTAGACTTGATTTTGTGTCACAAAATTAGTCCCTGTACACTTCTTCTTTTTGAATACAGATATCTAGAAAATGGAGTATGGGATATGGTTGCTACAAACAAGAAGCAACTAACAACGTTGTATTCCTGCTGCGATGTACCCTTCTACGAGGCTCGATACCGTCTGATATTTCGACGTCAGCCAGGTTTCTACGTCAACTATCTGATTGTACCAGTTGTGGTATTATCACTTCTGTCACTTCTAGTGTTTTATCTGCCCCCGGATTGTGGAGAGAAGTTAACACTATCTATTACCAATCTATTGGCGTTGGTTGTATTCCAACAAATCATTGCTGCGAATATACCACCCAGCGGACAGGAATCACCGATAATAGGTAAGTGTTGATACGATGGGGTTTTGTTTAGTGTTGTGGTCTTTTCAGCGTTTTCTCAGCGATCTATTAATTTGATTAGTGCGACTACATTGAGTAAATTATGACAATAGTAATCATTCAGGATAACACATGCTTTTTACCAACGTTGGTATGCCAAGCAGTGATCAGGGCTGGTGGTTGGGTATGCATTAATTAAAATAGTCCATCCCTTTTCTCAAACGAAACGGGGATTGAGAACTAATCTATGCCGAAAATAAAGGAACTGACTTGTTATCTTTAACACTTTCCACGCGCCTATTAGTCCTACCATTATACAAACAGATTTTTCAGAAACCTTTCCCAACTTTCATATCTCAAAGATTACTGAACCAATACTAGACATGTTTAGACTCATTTCAATGCATTTTTTATAATGATTCCAATTATGGTGATGGAATTCAATAATGGTCACATTTTTAAATTTATTTTTGCTAAATTGTGGAATGTCATCTGCAGATGAAAGGTGTTAAGACTCAATTATATTCATTAAGAACTCAAGTTATAAACCGCCAGAAGGCCGTAACTCGATTTTGGACAAATTGAGATTTTGATACCAAAATAATCCATATTAACCTACAGATTTGTCATGTTTGTTGATGGTTAGGCCCAAAAAAAGTTGTTTGTATGTCCATTGAGGGTCCTCAAAAGGTAGGGTCGGTAGGTCGGATTTTTTTTTTTAATATTTTTTAAAACGGATATTGTATTTGGGAATATAAATTTGGCATGAATACTGTGAATTAAAGTCCAAACACAAAACCAAAACACCTCACTTTTCATAAGTTTGCGACATTGCTGCTTTACTCTTCACACTGCTGATTTCAATCTCTTCTCCTGCTGGGGTAGATTGTCAATGTTAAGTTCCAATATTGTCGCATTGGTTGCAACACTGAGTTTGCAATGCGCAGATACCGTAGGTCGCCGCCATTGTGATTGAATGTTGCACAAAGTGAAAGAACGTTGTGTTGAAGTTTTGCTAGAAATATATACGTGAAAGTATTGCTAAGCCTATTTCTCCCGTACTCATTACCCCGAAGATTGTTTTATACTATGTTGAAATTAATGTTCATTAACGTTGTTGAGCAACATTTTGGGGAAAATATTAACCGTAACTAGATTTTTCATATTTTCTCACGCTGCATTTTTAGTATAAAAAATGACATCACTTACACGTGCGATCAATTTTTACTCAGTCCTTTTAATAGTCCCCGCGGGTGCCAAGTTCATGCATTAAACATCATGTTACACGGGATTGCGCATTGGGGATGGTGTTGCAAATACCAGATTGACGATGTCATACGAAATCAGGAATAAAAACGGTCCGTTTGGCCATTCAAGTTGCTAAAAAAGTTGTTTTAAACAAAATTAAAAATTAAAAAAAACACGGTGGCACCTAGGTACACGGTCGGTCGGATGTGGACAAACAAAAACCTTTTTTTGGCCTATACTCATCAACACTCTCAATTTGACTAAAATCACAGTTACAAGTTGGGTGCTACAGTGGATTGTAATGAGTCCCAAATATTTGAAAGTTGCCTATCTCAAAAAAGCATTTTCGGCTATCAACCCTCGAAATTAGGTAGTGATAAAAATATACATTTTTCTCTATTTTTTAAGGCCGTCAAATTTCTGACTATAGCTTTAAATAAATGACTCTTACTCTCATCTTTTACTATGTTTTTCAGGCAAATATTTTCTTTCAATGATAATCATGGTGAGCGCATCTGTTGTGGCTACCGTCCTTGTCATTCATATTAACGCTGTGTCATACAAACCACTTCCAAGATGGCTCCGCTGGATGGTGCTGAAGAAATTGCCGCGATTCGTATGTCTTGATATCCGCGACAATATTCGAGATCGCCAGGTGCACACGTCAAAACGGGACAACTCGCTGATGTCGCAGCATTCAGTGGGTAACCATGATAACGTAAACAGCCAAACCCCAACGACAGAACCTGAAAATATTTCTAAAGAAACAACTGAGAATGGGATTAATTCCGATTGGAAATTAGTTGCTATCGTGTTAGATAGGTGCCTGTTGGTAGTGTTCTCTGCGATAACTTTTGTCGTGACGGCGACCCTTTTGGCAATAATCGTCATTGGTAGTAACATTGAGTTTGAAAATGAGATGAATATATTGTACAACGAATGGGCCAAAGATACCGTACGCCTTTTGTGAATGGGATATACTAAATACAACAAATGTGCCTGTTGTTAGTGAATATTTATTAATTATTAAATATTAGGGTCATGGTATATGTGAGACTAAAAGAATCAAGGCTTCCCAAAATTAATTTAAAAATATAGTTTCTTAAAGTTTAAAAATATCTAACCCTTGCCTCTCTTCCTATTCCTCTCCCTTACCACACCCCTCCAACCCTCCCCCACGAGCACTGAATAAAAATAAGTGACCTTACTTTTTGGATACGACACCCAGTTCTCTGTATTACAACTGATTATGTTTTATTGTAAATATCCCAATTTTTAAATTGGCACATACAAATATTAAAATATTTGTATGTGCTTTATGTGAAGTTATTATCGAATGTTAACAACAAGTATAATAAGTAGACTTGAACGACCTGGTCTCCATTAGTCGGGGTCGCGATTATTGGCGCTAGTCGCGACTGCGACTATGTACCTCGCGATAGTCGACTAGTAAAGTGTACTTTCGGAAGTCCTATAAATAGTGGAATCGCTTAAGGGCAATTTTGGCCATTACGCTTACTTGTCAGATACAAGCAAATCATGATGCTATATTCTTCTTTAGGTTATGACACGTGATTCTAGAAGGGGTGCTCATGTGAAAAGTCATCATAATCCAAAATGGCTGCTCCCATAAAATGACGTGTTGCAATAGGCAATACAATGTTGTTATCACTGTCTAAATGCTGGAAGGATGTATTATATCAGTGGAATTATCTTACATGGATATGCTTTGTTGGTTATCAAAAGTTAATTTTTGAATCCAACATGGCGGCTACTGTGAAATTATGTATTACTAATACAACGATTGTATACGTGAAGTCCTAAAATAATAACTTTAGATATCTTTAGTTTATTTTATGTTTATGTATATATAAGGCTAATGTAACATACAACCACAATATTAAAAGATGGCCGCTATCCAAAATGGCCGCTGCAATGAATAACACTAATGCTTTGATGAAATGCGTTTTGAAATACAGTGTGAAACTTTCTATTCTCAACCTATAAATATGATGATTAATATGATTCGTTACCTGCTAGCTCAAAGTCATTACTGGACGAGCTGCTCCATGGGAATAATTTGGAGTAACAGCTCCTAACGGAATCACAGACATGCCTTTAATACGGTTTTCTAATTTTCCACCAAGACTAAGTTTAGCAATATGAGGCCACTACTTGGAACATCCACACAGGAAACCAGTGACATATAGCTCAATCTACAAGACTATGCTAATGTAAAATTGCTCTTAAAGTTCAGTCTGTTGCGGTACCAGAATACCAAATGACAGAATCATACCCGAACAATTCGGCAGATGCTTTGATTGAAGAACGACAGTGAACTAACATCGTATGCCTCGTGGACTGCACACAGATATGGCACTTGTGGCGAACAATGAGAGATCCGTTAGATTCATCTGGGTGAACAGAGGGTCTCTCTTTTTTACTATCACATTGATAGTCAATACTACGCCACTACGGTGAATAATCTTACTTTAACCAGACTTAGCGTTACTGAAAAAACTGCGCGCAAGGTTTACAAACACTAAATATGCAAATTGGCGGTCAAATATGTAAAAATGTGATCGCAAAACTTGGTTAAACTATTTACAAAAATCAATTATTTAATCCAAAATATGGTATATAACAGGTTAATAATCAATTTAACTACAATTTTATTTTCATTTGCCTCATGAAAACAATAAAATACATTAGAAATTGTACGCATGTATTAATATAGGAAAATACACGAGTTGTGTCAGTTTTGCATACTTCAAAACACCAAGGACAGGCCCTATGACAATAGTACTTTAATGTAATGGACCTATTCGAACAATATGCATTACAAAATATGATGCAAAATTAAGCGAGGAAGGCTTTGCAACACCAAGTAAGACTGGCAAATAAATATTGCCATATTCTTGTAATGGAATAGTGTTTCATTTGTTGTAGGAGATTTATGATAGATCTATTGAGTTATCTTATTATTGGAAATATGCAACTTATTCGATTTACAGAATTGAAGCGGCAACGGCGTATTAATCGTAATATCTACCTAATGCAGTGAGCTATTGTGCAATTTTTTTGAAGTGGAATGATAAGGTATACTGAAGTAAAATTTTATTTTTAAAATTCTGATTAGATTACAGAATAAGCTTTAAAAACTCCATATATCATAACATCTCTAATATTTACCTAATGCAGTGAGCTATTGTGTGATTTTTGTATTGAAGTAAAATCTTATTTTGTAAATCTAACACTTATACTAGATTACAAAATTGAAGCGGTAGAAACATGCACCTAATGACATCTCCAATATCTACATAATACGGTGAGCCATTGTGCAATTTTTTGAAGAGGAATGATGAGTTCTATAGTTAAGTAAAATCTTATTTTTAAAATTCTGAAACTTAATAGATTACAAAATTAAAACGGTAGATGCATCATAACATCTCTAATATCTAGCAAATGCATTGTGTGATTTTGTTTGAAGGGTAATGATACGGTCTGTTGAAGTAAAATCTTATTTGTTAAGTCTCTAACTTATTAGATTACAGAATTGAAGCCTACTAGACACTCAAGTACTAACGTGGATGTCTAGTAGACAACACTTATATTGTCTTGTTATAGTAGTGCCTTGTCTAGTTCACTATCTTCTTTATAGTTCTTTAACAACTTTGTTTTTATATTTTGCCTATACCACTTCATTAGCGATTCAAAAGTCACTAAACACATGTCAAATAGATATGAAACATGGGGTCACTCATGTGTCACACAATTATTTTACTTTATAATGAAAAAAAATACTGATTTGCATTTATTCAAAAAGGTGAAACCACCATGTCTTATGCACAAGAGTGTATCTTCAGTTTGATGAAGTCCAATGTTACAATGTATTCATGATGAGCTACACTATAATATATATAATAAAAATAATAATAATTAGTATTTATATAGCGCCTTTCCAAAGTGATCAAAGCGCCGTAATTTCGCTACTGGTGAATCATCAGAATCAGGTCGCATCAACTAGGGTGCTGCCAATTTCTAGCGCAAACCTATCCGCACTTAGATTGTAACATCCACCATTTTTCAATGCAGCTCCCCAAATACCATTGGGTCAAGGAAGTTTTTGATAACCGAAACAACTAATCACAGATTTTGAAAGCAGGAGGAAACCGGAGATCCCGGAGAAAACCTGCGACAGCGTGTATGGATCGTGATAAACCAAATGCACATAAAGCCCGACCGAGCACAGATTTCGAACCCGGGATTCATTGGTGCAAAGCGAGGGTATCTACCGCTGCGCCAACACGCTCTCCCGTTTCACTATTAACACTAATCAAATATTGTTCAATGCATTTAAACATTTAATGTGCAATATATGGACGCCATTTTAACCGCCACATTAGGTTACAACCATCTGCCAAATGAGCACCCCTTCCAAAATCAATTGTTTTGACCTTATGAAGATTTGTACACACTTTGGTGCTTGTATCCGGTCTGTAAACGTAATTTCGTTAAGCGATTCCACTAAAAACATGCACGCTGAATTAGAAACAAATCTGCTCCCCGGTAATTATTACCGACGCATGTGACATTATGCCACTTTAAATATTCCTGGGCAATATTTAATGTTCAAGCCCAAGAACGAAGTTTCAAAATGACGAATATCGCCATATACCGATTTCCGTAAGCGTGAAGCAAAGACGTTAGTGAAATGTCTTGTTTGTTCTGTTCTTTAGTCTGCGATTGGTCTGTGTCATATTTCCTTTATTTATACATCTTCAAGACCCTGTGACTTCTTTCTTAAAACTCTTGACGGGTGGGCAATGCACATCTAGCACTCCTCCTATTATTCATTATCCATTGTTCTTCACGTCGATATCTACGTGTGAACTGCCGGAGGTCAACGATATAAGTGACTTCTTTTTTTAACTGTGCATTATCAGAATACTTTGTTAGATAAAGCTGATGTACGTTGCTTATGTTGACATTGCTTCCGGTAGTGCTTTGTTCGAAGAAGCATTAAAGGGGCACTGAGAGATACGTATGGAGTGTGCCCTTATACTTCCTGGAAATCAGGTTTTTTGCACCTACGTAATTATTAGGCACTAGAATTTGCGGCTCGTGGGTTGGGCGGTTCTCGGGTTGGGGGTTTATGGGATGTGTAGGGGAGGATGGGGCAACTGGACCGGTTAAGCATATTTCATGATATAAAAGCTTAAAGCTCGTGTAAATATTTATGAAATTGCTATGAAAATATCACCCATGTAACTGTTTACATATAACATATATTCAATGTTTAAAAATATCCAAACAAAAGGCCAATTACCACTAACAAAAAACTGTACTTGGAACGGTCCAGTTACCCCATCGTTGGGGCAACTGGTCCTATATGTTCCAACGGTTAGAATACACAGAAATCATTGATTGACAACACGGTAACTAAGCAGTATTTTCTTTACAAACTCATTTCCATATTATTTAACATGTAAAAATAATACAGGTCTCACGAAACCCATGTTTTATACAGTTTTCGTGGTTAACGTGTTACAAGCAGTAATACTAATGGTGTACAAAGTAAGCGCAATTTTCGACGGCACGTTTATTATAGATAAAACGGTATGAACCTAGTTAAATGGTTACATGGTTGTGATATTCAGAAGCCCCATACATTTGTCTATATATACCCCTTTCTTTAATGATTTTATTTACTTCATATAATCATCATTTAGTACTTATAATAAACCATCTTGATATTTAGCCAGCTTTTCATGTTACAGGGGAAGTTAGTCAATATGACAATGATGACCCAACGGTTGATATACACAAAAAGCAGTGGATATAATACATAAATCATGTTATTTCGTCATAGCAAATACCTTTACAGACACCATTCAAAATATAATAAAGGTGTAATTCATAATACCGAGGTTTTAAACCATTCTAAAGCAATTTCATGTCATATTGTAATCCTTCAATATCAGAAATAGTGGTATTAGACCCGAAATGCCCCAAAATATCTAAGAACTTGAAAGAATGTGAATTATTTCATATTCTATTCACATTTCAATACCGAGTCATGTTTTATTGACACTAACAACTCATTTTCAAAATGAATTTTACAATTTTGATTAAGTTTTTGCAGGCGGTCCAGTTGCCCCACACCCCTTCGGACCACTTACCCCAACAAATGACGTAGCACTTTGTCGAGATGAAACGTTATTAAAATACGCCTGTGACGTAATACATTTTACGCCAAAATGTTTTAAAACATACCACCATTTGTCATAATAATCAATAACTCCAATACATTTCAGAAAAAAAGGCAAAACTGCATTTTTGTTTTTAGCCATTACACATATTTCTGTGCCCAGTGAGTATCTTTGAATTCGCAAATATTACGGCGTTCGGGTCCTACAAGTAGACGAGTGTCTTTAGATAAGTAAGAAATGGTGTACTTTGTTATTTGCAAATTCATGAACTAATAACTCTACCAAATGAATACCCGTGATAATGATTTAAGTTGAAGCATTCTTTAAATGATAATATTGATCGGAAATCCAAACCACCAATGTCCCAAATTAGCAATATGCGCCATTTTACGGTCATTTCAACCACAACCTATGGTTTTAATCATATTTCGGAAAGTCCCTAAAGCACACTACAATATAGCACCCATCAAATGCAATATGCACCTTGTATCTTAAGACGACTGTACTGCATGTATATATTTACTGTTGCATATCTGTCAATCATATAAAGTACATTAAACATGATCTAAACCCATCTTCATATATCGCCCATACTATCTGTGAATTTTCAATCAATCATTCAAGGAGTTAGCTTTACAGATATGGAGAAAAATCATATATGTAAATACCCTAAAGTTCCAAATGTTTTGGATTGTAGAAGGTAAAGATATATGTCAAGTATCAACAAAAGTCGTATTGATCAAAAGAAAGCAGTATGCCCATACAATTACAAAATCCTTCATTTCGGTCCACTTGCCCCACGGTCCAGTTGCCCCATATTCCCCTATACTCTTAAAATTCAGTTATCACAGGTGCCATTATTCCAAATCCCCATAATACAGGAACCTCATGTGCCCTTAAATCCAGGTAGGCTACCCCATGTGCGTATCCATATAATTCAGTACATGTGTTATTAGGCCTAGGGTTTTATATTGAGGTCTTAGTTCAGAGGTCTTTTAGTTTTAGAGTCAGCGAGAGGAGGAGTCTATCGTCATGATCATCTGTGCCCAGTCTTGAGAACTGTGTGTCGACATTGATTATTCCTCCGTATGCATGCCTAAACGTATCATATATGTATTTAAATCACGCATGTTTGCGCACACCGATATCCATGTAACATTCCCATTTATATAACAGACATCCCATGATTGGCCTAGGGCCTCTCCGAATTGCTGTAGTATTAAACTACAACACTGTACACACTTACACGCTCAAGGTCTGGGTTTGATTCCTGGCGCATGCAGACTGAAGCCTGTGTCATATTTCCTTTATTTATACATCTTCAAGACTAATATAGTTGACTTCTTTCTTAAAACTCTTGACGGATGGGCAATACACATCTAGCACTTCTTCTAAAATTCATTATCCATTGTTCTTCACGTCGATATCTACGAGTGAACTGCCGGAGGTCAACTATATACATTATATAAGTGACATTATTTTTAACTGTGCATTATCAGAATACTTTGTTAGATAAAGCTAATGTACGTTGCTTATGTTGACATTGCTTCTGGTAGTGAATTCGAAGAAGCATTGAAGGGGCACTGAGAGATACGTATGGAGTGTGCCCTTATACTCCCTGGAAATCAGGTTTTTTTGCACCTACGTAATTATTAGGCATATACTAAGCTACCATCTGGAACCGTTACCGTACCTTAATTCGCCGTCTATCATGTAAAGTTTATTGATTTGGTCATTTCGATGTAGATCATATGGACATTATCAGCACCATTTGCCGCATGGATTGCTTCAACCGAATTTCTATCTAGCGCTATCATTCAACCCTTTTCCTATAAATTATTACACTTCAGGGTAGGGGGGGGGGGGGTGGGGTACCGCGCCATTTTGTCGGGAAGCAATGGTCATGACGTCATATTTTGGTCGATTTTCTGAACTTTTGTATTGGATTTACGTGCAAAATATATGCCCTTGGCAGCATACTTTCCCGGGTGTGTGGGTGCACTTTAAATTTCAGATGTTCTAAAATGGACGGATATCTAACCAATTTGATAAAAAAACACGATCCACACACCCCAGAATTGCAAAAAAAGCATAAAATAAGTCCACTTTTTTGTGCCTTTGAACAGAGTGGCGGCCGGGATTGTAGAATTTAACACGTGCATTAGTGTAATGGAAAGGAACTCGCTGAAGGAGCGAGAGGTTGTGGGTTCGAGTCCCATTAGGAGCACTTTTTGTTTTATATGCTGGATTTGCTTAGCATCATCTGTATGCTTGCCCACGCGGACACCACACTGCTGGCGTTTACCGTATCAGG
This sequence comes from Ophiura sarsii, assembly GCA_035610835.1. Lineage (NCBI taxonomy): Eukaryota > Metazoa > Echinodermata > Ophiuroidea > Amphilepidida > Ophiuridae > Ophiura > Ophiura sarsii. The sequence goes on from CM069444.1 coordinate 38,241,290, forward strand.
GTTACGCCATTTTTTTTCTCGAAAATGTCAAAAAAAATTACCGTTCTTTTAAAAATAAGAATTATAATCAAATTACAAACACATTTTGTGCGAGAGCAACACACACATTTGGCAAAAATTGCACAATAAAAATCCGTTCGTTATAAATAAATGGACATAGTTAAATAATAAAACTATCACAATTACAGTCGTAAATCTCTGTGGCGTGCGTAGGTTGGCCATGCGTTGGCCATCGGAAATCACGGGTTCGAATTTACCCATTATTTTTCTATTTTTTAAACTTGATGGTATATTAATGTAACATCATTGTTATGTCAATTTTTATCAATTATAAATGCCGCCCATGCGTTTATAGTTTTCTTTTTATTTATTTATCTATCATAAATGTATCCTTGATTTATTTAACTTTGTCTAAACAATTAAAATGCGTAAACAATTATATATATTATTGCTCGATATAGAGTGATTTAACTTGAGTTCAGTTTGATAATATGATAGCAAAACTTGTTGTAAAACCATTTTACCAGTGTGTCCAACAATTTCACACTTTGGTAATACATTTAGAGATGTCACTTTTAGCTTGTTATAGCTAGGCTCAATATAAGCAAGTTTGCGACCTCTATAATTTTAGGCTGGTAACACAATCCCACAGTGCATTTCGTTAAAACAGTGTACATTATTTTTCCACGATACGTATCACGTGATAACCACGATCGATTTCGCAAAATATTGCAAAATGGCGCGGTACCCCAGCCCCCCCTAACTTCAGGGCTCCTTCAGGGCTCTATTGAACCAATTCATTTGTTTGGCAAAGGACCTCTATGAATTTGAACGGGAATCAGCACGAAGGATCTCAAAAATGACACATGATTTTAAATTTAGTCATTAATCAACGAAAAAGTATTATGAGAGGTTAATCTGATACATAAACGTTGATAATATATACAAAAAAAATGCAATAAACATATTTTTAAAAAGTCAACAAATAGTGCATTTATTTTTTTCAATTTCCATAAAATACAATGATAAATCATGTTTTCTCTATTATAGTGGTATATTGGTTCACCAGCATCTATTTTCAACTTTTTCTACTAAAATGGGGTTGTTTTCTTAGCAGAAATCCGGTCTCTACGCACTAATTATATCTTAGAAAATCCATCTTCTATGATCAGACTATCGATTATTTTCACTACAGTGCAACAGAGCATAAATTTCCAAATATTGAATTATAAATATAGTGCCTCCTGATTGTTGTACAACAATGAACATTTCAATCCTAAGTATGTGTATCATATTTAATCAAAACAGCTTTGTTTTAAAGTACTATTTCGTGTCCTTGTATGATTATCAGCATTGTTACATTTCTTATTAAACCTGATTTCGGATTGGCCAATACTTGATTATCCATACACGCTAATCCAACCAGCTACCGCCTACTTCCTTTCATGGCCTTGACTATTTAAACAATTTCTTTTTTATTTAGACTTAGTGCAGGCCTTTAACACGATACCTGTGTGTACACCCATGCATGTCAGCACACGGTCACCTAAAGTAACATACACCATTATGACTGCACACTGGCGAATTGCATTTCAAATTTCATGTAGCGCGAATTTTAAACCACTAGTCCCTTAGCATGGACATGTCCTTGAATATTCCATCCATTGTTTGCGTGCATGGCTGCACAAGTATTAATAGACTTTTGCCAAGTCTGCGTACAGTTTCTCTTTTTAAATATACTAAATGTTTGGAGGACGACATTTTAAATACTAAAGGGCTGCTCAGACCATTCTTTTAAGCACATCTTTACCTTTAATTTGATACCATGCAAGTCTGGTTTGGATACGCAGTATTACTTAATAATTTCAACGAGTTTGGTCATTAATTAAGCTTAATTTAGACAGATTTTGGGTTTTTGTTAAAAGTAAAGATAAATGTGAACTTTTTTTCAGACAGTATTGTTGGCAATGATGCGAACTTCATTTCCTGTAACTTTGGTGTTAATAGCATTTATAGTTTTTGCTGGAAATTCCAAAAAGCAAAATGTTAATGTATTTCTTTATAATATGCTAATCATATGCAAATAAGGTCAAACTTTTTTTCTCTATGACATTAAATCACCAAGCTGTATTCTATAATATGATATTGTCTCCTTGTCTTACGTATGTTTCTTTTTGAATTAGAGCGTAATTTCAATAACATGCACTTTTGGAAATTTATGCTCTGTTGCACTGTAGTAAAGATGGTGTATGTGTACATAATACAGTTCTTCTTCACAAATTCATGTTTGCTGCATGTTATGATACCAAGATTTCATACAAAACCAAATAAATCGAGGCTATTCAAAATCTGCACAATAAAATCCCATAGACATTTGCCTCATTATTATATTCATGAGCTCATTATCGTTGGGGAGATATCCTTGCTTGCGAAAATCATCTCCGACAAATCATTATCAGTGTTAAATTATTTTACAAAATGCAAGCACGTATGATTATTATGCCAGGGATCTGTAATGTTCATTAATACCTATGGCTCGTGGTTTGAAAAGGTTACTGGAATTTTCCCAACAAGCTGATATTTCGAGACAAAACATTAAAGTTTTGGTTGTAGGATGATACCTGTCGCGTACTGGGAACCAGCCAAATGTTCTTACTAAAACTTGCAGCAGCAATTACACTTTTACACACAGGGGTATTCTGTCATATGAAATGTGTGCATAGAGCATGGGCTATAAACACATTAAATTTGTTACCCCTTTATTATAATGCAACCATGCAACATTACTAAAAATATTCAATAGTATCTGTAGTGGTCGTGTGCCACGAATTGAAACCCCGTATTTTGAGGAGGTGTGACATTTTTACACTGTTAATGATGTTTATAATATCACCGTTTCTATATTTCTCGACTCGTCATAAAATAACCAATTTAGTGTCAAAACAAAGCACAATAAGTATTCTTTCCATTACATCCAAAAAATAATGTCTTAATTATTTCAGTTTTAATTGGGAGCAATTAATTGATCAACGGATGCTGGGGGAGGAGGAGGAGGAGGAGGAGGAGGATTCGGTCGGAGGATTCGATCCAAACTCATAGTCACGTTATGAAATACTTCATTCACTTCACTTATTGATAATCAATATACATGCTAGGTGAGGTGGAATGTAAGAGAGATCGGGCTGTTGTTTACCGATGTAGAGTGAGCAGGAGTGTTGGGGAGGAGGATGAGGAATCGCAGAAGATGAGGAGCTAATCTCACAGACAGGCAATGAAATACTTCATTCACATCACTCAATATGACGATACAAGCTAGGAAGAATGTCAGAGAGATTGGCTGTTTTGTACCGATCGGTAGTAAACCGATTAATTTATTTATACTGATAACAATTCATACACTTATATCTTAAAATAAATTACCACTTCATGGAGTGAAACAGTATAAATATTGCGATACTAGCCCAACAAGTCCCTTTACATTCTGTACGCGTGGTATGTTTACTTTGCTATAACCAGACAAATGACAGCTTACAAATTATAAGGTATGCACGCTCTACTGCATGCATGCCGAGTGAGTTCAAAAAGCCCGCGTGTACATCTCCATAGAATCGTGCTTTAACTTCCCAATCGATACTATACGGTGTGCATATTGCATGCGCGCAATCTTGACATTTGTCCAGAATTTGTGACATCTTTATGGCCATGTGTTTTGAACTGACCACCCAAAAAGGGTAAATGTGGTAGAGCTATGGTTTAGGTGTCATTTGAAAGCTTATTTATCTAGCTCTTACACCATGTACACTGTGTGAATAAATCAGGTGTTTCTATAACTGTTTGGCTGAGATATGATTGATTATATTTCGAAAGTCAGGGGTGGCGGTGGCGGTGGCGTTGTGTACAATCTCTATGGGGAATATAGAAAATGTCCCAATTCTACGTTCAAATTACAATAACTCCTCATCTCTGTATGGTACAAACATGATTTTGCTCTCATTTTTAAAATTGTTTTATATTCTATACGTTTCTGTTTCAACAAACGTGTCAACTATTACGTAACAATTGTAATCACGAATCGATTGCATTGTCCTTGGCTTTTTCCCTATTCGCTACACAGTGAACTTGCCCTAATTCATCGGTTTACATACATGACTATAACAACAGAATTATTCAACCGATGATAGCAAAATTTTACATTTTTGGAAAGCTCTCATCTCAACTATTACGTAACAATTGTAATCACGAATCGATTGCATTGTCCTTGGCTTTTTCCCTATTCGCTACACAGTGAACTTGCCCTAATTCATCGGTTTACATACATGACTATAACAACAGAATTATTCAACCGATGATAGCAAAATTTTACATTTTTGGAAAGCTCTCATCTCAAATAGGGGAATTCAAAAATCCCGCTTAAATCAGGATAGAGTGAATAGCCAAAAAAATATATATGTGAAAACTCTAATAAATATGAAATGTAAAGGTTTGCGCTCATTTGAAATGCGTCTTTTAAATGCCTGTTTATTATTATTATTACATCATACTATATGAAAGCAAAACACACATCACTGAGCGCCAATTTTAAAAGCACATGCCCTTACGGTGCGCACGCAAACCGCCGGGCAACCAGATTTAGTACCTGGTCTCTCATTGTGCTTAGGGATGCATACCATGACCACTGCACTATTACACCGTAAGCATGGTAAGTAATGATCAATCAAGTGTGAATTAAAGCACCGTTCCCTGTAGGTGCGCACGCAAACCGCCGGGCACTACGTCACCGGTCACACCATCTATATCCAGGCAACATTTCTAATTATAACATGATCATTTCATGTGTGTTTTATTTCATTTCATTATCATTGCTTTCGTCAAAATCGAATGAAAAAGTGAAGAAACGCGTAGATTGAGGACTCGATCATACATGTGCATTTGGCTTGTTACACCCTGTATAACAAGGTAATTATTGGTCATATGTTTGTGTTTGGTGCAATATTATTACAAAACGTCAATATAAAATTTATTATGACACTAAATTATGATAACGGTTAACTTTATTTCAGAAATACGTTTTCACATACTTATATTGTTACAAATGTTGACCACCCTGTATAAGGTATCCTTTATAACTAAAGACAAAGGTGGCAACATTTTTCTTTGTAATACTAGTGTATACTTTTGAATTTTGCAGCTTAATAAAAGTTAATTTTATCTTCAATGTATGTAAATGACCAGTGAAAAAAAATGTATTTTAGTGCATTTCTTGATTCCCATTCAAATCAATAGATGTCCTTTCATTTTCTAACTGTAACTTCTCTAAAATAAATTCACATGATTCTGCCAGGAGCGTATCAATAAAGAGTGGTTAGCGTGTATGAAACAATCTTTAAATGGTATAAAATCTCATCAAATTAAATATTTAGAGGATCAATAGCGGTGTTCAGACAGGCATAAATTGGGTCTGAGTAAGGTCGGAGTCCTTAAGGTTACAGTAACGATTGGTCGTGTTAAAGGTCGGAGTAGTGACCGTGTGGACGGCACTCGTGTTAACTAATTCCACCTTACTCCGACCCGATTTAATCCTGAAATTTCTCAGGAGAAACGCGCTAACACGACCTGCACGAGTAACACGCCCGTGTGGATGCACTTAACACGATCTCTGGCGCAAATCTTCGCCAATGATGTGACGATGCCACAAACACATCCGATGTTGCTACATGCGCGGATATAGGGTGGGGGCGACGGGCCCGCCCCCCTCCTCCCCCCCCCCCCCCCCCCCCCCCCAAAAAAAAGGAAGAACAAAAAAGGTGAGCGGGGGAGAAATGCGAGGGACATTTAGAACGTTTATAGTTTATTGGACGTCGGTCAGGATACATACGCGTACGTACGTTGACGAGAAATCTGATCTTTTGGAAGTAACTAGTATAACTTCTTGCTGACATAGACCTATATAAAAAGCCAATATTGATCGGAAATAAAGTGATTGCTTTTCAATAAAATATTGGTTAAAAGTACACACCAAATCGCACCAAATGGGTTCGAAAATTGAACATTTTTCCAATTCTGGGGATCCGGGAGGGGGGCACATCCCCCTCAGACTCCTCCCCTGTTCGAGCTTTTAAACCATCTATACTTAAATCAAGAATATATCAGTATATGCTCAACTTCTTTCGTGCATTGATAATAACAAAATATTTATCGAAAATGAAGTGATGGCTTTTCAACACAATATTGGTCAAAAATATACACCAGAGTTATGAGTTAGAAAATTGACAAAATCTACTTCTGAGGGGGCACATCACCCCTCAAACACCCCCTGTCCGAGCATAGCTCAGGGCGGTGCTGCGCACCGCTTGGATGGTACCAGCTCAATTCCATTTTGGGCCCCCTTAAACTTGGCTGGATCGCCTGCCTTTAAAAAAATACCGCTAGTGTTGTCATCAGCATAGGCATTAAATCTTGTTTACCTACATATCCGTAAAGAGGCTAAAAATTAGTAACAACAAGAGAAATTTAGATCTTGAATTTATGTTTACAAGCGAGCGATAAATAAACCTGGCTGAATAATCAGAACTCGTGTGGTTTTCATCGGTCAAAGGGCGCGGTGTGTGTACTTCCGATATTAACTCCTACGCCCCCTGCGATGGTCGTGTTATAAAAATCGGAAAACTTCGGAGTAACGTTGTGTTTAGTACTGTGTGGACAACTGTCCGGAGTAGAGGAAATATATGTGGAATTTTGATTGCTACAGGGTCTAAATTTACTCCGATAACTAACGCTCGTCTGAACGTACCTAATAGGACTTAGCCAATTATAGAGTAATGTTATTAACGCATGGATCATTCTTTTCTTTTGGCCAAAAGTTCTCTCTGAATTTGAAGGCAATACTCCTTTATGTTATCAGCGGCCTCCGTAAATCGAACAAAAAAATGTCGCTGATATTATATAAACTAGAGTGATTATAATTTTCATCATTTTCCGGATTATTCAATAGCTAGAGCAAGTTTCTGCTAGTGTCGCGAAAGCCGAATCTCAGATCAATGAAACACCTAAAGTAGGAACCTGCTACATGTACGTATTTCTAAAGAGAAATAGGAATGTAATTCTGACTATTGGCGGCAGATTGTAGTAGTTGTCGGATCACGGGAACTCGAATTATTATTTATTTGTTAATATTAGTTTATCAATCATCGGCAGGTGAGTGGCTGACCATTTGTTATGATATAAATGTTATTAAACGGATTTTTGAAATATTATAGCATTTTTGGGTACAGGCAGGAACATTGACTTTTTAACTTGGGTATGCTGATTCCTAAATAAATCATAAGCTATTTGAAATTTGTGTTTTGGGTAAAATCCTTAAAGGTTTATCTAGTATCATTCCGTATCAGCAAGTTTATGGTTGTTGGTGTTCAGAACCATCTTAAATTTCGTTATCGTTAATTTTTTCTTCTTTTATTTGCATATTTGCATAAAAGTTAATAATGCTTAGCATTGTATGATTCTTAATTTATTTCGGGCCATATTATATAGATATAAGGATATCATATTCCTGCGTATGAAGGTAGGTCTATAGTTAATGTACAAAGAAAAGACACATGGCTACAAAATAGACCAAAATGGCAACCAATAGGCAGGAAAGTGTTAAAACTGCTTTAGGTATAGCTGATTAGTTATTAAATAATAGCCAAATTAAGGTTTCACAATGATCTATAACAAACTAGATGGGTTTCTAAAATATCATTGTCAAGTTCTAGCAGCATGTTTTAGCTCAGGGGGGACATTGATGCTAGAAATCAACTTGGGTATGCTGATTACAAAAAGTGTCATAAAATAATATACAATACTTTTCATGGCAAATTCCTTACACATTTTACAATTTGCTCCTTTTCCCCATATTGTAGTCTCAAATGAAGTCACTTTGGACTGATTCAATCAAATCATGTTACTACTGAATATTTCTAATAATGTAATTTTAGTTCAATATTTGTTTTAGTGTTACATTATAAAGGAGTTTTTCCATATCGTCAGCCTGCTTCGATAATTGCCTAACTCACTTTTCAGCAAAAATGAGTGTTTTGCATAAATCATGACTTCATTACATTATGCACATGCTGTTATAATATCTAAGTCATTGACCAATCAAAAGTGTTGATAAATGAAGAGCTTTGTTGCAAAAGGGCCACCAGACCACTCCAACATGTTACTCATTTTGCATTGAATTTGCATTGACCAATCCATGGAATTAATCAAATTATTGTATGGCTGTGCTCATCTGTTTCTATATGACTTGGATTAGTGCATCCATGCACGCCAATTGAGGCATCAACAATGCAAGACACATTCCACATAATGAATAGCCATCCATCCATCAATAATGCTAAATGAGTAACAGGTACACAGGTAACAGGTTTCCTACTTTTGTTGTTTTCTAAGAACTAGAAAAAATGAGTTAGGCAATTATCGAAGCAGGCTGACGATATGACATCGGCATAACAAATATTCATCGTAATGCATTGTAATTTATGGATTCTATTTTGCACACATACAATTTACCAAAACTGCACAGAAATCTGTTGGTACTATATGCCCATAAGTTGATATTATGCTAATTGGCTAAAAACCAAAGACGGTTGCTATGACATAATTAATTATTTAAATATGTGATGTCCACATTTATTAAAAATGACAAAACAAATTCATCCATCTATTTATTGCTGAAAATCGGGGCTGAAAAATAGAATTTTTGACACTTTCAGAATAACAATTTTAACCGTCTACTTATCTCATTAAAGTTTATCACCTCTACAAAATAGATAGCCTTAGGTATGAAATGATTCCTATCATCTATATACTAATTTTCGGTCCTTCGCTTTATTAGATAGTTCAATATAATTTTACACTCGCGTCCCTCTTCAACTGAAAAAGCGTGGTAATTGCGCCTCTAATACACGAGCTAATTAGATAGCTCAATGCCCGTTTTTTCCCGTTTTCAGACATGCGCAGAAAGGATCACATGTGAAAATCCGAAATGTTGAATTTCTTTTACTCGGGTAGTTACTGTTCGGACACAAATTGCGGTTTTCAGAATGAGTGATGACATATGGTCTTCACCGAAAATATTTTCTTCAGGGATATAGCTACATTTCTGTATATGCGGCTGTTTGTTATTCTTAAAGAACGCATAGTAACAAGCATTTATACGGGACTATACGTTCAACAAATTAAAATATTTTACGACATTTTCTAAATGTAAACAAAAACTCTTACGCAGATCTTAAAGTGACACTTTCACATTAATAACATAGATGAACGCGGAGTTTGCTAACGATAAAGAAACTGGCGGTACCATACCAACCGTTGTTGTTGCTGCGCGACCGCGTTTAACATGGCGCACGCGATTCGGCGCACACGATTCGGCGCACACGTAATGACGCAAACAAAGTGTGTACGCGTTTGTGGCGCAAACTGTTGTAAACGGGGCATGCAGTGAAAGCAGGCAGTCCGTACGGTTGCTCCGCGGTGCATACCGTACAGTACAATAAAATGTAACGAGAGCAAGACACAAACAAAACATTAATCATAAAGCCAAGACCTTTATTTTAATAAAGAAACTGAGAGCAAGGCGCAAACCGTATCCAGGATAACATATTTAAAGTGACTGAAGTGAGTGAAGGAAAATACATTTGATGGAGTCATATGCAGTTTGTTTGTGTGTTTGTTTGTTTACACGATCGGTCCGTACAGACACAAGCTTGGGTCCTGAAGGGACCAGACTCAAGCAAATTGCTCGGGCCAGGCTTAAAAAGCTTATATAAGCATGCTGGTTGAATTATTATTAAAAACAGCCACTCCCAACAAATAAAGTTAACAATTTTGCTGTCAGCCTTCAGACTTGAGAACAGAATAGTCTTGATCCAATCTCATTTATGCCACAACCCCATGGCTGGTCATGAAGCTATGGGCTGGTGGATCATGGTCGACCCCCACCCTCCCCCCCCCCCCCCCCCCTCACACACCCATCCCCCACACACACCCCTTTCATTTTCTTTGTGCGACTTATTATACAGCGGTGCGGCTTACTGTATACGATGAGGTCTGAATCTTAATTTGAGGTGCTGCGGCTTATTCGTCGTGGCGGCTTATATAGCACGTAAATTACGGGATTGTCACATCATACCCTAATGTCTAAGTCCCCTTCACCCGCACTTCCCTTACTTGATAATATGGATATATGTAAGGCGGCCTTACTAAGGCCACATGGGTATCTGGATAAACGGAACGTGCGGTATTGCACCATCATACCCTGAAGCCACCTCCTCCTCCCCGCACTTCCCTTACTTGATAATCTGGATATAAGGGCACATTAGGCATCTGGATAAACGGAACGTGTAGTATATTATCATGATTATTATAGAGTGTCTGGATTAGTAAGGGCACCAGTCATGCTAGTGGTATCGGGATTACGGGTTCACTATAAAACGCAGATAGTCTCAAATTACCTGGATATGCGCAGGTGTGCCACCTGTGATAACTGGATTTTAAGGGTGTATTAGGTAGTATCTCGGAAGGCCTTATTTAGAACATAACAACCATGACAAAGGGACTACATACGTTTAGGCCCTACATGCCTATTGGAGGAATAATGTATTTTTAGTAAATAGGCCAAACAAAACTTTACCTGGATGGCACCCATATCAACATTTTAAAGGAAGACAACGGGGTGGCGGGGCAATAAAAGCATCGGGGGAGACATTTTAAAGCTAATTTTAAGTTACTTTCAGTTTTGACATTAAAATACAACTTTTGTATTATTTGGGGTACGTACAAAATGGGTAGGGACATGAGCTGACAGGGGGTAACTGGGGGAGGGGATATTAAGGCAATCCAGATACTCTGAATATTTTAAATATTCCTACACCTGAATAACCATTCAGGTGTCCTTATTAATCCACGTAGGCCCTAATAGCCGCATACACAGTTATCACGGGTGCCCTTAATATTCGATTCAAGATAAACCACCGCGTATCAACTTGAAAAACATATATAAATAAATTTAAAAAATTAAAAATAATTCCTGGTAAGAGGGTTGCTAATTACAATTGGCTGTCTGATTGTGTCAATCACTTGAGCTGCAAATTGGTATTTTGCCCATCTGTAAAACTTGTGAATTGTGTGCCACGGTCTGAACAGCAATCCTTATATTACCTTCTATTTTGTTACAGATAAGATTGTAACCAAGATGAAGATATACTTCTGTATCTGCGAGGCAATGATACTTTATTGTTTGATGGCAGGTACGTTGGGCAAAAGATATATAGGCCGCTATAACATGTATAATACATTTTTGTTCGTTCATGTAAAGAGTGTTCACTTCGAAATGTGTTCGTGTTTTTAAATTGGCATGATTATCATCATATCGTCATCGTCATCGTCATTGTTATCGTCATCGTCATCGTCATCGTCTTTGTTATCGTCATCGTCATCGTCATTGTTATCGTCATCGTCATCACATGATTATATCTATTCATTCTTTTCATAATAATAGTCTGCGAGGCATCTAATCATCGGCGTTTAAGGGATTATTTAATGCAGAATTATGGCGATGTACATATCAGACCCGTTAAAGAGACAACTACGCCAACTATGGTCACCATACGTCCTTTATTCAACAACCTTATCGACATGGTAAGATGACAACATTTATGTAAACTAAGAAACATTCATAGAAACTCCATGAAGAAACGATAGCACAATTGATTTGGTCATCAAGACTCCAAAATGCATATCTTCATAAAGGGGTAAAAAAAAGTAAGGCCCCACCCCCCAAAAAAAAAAAAATGATCACGTTTGTTTGCAAAACTCTACACATAAGTAATACGTTTGAGAGATTTAATTTGTAATATCATTATTACTTTTCCCAAAATAGTCACATTTCACAAACATGATGTTTTAAAAAAAAGTGGCATTTTTCAAAAGATTGTATACGAGTTAGTGTGCATAAATCCACACACAATTAGGCGTTTTGAAAGATTGAAACATTTACGAAACGGGAAAACCATTGGCTATACCTACTCAAAGTTTCCCCTTTTCAATACCATCTTTGCTTTTCCCAAAACAGTCACATTTCCCCAAAATGATGTTTTCTGAAAAGTAGCACTTTTCAACGATACAGGGAAGTTATTGACGTGAATTGGCTAGTCATGAATGAAATAAAATCATTTTATTTTTAATTTCAAATAAGGACCAGCTAAAGAAAGAAAATACTTTCTTTTAATTGAAAATAAAGACGATTCAAATTAATTTCAAACAGCACTGAAGACATTTTTTGTAACTTTCTTGCATAAGATTTTGAAAAGTGCCACTTTTTCTAAAAACATCATTTTGGGGAAATGTGAATGTTTTGAAAGAAGTAAACATGCTATTAAAAAAGAAAAACTTGAAATGGGTTAGTCCTTACTTACTCAGGCAAGTGTGTAAGGTGGAAGCTAACCATCTCTTGAAACACAGACTTAATCAGACTTAATTAGTCTAAAAAATAAAGGCAAAACTGCAAGTCTCAACATATGGTGAGTGGGAGAGGTGATGATGGTAAGGGCGTAGGGGGAGAAAGATGTGGTCGACGTTTCGACTGGATATACCAGTCTTTATCAAGTTTAGGTAGAGCAAGACAGTATTTGCTAATAAGCCAAATACAAGGCAAGCTCATAAAAGTCAGTGTGCATACAGGTATGTAAAACCATGGTAAAACACACTAGGGCAGTTGTTGTTCCCTTGAGATAGAGAGACATACTGCGAAGAATAAAATAGTGGCAAGAAGTAAGAAGAAGGCCAAGAGGATAACAAATTATGCATGATAAAGAAATAAGTATATGAACTGTAAAGAAAGTTAGCAGGTTATTAAGAAAACTATCAACAGATCACTTCAAGTGGATCCTCAATATACTTAGATCGAACTGCTTGACTGATTAACAATAGCAGTGAGGAAATGACCTGGTGTAAAGTGGTTGGAGGTCAAAATAGCAGGCTGAATTATAAAAGCAAGTAAGAAATGCTTTAAAAAGGGAATGAAATGGGAAATGCAAAATAAATACTAGAAAAAAGAGATCACTGGCTGCCAACCAGAACACTCCCGGAGCCAAGCCCAATCTACAATCTTGGAAAAAAGTCCTTGGAACGCGAACGCTGAGCTGAGCACACGTGCTGGGTATTCTAAATCTATCTAAATTAATACTCAATAAAATTGCTTAGAGCAACATCTAATTGTGAAGAAAAAAAATGGCGAATGATGAAACAGACCAGATGAGCTTAATCTACATTACATGCTTATTTACACCGGTTTTGAAACATTCAACGGTTTTTGACTCTAAGACGGATGAAGGGAGGTTGTTCCACTCTGATATTGTATTTGCAAAAAAGCTGTATTTATACACATTTTTGGATGCTTTGACTAGTCGGAATTTCTTTGGGTGATATTGTCTAGTAGTCGTTGTAGTTTGACGTTGGATATGTTCTGGAATTGGGATTGCTATATCATTTGCATGAATTTTATACATGATTGATAGACGGATGTTCCTTCGTCGTTCTTGCAAATTCGACCAATTCAAATCACTTAGTATGTTAGTTACGGTACCATCTGATCTACTATAATTACATGCTACAAACCGAGCCGCTCTGCGCTGTACCATTTCAATTTTTTGAACGTCAGATATTACATGAGGGTCCCATACAGCGCAGGCATATTCCAAATGAGGACGAACAAGAGCCATATACATTTGTTGTTTGATGGTCTTGGAACATCGATTAAGATTTCTTCTTATGAACCATAGAGTCCTGTTCGCCTTGGCAACTATATTATTTATGTGTAATGACCATTTCAAATTGTGGGTAATCTCTACACCCAAGTAGGGATGATGTGATACATATTCTAGATATTTGTTCCCCATGTTATAGTCATACACACTTGGATTACGTTTTGTAGTTATACGCAATGTTTTGCATTTAGATATATTAAAACCCATTTGCCATTTACACGACCATTCATATAGGGATGTAAGGTCTTTTTGCAGTACTTTGTTGTCTTCTGGTGATTTAATGACTCTATACAGAAGACAGTCATCTGCAAAAAGACGAATGTGTGTGTGTCATCATCCAGATTAGAAGCAATATCGTTGATATATATCAGAAACATTAATGGACCTAATACCGTCCCTTGAGGGACTCCAGATATAACTTGAGTCGGGCAAGCTGATTTGCCGTCAACAACAACCTTTTGGGTTCGGGATGTCAACCAATTTTTTATCCAGATCCAGATCTTACCTCTTATTCCATAATGGTCTAACTTACAAAGTAGTCGTTGATGTGGCACGGTATCAAATGCTTTTTGAAAATCGAGTATTTGGAGGTCTGTTTGGAGGTTATGGTCAAGATTTCGGGCCAGGTCTTCTATAGTTATGATTAACTGGGACTCACAACTGTGTTGTGACCTGAAGCCATGTTGAAAGTGTGATAAGATGTTATATTGTTCCATATGACACATTATATGACGGAAGAGAATATGCTCCATGAGTTTACATGTTACCGAGGTAAGGGACACTGGCCTATAATTAGCTGGATTATTTTTTGGTCCCTTCTTAAATATTGCTGTGATATTAGCACTTAGCCAGTCATTCGGTATTTCACCTGTTTCAAGAGATTGATTGAATATGTGCCTGATTATTGGAGCTAGTTCTTGACTTAACTCTTTGAGTATATGAGATTGTATTGTGTGCATGTATTGATACTTAGTGTCTTCTGTTATAAACGGAAATTGTTCGAATGAAATTTTTACTTCCCCACCCCCCATCGATCAATGTTGGGACACTCTGGCAAGCTGTAGGAGCCACTGGCCTTGGTCAACATTGTACGGGGGAGTGGGGGTGACACTTTTCCGGTAATCACACGCAAGTGTTCCAAGACTTTTTTCCAGGATTGTATAAGCGGAATGCGAAATATTTGATCTAAATTTGGTTTTTCTGTCATAAATCAAAAACCGAATGTTGTATGAATCTCATATTACACACGATTTGAGTAAACAATAGGGGCATCACAAATATGATAAAAATGATGATAGGGAATTAATTTTATTTAGGGAGTGGTCACTGAAAACAATTATGTATGTCATATTTAACTACAATTTGACCCGTTTCTTGATCCCGCGCGTAATAATCTGATGTTCATAAATCAATAAAGCAAAAGTATAAAGTTCTTTCTGAGAAATTAACATGTTTATACTTTTAATAATGTTATCACATTGCCTATTTGTTTGTTATTTGAAATATGAAACTATACATTAACACTTTCCACGCGACAGGCGTCTGCAGACGACAATCCAAAATTGCACATAATGTTTCAAAAATGTCAACATTATTGAATGTCATTTTACAAATATTTGGAATCACCTTGTGAAATGCATTCAAATAAGTACAAACGTGCCTATTATTTGTTCAGTTATCCTTGAGATAGACATAAAAGTCATACAAATCTGTTTTGTACCGTGGTTAAACCAGTAGCCGCGTTGAAAGTGTTAACATTTGCCGAGCAGTAAACGTTTATTTGCAATACTATTCCTATCTGTTGAAGATAGCTCATAACAGAAAAAAGGAAAAGTCACGCCATGAAAGCGACTCGAACCAACGCCCAGCATGCTATAAAGGGTGCCAACGAACGCTCCTATCCACTGGGCCAAGCGGTCAGTGCTTACACAAGCGTGGATTTGTTTTATTATACATGTTATAGTAATGCATTATTGCAAAGTGTCACACACTTTACTAACACTTTACCATCAGTTTACCATTGGGACATTTTGCTTAAAATAGGCAATTAAACGTTTTTTCATACTGCCTTTGAGTTATCAAGATATGCATATGTGTTAGCTATACCAATCATGCATGTTGTAACTTCGAAATATAAGCCGCATGGGTCGGTCACATCTACGCATTTTGATAACAGTTTACCATTTAAAATGAAAACAAAATATGTATAATAATATTATACTATAGAAACGACGGTAAAGTGTTCAATGAACACGTGTTTCAAGGCACCACTTTACCATACACTTTACCATGCACTTTACCATTACCGTCCCAACTCGCGATGATTACTTTGTGAATAAAGCTAAATTCATTTATCGCAGCGCTATTTTAATCAATAAATAAAATAAAATATACTACTTAAATGGTTTATATATGTATTCACGTATATTATATATTACTTAAATGGTTTATATATTCACTTATTTAGTTGTTTGGGTTGTTTTTGAGGATGAGATTGAACTGAAGGCCTATAGATAATATTATCGTCGTGCTTACTCATCTGACTCATTAGCTCAGTTGATAGAGCGCTGGTCTATAACCATCCAAAGGTCCCAGGTTCAAATCCTGGATGTGCAATTTCTTTTACTGACTATCATTTATAATTTGTGGAGTAAGAAGAAACATTTACTCATCATCCAACCATGTCCAACTATTGTTTTTCCAATTATTTTCAAATATTACCACACAAAAAATACCAACAGTTTTGAAAAAAGAGTGTAAGAAAAAATTAATATTTGAAAAAATCCATAAAATAAGGGTTTGTGAATAACGTGTCGGGAAAAAATACCAGCAATTTCAAAATGTTCAAAATAAATTCCAAAAATTGTAGGCATAAACACCCTTTGACAATTTGAGCCAAAAAATGTTGGTTAATAATAATAATATGTGGAAGTTTAGAACTAAATCCAAATGTAGTTTTTCAAAAATTCTTTTTAATAAAACAGCCAAAAAAGTGTACGTATAATAGGCCTATGAACATTCGAGCAGAAAAAAAAGTGTTTTGAAAAAGGTGTTTTTCTTGCATTTTTTCTTGGTGATTATTGGGCCGGGGGATTCATCGTCCCTTTACAACACAAGTGATGCAAAACAACGACCGCAAATCAAAAAATACATAATAACAGATGGGCACATGAATAATGAGCATCTATTATTGTATTACAACCCGTTAATGCAATACGAAAGATAGCTGTCGAATATGTCAAACAGAAGTTACAGCTATCTACTGAAGATAGTTATTTACAAGTAGGCCTAAGTTGTTTTATAATTATTTGTGTTACTTTCAACCCCATATATAGATTCCGTTACTTTTAGATACTCTTTTGCACATCTGACAATACATGAATAAATCTCGTAGGAGTATCTGAAAATGCCACATTATGCATTGCAATAATGGGCAATTATTATGCATCTTCGAAATGCATTAGTTAGTATAGGGAATTGTTTTCACTAAACGTTCCCGTGTTAAATGAATGTCTTTATAAAAAGAAATACGGGGTTGCCAAGCCTATGGTCCGCTGCCAAATACTGTGCAATTTGAGATACATGTGACATTTAGCTTTCGAGATGTGATAGAAAAACCAAATTTAGATGATTTTTTTTCCAATCTGCGTATACAATCTTGGAAAAAAGTCCTTGGAACGCGAACATTGTACGGGGGAGTGGGGGTGACACTTTTCCGGTAATCACACGCAAGTGTTCCAAGACTTTTTTCCATGATTGTAGGTGGGACAGCCACACAGAGCGATCAATCTGTTGTTTTTAACTAATTAATTAGTCTACCAAACTAATCTGTGGTAGTTTGCATAATCGGCATCCATCTCATCTTGAAGGCATCTGATGTTTATGAATAGAAGTTATTGATTGCTCCAGAAATGCCAGAAAAGATAAGTAGGGATTAGACCTATGTTAATCCATGCATGCCCAGCATGGACAAACATGACAAAAGAATCAATAAACTTAATAAATGGATGCATAAAACTAGAAGTTATTGACCTCCCCATGAGACTCAATTGCTTTACTAGGCATGTTCAGACGGGCATTAAGTGATCGGCGTAAATTTAGACCCTGCAGCAATCAAAATTCCACAAAGATTTCCTCTACTCCGGACAGTTGTCCACACGGTACTAAATATAACGTTACTCCGAAGTTTTCCGACAAAGTTAACACGACCATGCGCAGGGGGCTTAGGAGTAAATATCGATAAATATCGGAGTTCTGATTATTTCGAATCCCGTTTTCGGCAGCCTGGTGCTAAGCATCGGTTTATTCCGTTATTTCTAAATTGTCGGTTCCTTTATTCGATTATTTCAGCTAGGTTTATTTATCGCTCGCTTGTAAACATGAATTCAAGATCAAAATTCTCTTTTTGTTACTAATTTTTCGCCTCTTTTCGGATGATGGTATACAAGATTTAATTCCTATGCTGATAGCAACAGCGGTGTTTTTCAAGGCAGACGATCTAATAGGGATGAGCAGCATCGGATGCGTTTGTGACATCGTCACATCATCGGCGAAGGTTTACGCCAGAGATCGTGTTAAGTGCATCCACACGGGCGTGCTAATCCGAACTGCAGCTCGTGTTAAGCGCGTTCGTTACTCCTGAGAAATCTCAGGATTAAATCGGGTTGGAGTAAGGTCGGATTAGTTAACACGGGTTCCGTCCACACGGTCACTACTCGGAAGTTTGACATGGACAATCGTTAATCTGACCTTACCGCGATCTTACTCTTAACGAATTTACGCCTGCCTGAACGCAGCCTGGTCAAGAATATGGTTAGGTTATTCAATTGGTTCCCTTCAACACTATGCCTTGAGTAAGTATAGATTTTGGTAGCAAGGACTACAATAGGTAGGCTGGTAGCCAAGCGGGGTTTTTTTCATTTAATAAACGTTTCAATTTTTCAAACGGTACTTTTGTGTGTGGAGTTACGCAAACAAACGCGATCAAATTTTAGTGGCCGGGACTTACTTTTTGACCCCTTTATTTTAGACCATCCAATGTTCCAATTTGTGTGGTCTAGTCAACTATGGGACTAATGACTATGGGACATTTGGTCTTTCCGTTTTTAAAGCATGCAATACCGACGTGATTCACACCATGTTCCCAGGAGTTGCATGTTCATACGTATACAGCCTAGAAATGAAGTCTTCGACCGTTACAAAAAACGAAATGTATTGCAAATAATTGGAGAAGTTCGAGAAACATTTCTAATTTGTATTTAACAAGTATGGGTATTTATATTTAAAGAATATTATTTTATGTTCTTATGCATAATGCTTCGTGGACAAATATGTAAACCGTGTGTCCTTGAAAAGGTTCGCCCAGGACAAATGGTAAATGCGATTGACCATTTTTTTCACACAAAGTTTACCAATAAGTACGGTTTTCTCGGTTTTTTTCTAACCCTGTTTGAAAAATGTCAACTTGGTCTTGGAAACAAGATGGTTTTTTACACTATTTTTACCCACCTGTATAATAGGGCATGCTTAATATTCTCGCTTATTTCAAGTTTCAATATGTTTCCCTCGCTTCATTTAGGACACAATTAATCAGCAGTTTACTATGGATACGTGGATGAAGTTGGTGAGTATCTGAATGACTCTACATGATAAAAATGATCTCTTATAATATATACGACTTTAAAATGTACATATCATATGACTAGTGATAGAACGGTACCGTAATCATAAAAATAGACTTGCCATGGGTTTGAAGGAGAGTGTGATAGTCAATCACTTCACCAAATGTATAGCCTTTGGGGGCGGGGCTAAAAAAGTAGGGGGGAAATCAATTGGGTTAAATTTAGCTTTGGATGTCAAAATTGCCAGAAATGACCTTAACAAGGTCTGAAACTAGACATTTCAGACCTAAAAGCTAATTTAAGGTAAAGTTGACATTTAAAGTTCAACATTTTCGATTGTTTAGGGGCAAAAGCTGAATGGGGGTAAAGGGTATAAACAACCATAAATGATAAACCCCTGAGTTTAATTTTTGAAGTATAGTATAGCATGTATAGTAAATTGATATGACGTGATGAGATATAATTGATAACCATATATAATTTTAAACATAGGTATGGACAGACGAGTTTTTGACTTGGGATCCTTCAGAGTTCAACGGAACCAGTAAAATATACTTGACCCCTGAATCGGTGTGGAAGCCTGATTTCACATTCCTTGAAAAGTAAAGTAACACATTACAGTTCTACACACAGAAAACACTATGTAAAAAATTATGTAAATATAGAACTCCATAATTATTATGTAAGAGTTTACATAAAACATGTAATATATACCCAAGCTTGTGTAAATTCCTATGCAAAAGCTTAACACAACTGTTTACATAGTATTATGGAGTTCTATTTTTACACAGATTATGTATTTTTTACATAATTTGTGTAATTTTTTTACATAGTGTTTTCTGTGTGTATGATTTAGAATAACAACAGGACTAACACACAAGTTTAGTTACGATTATTTACATTACAATGCACTTGATCTTTTAACACGGACTTAATTTTATTACACGCACTTGATTTCATTCAATGTAATATATGCGGGATATATGGGGCTATTAAATTGAGATTTGCAAGCATTCATTCAACACCTAGGAAAAGCAGATCGTAGCAACGAAACAATTAACCCTTACTCTCTAAAGCGTGTTTTAACAATTAAACTATGATGCGGAAAACTAATCGCATTTTGGGAGAAATATCAATGTTCGCCCGCGCCGGGGATTGAACCCGGGCCGCCGCCGTGAACGGCGGACACCTTACTGATTGCGCTAATGGGGGAGCTCGATCCATTTGATAGCTCGCCGGATCATGCCACGAGATAGACCCATCACGCACGCGGTACAGTAGCTAGTTGCTGTTGCCATTCGTGGCCTCTTGGAAGGTTAGGGTTAATGCCATAGTAGGTTGGGCACTTGTTGGGTGTACCAGACCAATTTCGCCATGAACATCGAACTAAACCGACGAGGGAAAGAAATACTCAAATCTGATGAGATGTATGGTCATTCAATGTTGCCGGTATGTTTGTCTTTAATAATAAAATAAGGTAGGGTAGGGAATAGATCTTGCGGTACGTTTGTGCTTCGACGGTTAAGAAACTAATCTAAACTCCTCTAAAAAGTTCGGAAGTTTATTTTAATCGCCAATAATTTTAGATACTGAATATCATGATTTATTCATGCTGTGTTAACATTCCAACGATACCCCATTCATAACAATCACTTCATTCAGTGTTCAGCCACTTGCTTAGGAATGTTGGGAGATCTCTATTAAAATGCGCCAAATTCCCCACTATTTTGCGCTCAAAAGAACAACTCTGTCATCTATTTAATGAAGCGGTGCGTTGACAACTATTGAATAATGCTATATTGACATTTCAACACAAAATAATGGTGATGATTTTGGCACATTAACCCTAACTCTACCCCCCCCCCCACCCCCCACCCCACCCCCCACCCCACCCCCCACCCCACCCCCCACCCCACCCCCCACCCCACCCCCCACCCCACCCCCCACCCCCACTTTCTTAGACTTTTTTCTTCAACGTGGATAATCGACCAAAATATCCCCCGATCCCCCCGGGATTTGATCCAGGGACCTCTCGCACCACAGGCGAAGGATTCCACACTACACCACGGCTGTCAAGGTTAGTTTGCGCAGTGTATTGCGCAAACTATATGGGCTGGGTTCATTTTTTCATCCAAAAATATTTTATCCACGCCGGGTGGTACCAACGTGCCCAGTCGTGGTATATTGTGGTATATGGTAGGGTTAGGGTTAAGACTGAGACCTCACCAATATTCCCAATCAATTGCTTCAAATTCTGTATCATTGGAAAGATGAACACATCAGCTGTTTTGCAAGACACTATGAACATATAACGGTCTGACGGTATTATACGAAATATAGTCGATTGAACAAAAAGTTACGAACTTTTCTAAATTAGGATTTTTGCGGTTTCTTAGCAGATTATTGCATTAACAAATTGCACTTGCATCTAATTGCATTTGCATCTACCTTTCAATAACACTTATCTCTATTAACACTTAGGCCTACATAAATATGTTCACTACACTTCTGCCTCGTAACTAAGTAGATTAGATAGTTAAACAGATTCTAAAGTTCAGCAATATGTATTTTTGTACAGCGTTGACGAGAAATTTCAACGTCAGAAGCCTAACACAGTAGTAGAGGTTGACAGCAATGGTGCGATGCGCTGGTTAATACCGATGGTTCTTATTAGCGGTTGTCCGATACGTGTCACATGGTATCCATACGACATCCAAGTATGTGACATAACATTTGGTTCATTTGGATACACTGGATATGAAGTAGCGACGGCACCTGAGTATAGCAATGATACAGATCAGACTAGGTATGATAAAGCAGTGTACAGGCTGTCCCAAAATGATTAGTACCCATCGATGCCCAAAGTTCAATACATTTTTTCATCATCAAAATCAATGAGATTAGATCCGTTGTTCTTATATCATATTTGCTATACAGTACCCTTTCATTAGAATTTTAGATCATGAATATCGGACATATTTTAATGGAGTTGCACTCCATTGTGTAAGACATGGTGATTTCACCTTTTTGGCAAAGTGCAAAAAAGGTGATTTTAAACTGCTTGTTTGAAAGACACTAATATATTCTCTTATCTCTTGTCTGCTAATATTTTTGGTTCCTTTCTATTTTAAACCGCTGTTGTATCATATTGTTGTTCAAACTATTAATACTTCTTCATTTTGATTCAATTTGAAGAGTAAAAATAAATCGTCACGCATGAGCTTTGTTTCTATAATGAGCTAGTGTTGAGACTAAACTTGAGGGACATTTAAACAGGTAAAAACGTAGTCATGGGTAATTAGCAGTGGCTTAGACTTCTTTTTCATATTGGGGATGCAATTTCCTACAAACTTGGTAAAAATGACATAGTCCCTTTAGTGTTTAACCTCACGAAATCCATTCTCCAATGTGAAAATGAAATCTAAGCCACTGGTAAGGAATCACCAAATACCACTTCATTTAGAAGTCCCTAAACACTTGTCAAATAAAACAATGCATGGGGTCACTCAAGTGTGACAAACTTCTTTTACTCGTTAAATTGAATTAAGGAGAAGAAGAATTAATTAATTTAACACCCATAACTAATAACAGTTACAACAGAAAGACACACAAGATTATATTAAGTAGACAAGAGATTATGAGAATACACAAGTTTCTTTCAAACAAGCTGTAATAGCACACACATTTTTTTAGCACTTTGTCAAAAAGGTGAAATCACCATAATGAAGTGTATCCTGAGTTTGATAAATCCGATATTCATGATCTAAAATGCTAATGAAAAAGTACAGTATGACAAAGATGATATAAAAACAACGGACCTAATCCCATCGATTTTGATGATGACAAAAATTACTGAACTTTGGGCATCGATGGGTACTAATCATTTTGGGACACCCTGTACATTTACATTTTCTTTTCGTAATTTAGGCCTACGTTGATGAAAAGCTTAATAGACCATTTTGATTGTCGTCCCTTCTACACTTTATAGCATTATCGTTCGGGCAATGGTATTTATGGAAGTAACCAATTTGCAGTAAAAATGCAATGCCCTTATAGTATAAGTCTTTCTGCGTTTAAAAAAAATTACGGTACGATTTTAAGGCAAGAAAAAATGTGAAAAATGAAGACATTGAACATATAATAAATAGGAAATGCATGCTATGCTATTCACCATGTATTGAACAGTAATATTTTGTTCAACAAAAAGTGGAGTATCGCCATCTAGCGGTAAAGGTTTTTTAATTTCCCGACAAATATGGCCGTGTTTTCTAAAAGAGCAGCTGATGACATAGCCGCGAGTCTACTTCAGAGGGCGCTACTACGATAAGAATATAACAAGAAAGAAATGAAATTGAGTACAGGCTTATACCATACTATTCTGACAACGTTTGAAATGTTTTCACTTCATTTTGTTCAACGTCTACTTTTGAATTCAGGTATCTAGAAAACGGAGTATGGGATATGGTTGCTACAAACAAGAAGCAACTAAAAACGTTGTATAATTGCTGCAATGTACCCTTCTACGAGGCTCGATACCGTCTGATATTTCGACGTCAGCCACAGTTCTACGTCAACTATCTGGTAGTACCAGTAGTTATATTATCACTTCTGTCACCTCTAGTGTTTTATCTTCCCGCGGATTGTGGAGAGAAGTTAACACTATCTATTACCACTCTTTTGGCGTTGGTTGTATTCCAACAAATCATTGCTGAGAATATACCACCCAGCGGAGAGGAATCACCGATAATAGGTAACTGTTGATAGAATGGGGTGGTTTTAGTGTTGCGGTCTTTTCAGCGTGTTCTCGGCGATCTGTTAATCAGGCCTATATGACTCTCATATCTGCCTATTGGTTCAGTATAGCGCACTCTATAAAACCTTCACCCGGCAGTTACAACGTAAACTGTCAATCATTCGTTGTGAATGAATATTCAGTCATGACTATTCATGACCTCACACCATATGATCGTCGCGATCCGGCGTCCTTCCTAACTGATCTGATTACAATATTCATTAAATGCAAATAACGCCACGCCCCTCCTCTGTCACTGTCAGACGAAGCCATCCACAATTTAAAATTCGTATTTTGTTCTACGTAAATTAATTTCAAATAACCAATTCTGAATGTTTCGTGTCATATAAGAACTAAATTCTGCCATCATCAAAGCAAATCAGTTCTACTCTAAATCACAATCAGCTGTTTTTTACCATTGATGTACTATTTTTGAGCCAATGAAATCAACCACGTCTTAGGTCGTCTGGTTTGCTACGACCATGATAGTGCGCCCCCTACAAAACCTTCACCTGTGAATTTGGTTTAAGTAGGCGAAATTTTGTGTGAGGAGTGTCCTCTCCCCTCCCTGTGTTAATGTAATTAGTGCGACTACATTGAGTTAATTATAACAATAGTAATCATTCAGGATAACACATGAATGTTATCAACGGCAGTGATCAAAGCTGATGATTGGGTGTGCATTAATTGAAATATTCCATCCCTTTTCTCAAAAGAAATGGGGATTAAGAACTAATCTATGCCGAAAATAGAGTCGAAGGAACTGATTTGTTATCTTTAACACTTTCCACGCGGCTATTAGATTTACCAAATATTTTCTAGCGCAGGGATCTCTTTTGAAAAATGTAATTAGGAACTGATACTTAAGTGCTCAACAAAAGAAAGTCGTACACTTTTTTTAGGTCATTTAAAACTTTCGATCATTTTTTTCCAAACAGGCTAGATAGACCTTTGGATGAATCTGTTAGGCACATTTTGATACCAAATATATAATGCCTAGCAACAAAGATAAACCATGATTATTGCCATTCACGGTGCAAACCGCTAATATTAATCGCCTTTCTTTTTCTATTGGGTTTATTGCCGGTTCCAAACCTGGTTTGTGAAGGTTTTTGAGATAACCAAAAATACCGATTATTGCCTGGTTCTGCCTGTTTCTACTGGGCAAACTTAGCGTTTATTAGCGGTTTCTTTCCCAGCAGAAACACGCTCATAGTGAGAGGGATATTTGATTCTGAACATAAAATGCATTACATTAAACCGCTTGGAATTTATCAAGCCTAAGGGATACACCTTGGTTTGGTTTGATTTGGTTTGGATTGGTTTGGTTTAGCTGTAGATTTACACATCATTCACCTATGCATGACACTTAGGCTGATAGGCTTATATACTTGTTAACAATCGGTGTTTTCTTCCGCGTAGTGTATTGAAACGGTGACGTTTGAAAAGTGCCAATTTTTCTATAAATGGTGCTAATCATGGTTTATCTTTGTCGTTAGGTGTTATGTTTGGTATCAAAATGTGCCGACAAGAGTCATCCAAATGTTTATCTAGCCTGTAAGATAAAACAAAATTGAAAGGTTAATTTAAATTATCTAAACAAAGTGTACGACTTTCTTTTGTTGAGCACTTTATGTGTGTTTCATAGCACCTGTATGCGACAGCAGCGTGGCCCTTGCAGTGGCTGTTGTGACAAACAAACGTTCAAAAAGAGATGACAAGATGAAAGTGTAAATACTTTTCAACATATTAAATTATCCCATTCATTCAAGTGTCCGATTGAAGTAACTATATTTGAAATAATTGAACCCAGGGTTGTTATAGAATTAAACTCGAACCTACGCGCACATGAGATAATGTGTGCATACTGTTTAGATCGATACTAATAGATGCAATCGTTCAGGGAATAAGAGTGAATATTTATTGATGACTTGGTGTTGAGTTATTTTTATGACGGGGCTAAATACGACACGGTCTTTATCTTGGTCCGAAACACAAAAAGCTTCAAACGACTTGGCGCACACAAGAACTAGAAATTTATTGATTTTAATATATTATACAAAACAGATTTTTCAGGAACCTTTCCCACCTTTCAAGGTCTATCTCAAAGAATAATGAAGCCATACCACTACCAGAACCGGTACATGCAAACCTGAGTCATCTCAATGGGAGCATTTGGATCAACGATCGTTGAGATTATTTATTTTATCACAGAAAAGTCAATACACTGAAATGACCTAGCTTTGCGTGTAGCGATTCTGACGTGGCAATACTAGGCATATTTGTACTTATTTCAATATATTTCTCTTGGTGATTCCATATATGGTGATGGAATTCAATATTTGTGACATTTTTAAAACATTTTGTGACTTTTTGAAATGTCGTCCGCAGACGCCTGCCGCGTGAAAAGTGTTAAGACTCAATTATATAAATTAATACGATTTTGGACAAATTGAGATTTTGTTACAAAATTAATCCATATTAACCTACAGATTTTTGGAACCATAAAGGGGTAACTCATCAACACTCTTAATATGACTAATAAAATGACGGACAGTTGGGTGCTACAGTGTATTGTAATGAGTCCCAAATATTTGAAAATTGACAAAATAGTATATTTGTTAGTTAAGTTCTTCTGCCTATCAACCCTCGAAATTAGGTATGGATACAAATGGATTTTTATCTTTTTCTGAATATAGTTTTAATTAAATGACTCTTACTCTCATCTTTTACTATGTTTTTCAGGCAAATATTTTCTTTCAATGATAATAATGGTGAGTGCATCTGTTGTGGCTACTGTCCTCGTCATTCATATTAACGCAATGTCATACAAACCACTTCCAAGATGGCTCCGCTGGCTGGCGCTGGAGAAATTGCCGCGATTCGTATGTCTTGATATCAGCAACAATATTCGAGATCGCCAGGTGCACACGTCAAAACTGGACAACTCGATGATGTCGCAGCATTCAGTGGGAAACCATGGTAAGGGCTCTAATGGGAAAGAACACAGCCAAACCGCACTGACAGAACCTATAAATGTTTCTAAAGAAGCAAACACAAATGAGAATGGGAATAATTCCGATTGGAAATTGGTTGCTATCGTGTTAGATAGGTGCCTGTTGGTAGTGTTCTTTGCGATTACCTCTGTCGTGACGGTGACCCTTATGGCTATAATCATCATTGGTAGTCAAATTGAGTTTGAAAATGAGATGAATATATTGTACAACGAATGGGCCAAAGATACCGTACGCTACTTGTGAATGGGATATACTGATTACAACAAATGTGCCAGTTGTTAGTGAATAATTATTAATTATTAAATATTAGGGTGGTATACAGGCTGTCCCAAAATGATTAGTACACATTGATGCCCAAAGTTCATTGATTTTTTTCAGCATCAAAATTAATAAGATTTAGGTCCGTTGTTCTTAACATCATCTTTGACCTATTGTGCCCTTTCATTAAAATTTTAGATCATGAATATTGGACTTATTTAATTGAGGTTACACTCCATTGTGTAAGACATGGTGATTTCACCCTTTGGCAAAGTGCAAACAAAAATGTGTGTGTTAAACTTGTTGAGAAACAAAAATATTCTCTCAATCTCTTGTCAGATATTGTTCGTTTCTATTTCAAACTGTTGTTTGTTATGGTTGTTCTGAGGCTTGACTTGAGGGACAGGTAAAGATTAGCCATGTTCATGATGTTAGCAGTCACTGTGGCTTAGACTTCTTTTTTATATTGGGATGACATTTCTTACAAAATTGGTAAAACGAAATAGTCTCTTTCCTTTTATCCTCTCCAATGTGAAAATGAAATCTAAGCCACTGCTAATGCACCCTTCGTTAGCTGATTTATAAATCCCTAACCACTGGTCAAATAAAACAATGCATTCGTCGTCACTCAAGAGTGCCGAATTTACCCTTCCAATTGAATTAAAATGAACAATCATTAATGACTTGAACAACCATAGCTAATAACAGTTAAGGAACAAAATATTATATTAGTAGAAAAGAGATTAAAGAGAATATTATTTATTTATTTCAAACAAACTGTTTAACACACACATTCTTTTGCACTTTGTCGAAAAGGTGAAATTCTAATAAAAGGGTACAGTATTTCAGAGATGATGTAAAACAACGGACCTAATCCCATCAAATTTGAAGATGAGAATGATTAATGAACTTTGGGCATCGATGAGTACTAATCATTTTGGGACAGCCTGTACGGGAAACAAAAATAATCAAGGCTTCCCAAAATTAATAGAAAAGAAAGTTTCTTAAGGTATCTTAAAATATCAAACCCTTATCTCTCTTCCCATTCCTTACCCACCCCCTCCAACCAAGGGCGTCCCCAGAGGGGGGGTGTGGGGGGGTGTGACACCCCCCCATTCATCAAATCTGTCGGCAAAATAATGGGGCTGTGGGCAAAAAAAGGAAGGAGGAAGAAAAGGGAGAAAGAAAGAAAGGGAAGAGAAAGGAAAAGGGAAAGAAAAAAGAAAGAAGGGAAGAAAGAAAGAAAGAGAAAGGAAAAGGAAAGAGGAAAGAAAGAAGAAAGGAAAGAGGAAAGAAAGAAAGGAAAAGGGAAAGAAGGGGAGAAAGCCCTATAACATATATCGTATGCGCAAATGATAATGTTGTGTCGGCATATGTTATGTTAACACAAATCAAAAATGAACAAAGGCAATGTAGGCATATATATAAATTTGTAGGCACTGTGTGAACGAGCCCATATGGTCGGCGCACATGAACAGCCTACACTGTATAGGCCCAAGTAGTGTTTTGCTTATTGTCAAGACACCTAGCAAAAAATTGTGTCGGAATAGTATAGACTAGGCATAACGGGCAATGTGTGGGACCTGTATTGCTCTTTAATTATACTAACTAGGCCTATATCATTGTCGTTGTCAATGCAAACCCAAGTCAATAATGTCGCCAATGGCCAATCATGTTGGCACATAGGTTACGAGATATTAAATAATTCGCCTATAATTATGATGTAGGCCAATTGCTCTCATTGTACTGATTGTAGACTCTGCAAGCCCATTATCAGTCTATCGCAAAAGTAAGTCCAACTCCAACGATTAGGTGTCAATGCCAGGCCCGTAAGAAGGGGGGGGGGGGGGGGGGTGGGGGGTGGGCGATGGTGGCGATCGCCCCCCCCCCCCCCCTTTGAAAATCTTCCCCGGAAAATTTGTACACAGATGAAAAAATGCAATATTCTTTGCTACAAGCTTGTTTAGAGCCAAAATGTACCTCGATCGTGCAAAAAATAGGTGCAAATTCGAACATTTTCGCGCGCTACGCGCGCATATTTTACTCACATTTTTGTTGTTGTTGAAAACGCCCACCTTTGAAACAAGTGTCTTACGGGCCTGAATGCAATGTAAGAGCTTAGACTATCTTAACTTCGACTTGAACAATGCAAATTATCATTATAATTAAGACAATAAGCACAATTGTCGTTATTTGCGTGAGACCAGAATTTGTGTGTGCACCAGGGGCACAATCGATATCTCAAGTAATGGTATAGGTCTGTCGAGTTTTCTAGGACCATTTTAGTTTAAAAACTGAAAATCTTTGTGCGCTTCGCGCGCATTCTTTCTACAGGTATCAACTTTATAATGGTCTCGAACCAAACCAAATATTATATGTGGGACTTTAAAAACGTTATACTGGACCCTTTAAGTGTTACAAGTGCAAGTTTTGCGCGCTTCGCGCGTATTAGTTTCAATGTTTCATTATTTAAGCTTAATTTATAGTATCAGAAGGCTTCAACCAGTTTTCAATGACCATTTTAGTTCAAAAATTGAAAAATTGGGCGCGCTCTGCGCGCATATTTTCTACAGGCTTTAACATTATAATGGCCCTCAAACCAATACGATTTGGATTTGGACTTGATATGTATGTAACTATGCAAACCGTCAAAAACGTCATACTTGACCATTTAAGTGTTAGAAATGCCAATTTTTGCGCGCTTCGCGCGTATTAGTATCAATGTTTCATTATTTAAGCTTTACCAAGAAAGCTTCAAGACAGTTTTCCATGACCATTTTAGTTCAAAAACTGAAAATTTTTGCGCGCTCAGCGCGCATATTTTCTGCAGGTTTAAACATTAAAATGGCCCTCAAACCAGAACAAATAAAATGTTATGTGGAGGACATTTAAACGTCATATTTAAACGTCATACTGTACCTTAAAAATCACAATTTTGCGCGCTTTGTATAAGTTTCAACGTTTCAATATTTAAGATTAACAAGATGGCTTGAGGATTTTTGCACCCCCCCCCCCCCCCCCCACCCATCAAAACAGTCCTGGATACGCCCTGGCTCCCCCCAGAACTATTCAATCAGCGCTATGTGCTGCTTTATTTTAACATTTCAATTATCATTATCAAACTTGTGTCCCCCCCTCCCCCCCCCCCCCCCCCCCCCCCCCCCCCCCATCGTATCTGAAACGGATTGACGCATCTGACCATACAGTCCATTCCAAACTATGTGTGTATGAATTCCGGCGAGCGAAGCGAGCCAAAAAAAATTTTGAGTGTCGGCACAAATGGTCTGTTGCATTGATGACCTTTACACCCCCCCAATGAAAAGGGTCTGGGGACGCCCTTGCCTCCAACCCTCCCTCATCCACCCCTTCACTACGAGCACTAAAGTGAACTTACTTTTTGAACACGACGCCCAGTACGCTATATTACAATTGATTATATTTTATTGTAAATATTCCATTTTTTAAATGGTACCATGCATATTAAAATATTTTAATGTTCCTTATATGAAGTTATTGTCAGGCCTGGGTTATTGTCGAATTTTAACATTTGTTTGTATCAACTAAATAATATTTCCTAGCCACTATTTCAATATAGAAAAATATTTTTTGTTACTAATTTATGAATTTCAGATAAATTAATATAGCAATAATGATAAACAATACGTTATTGACAAATGAATACAGTTAACTCGGGCCGCTCGATCACTTCCGCTACTTCCGTCATAGTCGAGCGGCGGTTCCATAGACACTGTACTTATGCGTGGCACCCCTCTTCCTCACGATGTAACCAAAACAAGTTCATTGAATCTTATAATTATTATCAGGAATCACTAGGGGTAGTGAGATTTGTTGTAGCGTCATATTTTTAAGAGAAATAATGAATCTCAGCCGGTCATTTTCTGAATATATAGAACATTGCTATAATATATCATCGATCCAATGACTACGGAAAAATCAACGTATATTCATGGTGACGTTGCCATCCACAATCAATGTCACTATTAAACCTTAGCTGTACACAAATCCCTTTTTAGTTTGCGTCTAATGTATTTGTATAGGCCAATGTTAAAATGTTGCAATAAACAACATCAAAGCCACAATCTAGCCTGAAAAAATTATTGTATTTAATGTACATATAAGCTTCCTTCCTTATAGTTGTACTTAACCTTTCACCCGAAGCATTTATTGTCAATTAGCAAACACAATTTGTCGATGGTATTACAGGTTGTATTACATAGTGGCGTATCGTCGGGTATTATATAGTGATGGTCCAATTCTCTGGAATTCACTTCCCAAAAACATGAAACAGTTTCAAAGCTTTGAAGCATTTCCGAACCCAGTTAAAGCAAAACCTTATCCAAAATTATGAGTCATCGCTTGTCGCCCGTCCTTGTTCTGTCTTGTATATGATGTTGTGGGATTCTTATTGTTTATTTTAGCATACAGTGTTTGTTTATATATATATATTTTTTAAGGTTAGACCATAAACGGGCCTCATTTGCTTTCCAGTCTACTCCTCCATATTGTGGTTTTTTTATATGTGATTTGATGTATTTTTATATGGAAATAAAGATTGATACTTATTATTGTTAATTTTCTCAATTATGTTTACAAAATCCCAAAGCCAAACATTGATTAGTCAATTGATAATCAACAAATGGATATGGTGTACATAGAACATAGTGACGTATACACTATACACTCTCAAAACTGAGATTTTTTGCAGAAACGTGTTGTCTTATAAAAATACAACTTTTGCTTTTATTGAAGTTCGTATCTCATTCCGTTGCGGAGATAATACAAATTTAAGATTTCGGTTATTTTCTGTAGGTGTTTTCCAGAAATTCTGAATTAAAATGGCCCAAAGACTGGAAAATCTGATTTTTTTTTGTATTTTAAATAAGTGTAATACACTTTAATCTGTCATTTGAAGTACCAATGCGTTATTTAATTTCGTATGAGCATACCTTAAGCAAGCAATACGCAATAGTAATCAAAAACAACCATGTCCTATTAAACAAAACCGTGATTTTCTCCAAAGTAGTCTACACTTTGTGGAATTCAGCAAATTGGATTATAGCGAGATACCTGTATAAGTTTATCTGGTTTAAGGTAACATAACTTGTTCATCAAAATTAGCGACAATTGGAAAATTACTCACCAACTAAGTTCAGTCAAATTGCATTACAGCTGTGATCCACTACCAGGTTCTTTGATAGATTTCAGCAGAGGATTATAGAGATTACTCAACATGTAGGTGTCCTCGTCCGTTCATCAAGTTAGATTTTGTCACTCTTTCTGATCCATCACGTCCGTGATCCATTGTTTGAACCTTTCCTCGTCTTTGTCAATTATCAGTGTCCTATAGCCACCTCCTACGGCATCACCACAGCAATGAAGCCACACGTCACCCGAAGACGTATATTAGTGCAACGTAAAGATATTAACTGCTTATATGAGATTGCTTCCAAATCTTGGACTCGTCCTACATCGGTGAAACAAGCCGATTATTTGGTAAAAACTATCAGAACACAAAAAGAAAAACCATGAACCCATGATATCTGATACAGAAAACACAGCAGGTTACTATTCACAGACGACGGTGGCTACGATCGGCCGTTAATTTTGAATTTCCGTTGGTTTCAATGTAACAATGGATTTTGATTATATGACCCCATAAAATTCATCATAGGTTAGAAGAAAATTTTTCCAATCCAAAACCGTTCGGGATGGCTAATCATCCCAATTGTAAATGCTATTGTTTTAATTTAAACCGTTGTTAAGCGGTCGTCCCATTCACTTGATCACGTAACCTCGTTCGCATATTTTACCCTGAATACTCGTGAATACGCCTATGTCCAGCGTCGTCTGACTATTCAGAAAAGTACCATGCGCCCTCTAGTGTTAATTGCTATAAACAAATAATCTAATCTTTTTATAAAAATCACTGGCGCCCCATAGAGATAAGGATAGAAACAGAAATACAATTCAACGTTATTCTGTATATTCTGAAAAAGGCATTATGTAGAAGACGCCCTCTAGAGTTGGGTAGTAGAAAGGCTTTGTTATTTGCCACAACATGAGGTGACATTGACATACATGTACATGTATCTTGTTTTGTTAAGGAACCATGCTTTAAACTCGTGGCGAACAAGAGAAAAGGAAACAATACTTACAATAGAATTTTTTTTTTTTTTTTTGAGTTATAGCCCAAAAAGTGCCCAACATTTTTTGGTCTGTAACTTAAAAAATAAAAAAAGATATTCAAAAAAAAAACGCTCCTGGGGAATGTTATCAGGATTATCATAAAACTAGTATGACGACATTTAACAAAATATATTTTGAGTTATCTTTTCTAAACCTAAAATAGGTCAGGTAAAAAACGTGTTTTTTATAATTTTTTCCAAAATGGTCAATTTCATTATCATGGTTGGATTCATTGAACCCTTTTCTGCAAAAAACTGTATACGTTTATAAAGATTAAATGAATATTGAAGAAGTTACGGCAGTTTTACGGAGACTGTACCTGAGAGTCCACAGCCCCTTAACAGTCATCGCCCGGTTAACGATGAAAATATTTTTTTAAATAGCATTTATAATGGAGTTGGTTAGCCAACTCCAACAGTTTTGGATTGGAAAAAACTCTTCTAATTATGATGAATTTTTAAAATGATAAGATTAACATTCGCGATTACGTATTATTCCAATACGAATTCAAAATGTAGGTTTCGCGTGGCCGGCCATTGTCTGAACTCTGGGGTCTAATTTCTCGGAACTTTCGGGGTTACCATACCATATATAATTGTTTTGATTAAATTATCAAAGATATTATGAAATTTAAGGTAAATGTCAAATTGAAAACTCCAGTCGCTTTATAAGCGAGGAAATGGGCATTTTGTAAATCCCCTATAATATGTAAACGTAGGGAAACCATTAAGTGGTGTGAAATCTGAAGTGTCCAGTTTCATTATCGATTTACTCCCATCCTAGGAAATATTGCGTTTGGAAATTACGGGAGATTTTGTAAAATAAAGGGATACAATTTTCTAGTGTTTTCAATGGAAAATGGTGCGTGCACAATTTTGTTTGACGGAAAGTTGGCATTGTGTTAATCTGATTCCAGTTTGAGGTTCTCCTCGCAAATGGCGGATCCGTGCGAAAAGCGAATAGGACGTGGACCTACTACCCTAATAATCCAAGGGTGTTTATTCCTTTTCACGAGGCAGGCGGATGCAGACGACATTTCATAATTTCACAAAATGTGTCAAAATCATCACAATTATTGAGTTTCATCACCATGAGAAATACATTAAAAGTACAAACATACATAACGGTATTGGTTCAGTAATCCTCGAAAGTTAGGAAAGGTATCTGAAAAATCTGTTCTGTATAATGGTAAAACTAATAGCCGCGTGGAAACAATAAGATGGACGCAGTTTATGATAGGCACTTTTGCAGATCCTATTCACAAAATGCGAACTGTTTCATTGGCCCATTCGTTGTACAATATATTCATCTCACTTTCAAACTCGTTTTTACTACCAGTGACAATTATTGCCAAAATGGTCGTCGTCAATATAAATGTAATCACAAAGAAAACCACCAACAGGCATCTATCTACCACGATAGCAACCAGTTTCCAATCGGCATTATTCCCATTTATTTGTTTAGAAACATTTCCAGGTCCTGTCGTTGGGGTATGACTGTTTTCGTTACTATTATAGTCGTTACCATGGTTACCCGCTGAATGCTGCAACATCATCGAGTTGTCCTGTTTTGATGTGTGCACCTGGCGATCGCGACTCTTGCTGATATCAAGACAGATGAATTGCGGCAATTTCTCCAGCACCATCCAACGGAGCCATCTTGGAACTGGTTTGTATGTCACAGCGTTTATATGAATAACAAGGACTGTGGCTACGACAGATGCACTCACCATGATTATCATTGAAAGGAAATATTTGCCTGGGAATCAAAGTAAAAGATGAGAGTTATTAAGCACTATCAATGACATTCATAGTCTGACAATCGAAGGCCTTAGACAAATCGAGTCTAGTAGCTTTAGTCTTAAAGATAAAAAATCAGATCCTTTGACAGATCATTTGACACTATTTTTGGCATAAATTAATTCTCCATCCACGTTTATTTTGATAAATAGGATGAGTTTGAACGAGTGACGTTTTATATATGATGTTTGAGCAGTTGTTTCATGACAGTGCGAAGTATTCAGCGATCTTAATCCGAAACGAGCATAGTTTCAAAGGAAAATACCCACTTCTCGTCCATGCCTTCGTAATCTATAAGTAAAGTAACAAATCGCTGAGATCATGGTGAAAAGTCCCAAACACTTAAGCAAACCTATAATTATGTTTAGTTACCTATTATAGGTGATTCGTTTCCACTTGGTGGTATCATGGCAGCAATGAGTTGTTGGAATACAACCACTGCCAAAAGATTGGTGATAGATAGTGTTAACTTCTCTCCACAATCCGGGGGAAGATAAAACACTAGAAGTGACAGAAGTGATAATACCACAACTGGTACAATCAAATAGTTGACGTAGAAACCTGGCTGACGTCGAAATATCAGACGGTATCGAGCTTCGTAGAAGGGTACATCGCAGCAGGAATACAACGTTGTTAGTTGCTTCATGTTTGTAGCAACCATATCCCATACTCCGTTCTCTAGATATCTGAATTCAAAAAGTAGAAGTGCCTTAAGGGAAGACATCAAAACTCGACCGCCCGTTGACCGCCCGGTTCTTTCAGGTCAAATGTTTTACTGGTATATGAATATTCACGCACTGCAACACTGAACAACCGCCGGTTGACTTAATGCTGTAACCGGACCAATTTACACTATCAATCTGTTACTTTGCGGTCATAATAGCTCTCTCTATAATCGTTCTATAAAATAAAAAAATCATAGACTTTCGGTATTGATTTTAAAAAGTTAATTGAGCTATAAACAGATTGAACAAGCCAACCCCAGCGAAAATCCTCAGGGCAAAGTCCAGCACAATCACAAACAGATATGGGGCGAGTGTGTCTCCCTAGAACTCCAGCCAATATTTCAAACTGTGCAGTCTCTCTGTCAGGTCATATTACCTTAGCCATGGTATTCTCGTACATTCCTCCGATTGCTTCAACGACTTGTTTTGGTATTCCATAAGCTCGCAGAATTTTCAGCATTTTGCCACGGTGGATTGTGTCGAAGGCCTTTCTGAAATCAATGTAGGTGGTTACTGCTGCTAGGTTATTGGCTTTAACTCCTTCTATGAGCCTCCTCAGTGCCAGTATGTGGCCCGCTGTCGTCCTTCCAACCCTGAAGCCGTTTTGATTGGTTCTCAAATGCTGATCCAGCTCTGGTCTGATTCTGTTCAGGATCATTCTGTTGTATGTTTTGGCAACGATAGAACTTATAGGCTGATACCTCGGGAGTTGCCTCCTAGGCTAAGATTCCCTGATTTTGGTATTGGAACAATGTTGACCACAGACCATTGGCTTGGTTTTTTCCCTTTCAGTAATGCTTCATTGCAGAAGTTCAACACAATGTCTTCAAGGTCGCATCTTTTCAGAACTTCAGGTGGGATATTGTCTTCACCACTGCTTTTTCCTTCTACCAGTGACTTTTTAGCTTTGTCATATTCTTCCTGGTCGAAAGGCCCGATTTTAATTTCCAGATCTTCTAGGATTGGTGTGATTTCCTCATCCTCATTACTGATGTCTGGTGGGCTCCCCAGAAGGTTTTTGAAGTGGTTATACCAGTTTGTGACCCGATCTTTCTGAGTTTCTCCCTCCAGCTGCCCTTTTGTGGATGCTTTTCTACCAGTGATCTTATTGATAAGCCTTCAGCTTAAAGCATGCTTGCAATTGGAATGTGCTGCTTCTACTTCCTTGATCTTGCTGTTCAGGTCTTCTACTATGGCTAGATTGTAGGCTTCATGCCACTGAATACAATACAGTTATGTAGCACTCTTTATTTATATGTGACCCGTCATTTCAAAATGGACATGTTTGAGGCCGGCCCGAGTCAATTCTGAGTTATTGGTAGGGCTTGAAAGAGCATATTTTAAGCTTTAAAATGATACAATATTGAAGGTAATCGGACTTTGTAATTACAAGATATAATTTGAAGAAGCATATTATTTTCTTTATATTTCACCAAATGTATTGACCTCTATCTCAAAACTGTGTTTGCCGACAACATGTCCTTTTTGATGTGACTGGTCACATGCTCCTGGAAGAATCATGAGAATTTATATTAGAGAAGTTACAGCTAGAAAAATAAAAGCTAGGACATCGATTGATTTGAATGGGAATCAGCTCATGATGAATGTTTGTTAATTTACTAAAAATAATTCACGTGATTCTGCCAGGAGCGTATCAATAAAGATTGGTATATAACTCTACGTGTATTCGGTGGCATTCAGAGTTTATATGGTCTATTATAATGCAGTGGTTGAATATGTAAATCATCAAAAATACGGCATTTGATTGGACGCTTCGAATTTTTTGCTGCCTTATCACTTCCATACCAGGCCAATGCATGGCAATCCCGACCATCCCGACATCTGGCGCAAACGCGTGTTCTCAGCGTTCTGCATTCACTTTAAACATGTTAAAGCGCCGCACCCACTTTATATGGAAACATAATTTTGGAATTTTGATATATGCATTAGAATTAGAAAGAGAACAAAAGATGGACATTTTGTTTTGGTTGCCGGACTATTGTGTGACAATGGATGGGTTTGTCCATAGTTTCATCGTCCTACTCAAAATATGGACAAACCCATCCATTGTCACACAATAGTCCGGCAACCAAAACAAAATATCCAACTTTTATTCTCTAAAAAAGTCATACAAATTACATGTTTAGCATGTTAAGCGGGCGTTAAAGATTCATAAGGCTACTTCATTACAAAAATGTAGACCTAAACCAGAGAACCATGACAATATGTATGTTTATTAGTAAGATTAAACGAGAAATGACCTTAAAGTTCGATGTTTGATCGATATTTTATGAAGAAATGGTAGTGGAGGAGTAAAATGAGAATAGAAACGCTGAGTGTCAACCAATCTTCAAAGTAATGAGGCTAGAGTGATACATTTAGTGCATAGATACACCACATCATTATCTCTTTAGAATTGTAATATTAACTGGTACTTCATGTAATCTATGAAGAAATATGGGATGGGAGGGTATTTTAGGGCATTTTACTCCTCCACTACCGTTTCTTCATAAAATATCGATCAAACATCGAACTTAAGGTAAGTTCTCGTTTAATCTTACTATTTCATTTCGAAATACGTGTATTTCGTAAAATGAGACTTTAAAGCATCTCTAGCCTCATGCAAACTAAACACAGACATTTGATATGTATTAAGAATAATATTAAGACAATAAAATGTTTTCTCAAAATATCATGTATTAAAATACACAAATGCATAACATTGCTTCATCATCAAAACACAACAAAGTCTATGGTCACGCGTTATGAACTCGCCTCCCAATAGGGTGGTGCCGTTACATTTTTTTGTTTCATGCTGTCATTTTCCTCAAATATTTTTAAAACCACAAAAGCTATCTCAACAAATTTGGTATCATTTTAAAGCCCTAATAACAAGCTATCAGCCTGCAAAATGGCATTGGTATAGCTAATACAGAAAGGGAGATACAGCTGTTTGATGTTTGGGGACCAGGGGTGGTGTTGGAAGGGGTGCCGCCGGAAGGGGTGCCGCCTG
Source organism: Ophiura sarsii (assembly GCA_035610835.1). NCBI lineage: Eukaryota > Metazoa > Echinodermata > Ophiuroidea > Amphilepidida > Ophiuridae > Ophiura > Ophiura sarsii. The sequence continues at coordinate 38,280,533 of CM069444.1, forward strand.
TGCAAACTCAATGGGGATAATCCCATGCTTTGTTCTTTTTACAATAACTAGTCATCCCCTAATGTTACATACACCATTTTGGTCCCATTTTAAAGGATATTTAGTAGTCTTTAAGTATGTGGATCAACAGACTTGTCAACTATTTGTAACAACTAATTAATTATGGATAAGACCATGATCATCAGCTTTCTTCCTATTCGCTACACAGTCAACTTTATTTGTTGGGAGTGGCTGTTTTTAATAATAATTCAACCAGCATGCTTATATAGGCTTTTTAAGCCTGGCCCGAGCAATTTGCTTGAGTCTGGTCCCTTCAGGACCCAAGCGTGTGTCTGTACGGACCGACCGTGTAAACAAACAAACAAACAAACAAACATGAATAATCAGCCTCAATTTACCGGATTTATAAAAAAAAAGTTTTCAACCTATGATAGCAAAAGTATACTTTTTGGAAAGCTTGTAACTAGAGGAATTCAGAAATGCAGTTTATGTCAGGGAAGGGTTCATCCTTAAACAAATATTTCTGAAAATTCTAAAAAATATAAAATAGATATTCACTAGCCGGTATAATTACCATACCGACGTAGTAACTTTGACAATTATATATCATCTAATGGGTAATTTCATGAGTAATTCAAATATGTAAAGTAAATAATGATAGGGGTAGGTATAAACAAATATATGGATCTCAAATTGAAAATCTCTGATATTTTTCCGAACATTTCCGATCATACCATATTAGTTCTTAGTTGTTCTATAATTTTAATGGCATATTTGGTTTCCTCATGCAATTTCCCTTCAGAAAATGTATACTTTTACTACCTCAGGGGGGTATACAAGCAAATATAAATGTGTACAGTTAAAATCATGTGGCGAAAGCCAAAATCCGTGTGTAACGCGAAAGAAGGCGAGCTTAAAACACATGACCTTATGTTATACCAGGGACAATCGAATGGAGCGATACAATAGAAACGGCCTATTGTATCGCTACATCGTATTCAATTACATAAAATTGCGTGTTGCGGGTTAGCTCTACAGTGCAACAGAGTATAAATGACCAAAAGTGCATGTTATTGATATTACGCTCTTCAAAAAGTAACATATGTAAGACAAGGAGACAATATTAATATTATATAATACAGCTTGGTGATTTAATGTCATAGAAAAAAAATAGTTTGACCTTATTTGCATATAATTAGCATATTATAAAGAAATACATTAACAATTTGCTGTATGTAATTTCCAGCAAAAACTATACATGCTATTAACACCAAATTCACAGGATATGAAGTTCCCATCATTGTCATCAATTCTGTCTGAGAAAAAGTTCACATTTATTTTAACTTTAAAAAACCCATCAAAATCTGTCTTAATTAAGCTTAATTAATGACCAAATTCGTTGAAATTATGAAGTAGTATTGTGAATCCAAACCAGACTTGAAAGGTTTCAAATTAAAGGTAAAGATGTGTTTAAAACGATGGTATGAGCAGATAATTCAATATCCCTTTAGTATTTAAAATATTTTCTTCCAAACATTTGGTATATTTAAAAAAGAAAAGAAAGTGTTTTTGTATTTTTCTCATGAATTAAAGATGCAATTAACACCATAATCACAGAGAAAGATGTTTATGTTTAGCCACCCAAATCTGTCAAGCCATTCGTTAACATGTTTGCTGTGTAATTCATTTACGCGCGTAATTAATCAATTAATTAGGCGTTAAATGGAATAATTTTGATCCACTTTTTGTATGCCCAATTAAGTTATGTAAGGTTTCAAATTAATCCTTAAATTATGCTTAATAAAATGGTCAAGCCACATTTCTCAATTTCATTTGTCTTTTTCTGTAATATTAATCAAAACTTTAGATACCTTAATTTTGCAACATTTTCTTACAATAACGATGTATTTCATACAACTGTACAACTGTGCAAAGACTTGACAAAAGTCTATTAATATTTGTCCAGCCATGCATGCAAACAATAGAAACAATCTCCAAGGACATGCTTACGCTAAGGGACCACTGTTTTGAAATCCGCGCTACAAGACACTTGAAATGCCATTCAGCAGTTTGCAGTCAAGAGTTTTAAGCATAATGGTGTATAATGGGCAAATGTCTATGGGATTTTATTGTGTAGATTTTAAAATGTCTCGATTTATCTGTTTTTGTATGAAATCTGGGTATCATAACATGCAGCAAACATGAATTTGTGAAGAAGAACTGTATAATGCACACATACACCATCTTTACTAGTGAAAATAATCAATAGTCTGATCATGGAAGATGGATTTTGTAAGATATAATTAGTGCGTAGGGACTTCTGGTCGATAGTGTATATGCAGCTTGAATTTTCTTCAGTGGCAATTCTGTAAAACAACCCCATTTTAGTAGAAAAAGTTGAAAATGGAGGCTTGACCCCCGTGAACCAATACCACTATAGAGAAAACACGATTTATCATTGTATTTTATGGAAATTGAAAAAATATGTTTATTGCTTTTTTTGGGTATATATTATCAACGTTTATGTATCAGATTAACTTCCATTAATTTAATACTTTTTCGTTGATTAATGACTAAATTTAAAATCATGTGTCATTTTTTGGATCCCTTGGGCTGAATCCCGTTCAAATTCATAGAGGTCCTTTGGAAAAAATGAATTGCTTCAATAGATAAAAGGAGCCCTGAAGTGTAATAATTTATAGGAAAATGGTTGAATGATAGCGCTAGTTAGAAATTCGGTTGAAGCAATTTATGCGGCAGAGGGTGCTGGTAATTTCCATATGATCTACACCGAAATGACCAAATCGTGAAACTTTACATGATAGACGGCGAGTTAAGGTACAGTAACGGTTCCAGATGGTATATATGCCTTAATAATTACGTAGGTGCAAAAAACCTGATTTCCAGGAAGTATAAGGGCACACTCCATATATATCTCTCAGTGCCCCTTTAATAATGCTTCTTCGAATGCATTATCGGAAGCAATGTCAACATAAGCAACGTACATTAGCTTTATCTAACAAAGTATTCTGATAATGCACAGTTAAAAAAAAGAGTCACTTATATAGTTGACTCGTCGATATCGACGTGAAGAACAATGGATAATGAATAATAGGAGGAGTGCTAGATGTGCATTGCCCATCTATCAAGAGTTTTAAGAAAGAAGTCAACTATATTAGTCTTGAAGATGTATAAATAAAGGAAATATGACACAGACCATGCACAGACTAAAGAACAGATAACTTACACAAGCAGGACAACACAAGACATTTCACTATAACGTCTTTGCTTCACGCTTTCGGAAATTGGTATATGGCGATATTCGTCATTTTGAAACTTCCAAAAAGGACTTTACATACTTTTATTCGTTCTCGGGCTTGAACACTAAATATTGCCCAGGAATATTTAACGTGCCATACATGTCTAACCACCTTTCCTTTCATTATTATCTATTGTCTTTCTATTGTTGCATCCGCCCTTTATTTTGTAGGAAGAGGTCGCCATTCTGGTCACGGCGTATGAACAGCCCGTTATCTAGCCAAGAGACCATTATTAGACAAAGGTTTTTGATAATGTCCTCTAGCTCACATAACGTCGTCTGTCCTATAGTAACCTCTTCCAAAAATATTGAGCAGATGAACAACAAAAAAGACAATAGAAACAATGAAAAGAAAAGTGGATTACCTACGAAAAGTAGCATCACCTATCGGATTAACACTTCCGAGTAAACATCACATTAACCGATTTAAGTAGGCCTAGCAAAAGTAACACGATCAATAGTTTTTCAATTGTGGATGAATTCCTGATCGTGATGTAGGCTTAATCTTCAATGATAGTGTTATAATGCACACCTGAAGGCACAATCAAATATTAGTATTTTAATACTGAAAGGATAGTGTTAACCCTTTTAATTTGAAATTTATCAAGCGCTGTAATGTGATATTTAATAAATGAAAATACATTTTTGGAAATGAAATGAGTCAGATAATCCATTTTGGTACTAAAATGCTGATTTTTACATTTTTAAATCATTTCAAAACTAAACATTTGCATGTAAAAATAAACCAGAAGAGAAGTGTCTTAGGGACGCACCATTCGATACTCAGGGGGGGGGGGGGGGGGGGGGGGAATTGATTCTCTGACCCAAATTCTTTCCAAAAATGTATACTTTTATATGCATTTGATTAATAGTTCAAAAATGACAGCACTCGATAAATTCAACAAATCCCATTAAAAATTCCTTGAGCAGATGATAAAAAAGGCAAAAAGGTGAGAAAAAAGGGGGAAAAAATCACATGTTGGCAATTTTTGGTCAAATTGGCACTATATTAGTGTCTTAATAGTATAATCAAGCAATTTTGGGCATTACTCAAAAATAATGTTGTTAGTGAAGGTTAGCTTGTCCCATATAAATTTGGTCACAAAAGTGTATTTTTGTGAATTTCTCAACCCAAAAAAACAATTTTGGTCAAAATTGACGCCAAAAATGGATTCTCTGACCCAAATCCCTTCCAAAAATATATACTTTTATATGCATTTGATTAATTTGATTAATAGTTTAATAATTACAGCGTTCACAAAATTCAAAAAAATAATTCTTGTCAACCCTCACAACAAGACATTTATCAAGCACTGTAACTTTTTAACTAGTAATATGATGTATTTAGTATATATTTTGGAAAGAAAATAAGTCGGATAATCCAGTTTTTTGTATCAAATTTCACCAAAAATACTGATTTTTTTTCAATTTTTGACCAAAGAAAAATAAATAAATTGGGGGGCACAAAATTTCAAGACGTCGGATTTGGGGAATCGAAAAGCAACTACACAGAAAGAAAAAAGTGAGTCATCATCGTAAAATGAGTCACTACACGGACAAAATGACTCATTTTGAGCCATAGTGTGTCACTACATGGACAAAATGACTCATTTTTCGATGATGACTCACTTTTTTTCTTTCTCTGTGTAGTATAAAAAAGAGGTGGTGCTCGCATCAGAACAATTTTTTTTTTTTTTTCGGGGGGGGGGGGGGTAAGAGAACATTTGTTGGTTCGCGCACAAAATGCAAAAAGTCTGAAAATGTAAGTTAAATGTATGTAAATTAGTTCAAATGGTCGATGATTTGGGGTTGAAAAGGGGGTACAGGGCATAAGCTGACTGCGTCGGGGAGGGAGGCAAGTGTGTGGGGGTGTGTGGAAGTGGGAAAGGGCGTGACTGTTGGCATTTTCTTTTTCGTGTTAATCTATACGCAGCTTCTGAAATTATTCGCATTGAAATTTGATATAGAGGGCCTTACAAATCATCATGTATTATCTGCCATGGTATAACATAATAATGTAATAGTATGATACAAAATCATAGATCAACTCACGTTCTGTAGTTTCTTGTCAACAATCGCATGTAGGTCTATATAAAGGCATTTTCCAAGTATATCCAAACATACAACGTGCGTATAATTCCTTGTTATCGGTGATGTTTTTTACACAAATCTTACAGTATTTAAAACTGTCATTGACATGCAATAGGCTTCTTGACTTGAGCAGCATGAGCATTGCTTTGGTAATCGAGATTGTAAATAGAGCTCAAAATTGATACCACCTGTTACATCTAACTGACTCCAAAATACAATGGTCGGATCAATGCGACTAAAGATTATGCTAAATTCGTTTATATCAATTTTTAAATCAGTTAAATCCATGTGTGTACCACCTATAGTATTTCATGGTTTGCTAACTTCAAGGAGGTTGTATATTACGCCATGGGTACTAATCACCGACCAACATTATATATAGTCTCTTGCAAAGTTTAGCGATGTCAAAATTAGTATAACAGACACCTTCATGTTATTACTAGATCAATTGTACAATTTTGATTATATAACTTACAAATTATCATCTTTATTTATTTGTACCGTTACCATGGTTACGGTGTATCAACATGTATGAAAGATAAAACACTCATAGTAGACCATCAGCAATAATAATGGGCGCCGGCGCGCCACTTTTGCAGGCTCGGGCCTGCGGCCTCGCCTGCAAAAGAGGCTTGCCGGGCGCCCATTATTATTGCTGATGGTCTACTACTCGTCCTTTATCTAATACATAATGTCACATGCGTCGGTAATAATTACTTGGGAGCAGATTTGTTTCTGATTCAGCGGGCATGTTTAGGACTTCCGAAAGTACACTTTCCTAGTCGACTATCGCGAGGTACATAGTCGCAGTCGCGACTAGCGCCAATAATCGCGACCCCTACTAATGGAGACCAGGTCGTTCAAGCCTACTTATTATACTTAAAATTGTTTAGTTAATACATAAAAGTTGTTAACATTCGATAATAACTTCACATAAAGAACATAAAAATATTTTAATATTTGTATGTACCAATTTAAAAATTGGAATATTTACAATAAAACATAATCAGTTGTAATACAGAGAACTGGGTGTCGTATCCAAAAAGTAAGGTCACTTATTTTTATTTAGTGCTCGTGGGGAGGGTTGGAGGGATGGGGTAAGGGAGAGGAATAGGAAGAGAGGCAGGGGTTAGATATTCTTAAACTTTAAGAAACTCTCTTTTTTATTAATTTTGGGAAGGCTTGATTCTTTAAGTCTCCCATATACCACGACCCTAATATTTAATCATTAATAAGTATTCACTAACAACAGGCACATTTGTTGTAATTAGTATATACCATTTACAAGGAGCGTACGGTATCTTTGGCCCATTCGTTGTTCAATATATTCTTCTCATTTTCAAACTCAATTTGCCTACCAATGATGATGATTGCCATAAGGGTCACCGTCACGACAGAGGTAATCGCAAAGAACACTACCAATAGGCACCTATCTACCACGATAGCAACCAATTTCCAATCGGAATTATTCCCATTCTCATTTGTGTTTGTTTCTTTAGAAACATTTATAGGTTCTGTCAGTGGGGTTTGGCTGCGTTCTTTCCCATTAGAGCCGTTACCAAGGTCTCGAATATGGTTGTTGATATCAAGACATACGAATCGCGGCAATTTCTCCAGCACCAGCCAGCGGAGCCATCTTGGAAGTGGTCTGCTTGACACAGCGTTTATATGAATGACAAGGATAGTAGCCACAACAGATGCACTCACCATGATTATCATTGAAAGAAAATAGCTGCCTGTAAAATATAGTTTAAGATGAGAGTAAGATTCTTTTAATCAAAACTATATTCAGAATATCGACGGCCTTAAGAAAAAGAAGGAAAAAATGCAATTTTTATCCATACCTAATTTCGAGGGTTGATAGCCACAGAAGGACTTAACTAACAAATATACTATTTTGAGATAGTCAACTTTCAAATTGTTGGGACTCATTACAATACACTGTAGCACCCAACTGTCTGTGATTTTATTAGTCAAATTAAGAGTGTTGATGAGTTACATCTTTATGGTTCCAAAAATCTGTATATGGATTATTTTTGTAACAAAATCTCAATTTGTCAATAATCGAGTTACGGCCTTCTGGCGCTCTATAACCATAACATGAGTTCTTAATTAATATAATTGAGTCTTAAACACTTTTCACGCGGCAGGCGTCTGCGGACGACATTCACTAAGAGAAATCCATTGAAATAAGTACAAATATGCCTAGTATTGGTTCAGTAATCATTGAGATAGACCTTGAAAGTTGAGAAAGGTTTCTGAAAAATCTGTTTTGTATAATATGGTAAAACCAATGAATTTCTAGTTCTTGTGTGCGCCAAGTCGTTTGAAGCTTTTTGTGTTTCGGACCAAGATAAAGACCGTGTCGTATTTAGCCCTGTCATGAAATAACTCAACACCAATTCATCAATAAATATTCACTCTCGTTCCCTGAACGATTGCATCTATTATTACGGATCGGAACATTATGCACACATTATCTATGTGCACGTGGATTCGCGTTTAATTCTATAAACACACTGGGTTCAATTATCACAAATATAATTAATCGGTCACGTTGAATGTGATAATTTAATATGTATTTACATTTTCACCGTGTTATCTTATTTTGAACGTTAGTTTTGTGTCACAACAGCTACTACAAGGGCCAAGTTGTTGTCGCAAGAGACTACCATAACATACAGGTGCTATGAAACACACATAAAGGGTTCAACAAAAGAAAGTATACCACTTTGTTTATGTCATTTTGAGAACTTTCAATTTGTTTTTGTCCAAACAGGCTAGATAGGCAATTAGATGAATCTTTTAGGCATAATTTGATACCAAATTTGCCCCCTAACAACTAAGATAAACCATGATTAGCACCATTTAAAGGAAAATATCCCATTTTCAAAAGTTGCATTTCCAATACACATTTGGTATCAAATTATGCCTAAAAGATTCATCTAAATGCCTATCTAGCCTGTTTGGTCAAAAACAAATTGAAAATTACTCAAAATGAAATAAACAAAGTGGTATACTTTCTTTTGTTGAACCCTTTAGTATCAGTTCAAACAAACGTTGAAACAAATCATATCCGGAATGATTACTATTGTTTTAATTTACTCAATGTAGTCGCCCTAATTAAATTAACAGATCGCCGAGAACATGCTGAAAAGACCGCAACACTACAAAACACCCTATTATATCACTATTATATAACTATTATAGTTACCTATTATCGGTGATTCCTCTCCGCTGGGTGGTATATTCTCAGAAATGATTTGTTGGAATACAACCAACGCCAAAAGATTGGTAATAGATAGTGTTAACTTCTCTCCACAATCCGGGGGAAGATAAAACACTAGAGTTGACAGAAGTGATAATACCACAACTGGTACTATCAGATAGTGGACGTAGAAACCTGGCTGACGTCGAAATATCAGACGGTATCGAGCCTCATAATAGGGTTCATCGCAGCAGGAATACCACGTTTTTAGTTGCTTTTTGTTTGTAGCAACCATATCCCATACTCCGTTTTCTAGATACCTGAATTCAAAAGTAGAAGTGGAACATAATGAAGTGAAAAAGATTCAAACGTTGTCAGAATATTATAAGCCATTTCTTTCTTGTTGTTATAATCTTACCGTAGTTTAAGTATACTGACATTTGGCGGATGTCGAATTGTAAAAATGGTACGTTATTTGCTATTTGTGAAGAAATAAAACTCCAGCACTGTTTTTAAACAAGAATATCGCCCTATAGGGCCAAGGGTAAGCAATATAAATGTGGGAAATAATAATATTGTATCTAAAGAGTTGAAAAATAATAACTTGATTTGTGATGTTTTGTAAAAGTCTGCCAGATTTCGTTCTTACAAAGTTCAATAACGCCCTCTAGGGGTGATTCATAGCAATTATTATGTCATTTGCTGTTATGTAAAAACACAGCAAAAATGTTTTTGTGCACATTAAATTCATCTCCAGATGGTGTCAGTTCCTTGGAAAATAAATAAATTGCTGTGTTTTCAAATTGTCTTTAAAAAAGTGTTAAAATTACACTAACAATGTTTCGTTCTTAAAAGTAGAAAACTGCCCTCTGTAGCTGAAAACTGCTATAACATTATTTTTGTATATGATTGGGAAACTTGAGCCTAATCTTTATGTTTCAGAACAGCGAAATATCGCCATTCGTGGTAGAACAATTAAAGCGCTACGGAATTTGATATGTTTTTAAAAATAGCATTTTTTCCCTTAAAAAGCACAGTAGCGCCCTCTGAAGTAGACTCGCGGCTATGTCATCTGCTCTATTTGTCGGGAAATTAAAAAAACCTGTCACCGCTAGATGGCGATACTCCACTTTTTGTTGAACAAAATATTACTGTTCAATACATGGTAAATAGCATATCATTTCCTATTTATTATGGCCGTATTCTCGTATTAAACACGGTTTTAGCTTAAAACCGTGTCTATCTAAATGCGTGTCTATCTAAAACGCGAGTTTACCTTTTAAACAACGTGTTTAACTAAACACGGTTTTAAACTCTGCACATCTCGTCCCCAGGGTGGTTGTGCGTTACTTTATACAGGTATTTATTTTTGTTGTGGCCCTAATGGGTTACAATAGACATCGACTGAATACTTCAAACGCACGTATATTTTTAATACTACACGATTTGCTTGGCAGCTTACACCGGTACCGGGCACGGTTGAGTAATCATTCAAGGCATACAGTTCGTGTATTTGTTTAGTTAAACGCGCCTTAAACTACCCCCATACCCATGTTTAAAGTTAGACACCTTTCAGTGAGTTAGACGCGTGTTTAAGTAAAACAAATGTACGAGAATCGCGTTTAGTTAAACGCTGTGTCTAAAGTCAAAGTTAGACGCGTGTTTAGCTTAAAACCGTGTTTAACTACGTACGAGAATACGGGCCTATATGTTCAATGTCTTCATTTTTCGCATTTTGTCTTGCCTTAAAATCGTACCGTATTTTTTTTTTAAACGCAGAAAGACTTATACTATAAGGTATTGAATTTTTACTGCAAATTGGTTACTCCCATCAATACCATTGTCCGAACGATAATGCTATGAAGTGTAGAAGGGACGATAATCAAAATGGTCTAAGCTTTCTATGGCCAACGTAGGCCAAGTTACGAAAAGAAAATGTAAATGTACACTGCTTTATCATACGTAGTCTGATCTGTATCATTGCTATACTCTGGTGCCGTCGCTACTTCATATCCAGTGTATCCAAATGAACCAAACGTCATGTCACACACTTGGATGTCGAATGGATACCATGTGACACGTATCGGACAACCGCTAATAAGAACCATTGGTATAAACCATCGCACCGCACCATTGCTGTCAACCTCTACTACTGTGTTTGGCTTCTGACGTTGAAATTTCTCGTCAACGCTGTACAAAAATACATTTTGCTGAACTTTAGAATCTGTTTAACTATCTAATCTACTTAGTAACGAAGAAGAAGTGTTATATATAGGTGAACAGATTTATATAAGTGTTAATAGAGATTTACATAAGTGTTATTGGAGTTAGATGCAAGTGCAATTAGATGCAAGTGCAATTAGTTAGTGCAATAATCTGCTAAAAACCGCAAAAATCCTAATTTAAAAAAGTTCGTAACTTTTTGTTCAATCGACTACATTTCGTATATACCTTTATATGTTCATAGTGTCTTGCCAATCAATGAACAGCTGATGTGTTCATCTTTCCAATGACAGAATTTGAAGCAATTGATTGGGAATATGGGGAGGTCTCAGTCTTAATGTGCCAAAATCATCACCAAAATTTTGTGTTGAAATGTCAATATAGCATAATATGTCAATGTCAATATAACGTAATATTTAGGTATATAAAAGTAATTATAACTGACCATAATTCGTGACATTATGAGACCAATCTTATGTCAACTTTCTGAAGTACAAAGCTTTGAATAGAGCATGGTCAGACCCGTTTTCCCCGAATTTGACCATGAACCGCCCATGCGTTGCATTTGGGCATTGTTCTGACTTCATCAAAGTTTTGCCTTTGAATTTATTATTTACATTAGATACAACAACAAAAAGGCAGGAAACATATCTTCGTCGTATTAAGCGAGTTTAAAAAGATGTAACTGACATTCTTTAGAAAAATCAATGAATAACCTTCAGAGACACTGCCATTCTTTGTAGCAGATCGAAAACCAATTTCGGAATTGGAAACCAGACATATATTTGCGCACTTTCAATATCAAGATTATTGTCAATCCACAAGTGGTAGACTATGGACATGAAATACAGCGCCTCCAAGTATTGACTATTAACTATTGAACTAATCATCCATGACTGAATTTTTCAACCAGCAGTTAGGCCAATAATAAAATACTGTTTGGTTGTCCTCGACATTCCTATCTTATTTCCGTCAGTTCTAAAACCTCGTATAAACCTTATTCATAATCAAATTACCCGCTCATGCTTAACCGATGAACATAATATACCCTGAGACGATATACCTGTATTGTACAGTGTGGCGCCGGATTTGACATACCGATTGAGCAGTGTGCAATGAAAGCATTCATGTGTAGTAGCGTGTGATTATGCTAAGTTGACGTGAGTTCAAACGCCAATTATTAGCCGTTGATAAAGCAGAGTGTCGATTGGGAAATATGTTGAAATTCATTTGTTGTTGTATTAGTGTGTTTCGTTATTGACATCATTGTTCACCGGCCTATGGTGAGCGTGTGAACTCACTAAAACTGTTTTAGATATGACCAAATATAAGGACTGACCGTGGACAACTAAATTATTTATATTTTGGGACTTACGGGAGCATTGATATTAGACGATTTATGGAATCAATTTCAATAAGTAAGCTATCAAAATATTCCTTGATGTATAAATAAGTATTATAGAGGAAATCATTCTCTTTAATGCACAAATTACAGAGAAATCTTGAAATGAAAGTTGCAAACATTTTTAATTTTTGTTGAATTTTTGAATTTTTTGCGACACATTCATTTTCACTCATCTGTATCGATCTGTTATGTTGCAGGGGAATGGCATTTTGGCTCTCATCTCATCCATAATAGGGGTTTGACTAATATTCATTACATCCATACCATTAAACAACAACTTTGATATGTCAATTTTCTAATATATTGACTCCCAATAGTTAGCTTTAGACAATTGACATCAGAGCAAGCGACCATTGATGTTTAGCTGTGGTTCGATTCCTTTTGTTCAGCTGGTCGCTAGTGGGCGCTGCATTTGATGTCCGTTATATGCTTGCGGTAGCATTTGTGAATCATATAAAGTCAGTGGTGTAACAGCCGGGGGGACAGGGGGGCACAGTGCCCCCCCCCCCCTGAAGGTGCTCAGCAGGAAATTCAAGCCTACCCACCAGGAAAAATAGGGGGAAGGGAAAAGAGGAAAAGAAGGGGGAAAGGGAAAGAAAAGAGAGAGAGAAAGGAAAAAGGGAGGAAAAAGAAAAAGGAAAAGGAGAAAAAAAGGGGAAAGAAAGAAAAGAAGAAAGGGAAAGAAAGAAATAAAGAAAATGTCGCAGTACAAAAAGCCCAACAGTCAACAAATTGTTGACTGTTGTGCTTTTTGTACTGCGACATTTTTTTGACCGTGTGAAATGTTGTGACCGTGCGAAATTTTGGACCCTACCCCCCCCCCCCCCCCCCCCCACCCCCACTTACGTGAAATTCACGAGGTGACTGACTGGGAAACAATTTGGGGCAACATTTTACGAAAAATTCCGGGACGGAATTATTCTAACCAGGATTTTTTTTGGCTGTGCCCCCCCTGACAACCAACCTCTGTTACGCCCCTGTATAAAGTACATTAAACATGATCTAAACCCATCTTCATATATCGCCCATACTATCTGTGAATTTTCAAGCAGTCACTCAAGGAGTTGGCTTCAAAGATGTGGAGAAAAATCACATGTGTAAATACCCTAAAGTTCCAAATGTATTGGATTGTAGAAGGTAAGGATATATGTCAAGTATCAACAAAAGTCGTACTGTTCAAAAGAAAGCAGTATGCCCATACAATTACAAAATCCTTCATTTCGGACCACTTGCCCCACGGTCCAGTTGCCCCATATTCCCCTAATTATTTATTTATTTTTTAGAACATCTATCATGATTCTAGAGCATGACATGAAACTGAAACTAAAACCAAATCTAAAAACTTGAATCGGTTTTGTAGTTGAAGCATGAACTATTCAAGGCTAGTAAATCGGTAATGTATAAATGTGTGGCTTCCGCATCACCGGACGGACACACTAATCGGGTATATTATGTTCAAGGATGGTCATGGAAAATAATAAAATCTAATAAAAACTGAATGGGTGACGTACTTTTTAAGTAGGAAATATCAAGGTTATTAAAAGGTCACGTGATCTGGTCCAAGGTTGGCTGAGGGTCTATGCATAATATTCAGTTGACAAGGATCAGTGACGTAACTAGGTTATTCATATTGGGGGAAGCAAGAAATCAAAGTGAACCGACGAGATTTGTCTGAGTAAAAAGATATGTGTCAAAAACCAAAACAAGGTGCGATTTTCATTTTTGGACTTGGTCCTGGATTGACCCCCAGGACGGTTGAATTTACCCCACAAGGTACATGGACCAAACTTGCGTCAATGTATAGTACTATGTCAGGATATTATAAAAATCTAAATCTGACAATTTTCTGTCGGAAAGGTGAGGTCAGACCCCCCCCCCCCCCCCCCCCCCCACCACAAAGTACCCCGCAAAAACGGTTGAATTTACCCTATAAGGTACATGGATCAAACTTGCGTCAATTTATAGTACTATGTCGAGACTTTAAAAAAATCCTAATCTGACCATGTGCTGAAAATCCAAGCTCAAAAATGAAAGTCATTGTTTTGGTTTTTGACATAGGCCTAAATTTGTCAATAGTTAGACAATCATCCGTTCTTCACTTGTAATACTGGGAGAACAGAATAGCGCCATTTTCCATTTTTATGGCGAATGTGTTGGTCAGGCAACAGGCATACTCCACAAAGTGACTTACCTATGCCTACTATATCAATAATTGATACAGGTCTCAGCATTTCTGTGGCTCAAATCTGTATTGGTTTAACGAGTAAACGCAAATATCCATGTAATAGCAGGGATAGGCCTACTATTAATTTTGGGATAGGAAAGCCCAATTAGGCCTACTGCGCATACGTAAATAACAGGTCGCGTTTTCTAGGCTATTTTAATTAGCACATCCGGGAACTTTAACGTTTGCGTGATCGCATCTTGATGGCGCTGTAGCGCTGTTTGTCGTCTGCTTAGTATAGACTTAATTGAAGTTTACACGAAATTGTTGGAAATCGTTAATTCCGTATGACGTCACGAACGGGTAAGCCAAATATGATATTTCCCAGGACTTACTACTAGGTTTTCCTCTTCAGTTTATCAAGTTAAAGTGTGTGAAACTCTTCCCTGTCGGCAATTTTTTATCTGGAATCTTGATAAAGTGAAGGGGAAAACCTATTAATCCAAATATGGGTCAACTCAATTTTCACAAAAATTTGACTTACTAGGTTTTTCCAGATTACAGGAGAAGTTAGTCTAGGGAGCAAAATTGACCATAACTTGTGATATAACAACAACGAGAGGATGTTTTAAAATACATAATTACCGTATTCATTAATTTAAAACCTTGTCTGAATATTTTGATTTGATAAGAAAAGATTCATTCAAATGGTGGCCATTTTGAAAATCCAAGATGGCGCTAACGAATGATGGAATCATTGTACGTATTGATAATAATATATTTCATAGGATTGAATATGTTTGATACTAATATCATCTCGCTTTAATACATTGTTAATGCAATGAATATTGTCTAATATACTAAATTGGCCGCCATTTTGATATGCTAATTTCTCAGGTCGCCCACACCTACATTTTTGGCATCATCACTTTTCTTGAAGTAAACGGTATATATACTATCATATAAAACCAACGAGGTGATGTTTTAAAATCTGATGGGTATATCGAAAACTAGAGGACTTTTAAGACCAATTTTGCTCTACTAGGCCATTAAAATATAATCACGGATGAAGTAGCTTCCGATCCGGGTTTCCGATCGGCAATTTAAATGGCACACCTCTGGCAATAGTCCCAAATATCACATTGAATGAAACCAAGCACATGTAATATAGTCAAATTCATTAAATGCATATAATAACCAAAACTAAACTGTTATTCCTGTAGCTATTCTGAATTATGTATAGAACACTAATGTTTTACTTTACTTTTCAAGGAATGTGAAATCAGGCTTCCAAACCGATTCAGGGGTCAGGTATATTTTACTGGTGCCGTTGAACTCTGAAGGATCCCAAGTCAAAAACTCGTCTGTCCATAGCTGTTAAAATCAAAATAAAACAATAACTTTATCTGGTTATCAATTGTATCTCATCATGTCATATCTTATTCTTATCCCACACTTCCAAATTAAACTCAACCCCCCCCCCCCCCCCCCCCCCCCATCTATAGCGTAATTCAGATACTCACCAACTTCATCCACGTATCCATAGTAAACTGCTGATTAATTGTGTCCTAAATGAAGCAAAAGAAAAACATTAAAACCTGATAAGTGAGGATGTTATGCAGGCCCTATCATACTTCTTTTCATAGTCAAGATAAAAGGATGACGTCATCGTGTATTGCGACTATGATAAGCTTAATATATAATAATTCGATAAACAAGGTTTTATCAGACGAAAAACCGTGTTTATTGATAAACTCTGTTTTTCGAGCAGAAAAAACAGGGGTTTTTCAATTTGATAAACAGTGTTTATCGATAAACTATGTTTTTCGCTCGAAAAAATAGTAAATCTCGATAAAATCAGCGACAAACATTGTTTTTCGACCGATAAACAGTTTTTTCGACCGATAAACACTGTTAATGTATACTAATTCGATAAACACGGTTTATCAGTCGATCAAACTGAGTTTATCGATAAACAATGTTTTTCGAGCGTAAAACAGTATTTATCGATAAACAATGTTTTTCAAATTGATAAACTGAGTTTTATCAAGCGAAAAGTTTATCGATAAACTCTTTTTTTTCGAGCGAAAAACAGTGTTTATCGATTAGCTATGTTTTCGCTGGAAAATCATAGTTTATCTCGATAAACATTGTTTTTCGACCGATAAACAATGTTTATCGGCGATAAACCGTGTTTATCGAATTATTATACATTAAGCTTGCCATATGAGCTTCCCTCCGCGTCCCTCCGCTACGCGTCGGGGAGTAGACGCAATAATCCAACACCACGGGACCAGTAATTCACACTACTTCCCTCTATACCATATTGTATTTGTTTACTATAATTGTTTTTAGCAGTCATCCATGATTTTTTTCTGACAAACCATCTAAAAGAATCATCTAATCTTATTCATAAGGTGTAAACTATTTTCATTTCCAATATACATGTAGAGAAAGTAAATTGCGGACACATTGTCGAAGGTTAAAAGAACTATGCGGGATATAATAGGGTTTGCCATTTTTGTGAAAACTACCATGATGACTGCCAGTATGAGAACAATTGTGTTGTGGTTCCCCATAACGGTGACTTGCCATTAGGTCAGGGGTGGGCAACCTTTTTGAATGAATGGGCCAGATATAAGGAGTGAAAACCTGACTGTGCCGCACCTAACCAATTTTCTTTTTAGCAATGACCTGCTGTAGATATCAAACCTTTAATTCCGAAGACTTTCAAGCACGCACTAGGTGTGTGTGCTTAATAATCTCAGTATCTTCACAAATACGTAATCTCAATACAGTAGCCTACAGATAACAGTGGCGTTTCTAGGTTCTTCATATGGGGGGTGGAGAGAATAAAAGTCAACCGACAAGATTGTTCTGAGTCAAGCAATGTGCGTGTAGCGAGCAAAAATTGTTGACTTTACAGTTATTTGTGGCACGATTGAGGTATATTTTGGCCCTAAACAAGCTTTTACTAAAGAATGTTGCATATATGCTCGCGTAGAGCGCGATAAGTTTTCATCTGTGTACTTTTGACCATCATGATTTCAGGATTCCTCTTGTCAAATAAACTCCCTCGCCCCTCTGGTTATGCCACTGACAGATGACAATTAATGGGGAAAATAGACCTACGCACGTTGAGGAACATCATTTGTGCCGATAAATGCTAAGGGATCACGTCAAAACTCAACCGCCAGGCAACCGCCGGTTACGGCCGGTTCCGCCCGGTTCTCACAAAACGTGTCGTCTGTTATAATATACACACATAATGAGGTCAAAGAGTTACACTCTGGTGAACATGATCGGTTGATAGTGCCTCGTCACACGCGTGAGCAATAAAATCTTGAAGTAATGGGCTCTCAAGTCTTAGTTGACAACCAGTACAATACAGCTATTGATTGTCGCTGGGGTTGGCTTTTTCAATCTGTTTATAGCTCAATTAACTTTTTTAAATCAATACCGAAAGTCTATAAATGGGTTTTTTTATAGAACGATTATAGAGAGAGCTATTATGACCGCAAAGTAACAGATTGATAGTGTAAATTGGTCCGGTTACAGCATTAAGTCAACCGGCGGTTGTTCAGTGTTGCCGAACCGAACGTAACCGGCGGTCAACGGGCGGTCGAGTTTTGATGTCTTCCCTAAGCAGCTAGCTCGTAGTTTTGTGATGATGGTAAAATAGATTGATTTTTTTCTTCATTTTCTTGTATACATCTCGCGGGCCGCAAAAAACCCACTGGCGGGCCGCATGTGTCCCGCGGGCCGTAGGTTGCCCACCCCTGCATTAGGTCTAAACTCATTTGGTCTAATACCTATACGGCCGAGTGCACCAATGACGGGTAGCTGAAGAATAGCCCTACCTTGCTAGTAGCTGAGGCGTAACCCACAATTTGGAGAGCACCAAATCGGGGTAGGCTACTAGGCTAGTAACTGGCGGGTAATTTACGCTAAATGTTATACCTGACCGGACCCAAGAGTAAGTTGGGGCAACGTTTTATACCACAAGTCAGTCGATTCTAGCGGTAGCGTAAATGTGTTGTGATCATTGGAGGGGTGATTCGCTGATGCTGAAGGATCAATTGCGCTTGCATGCCCAGAGGTGTCTATTTGAAGTGGAATGTGACCTGACAGATTTTATATTTTTGAAAAACCAATTATGCAATTTGGTGATTTTTAGTCAAAATTTAGATCAACTCCTTTTGCCCATTCAAACACTAATCGCACCGACTTTGGGTCATATTTTGACCAAAATGTACTAATTGTCCAAGGATCTTAAATAATGACTAAATAAATAAATAAATAAACTTATCATTGTTTTTATTAATTAAAAACTGATAAAGCCAAGTTTAAACATTATTAGTGTGAGTGGAAGGGTAGAACTAGAAGAACGAAAAATAAATAAAAGCATATCGTGCCGTGCGTAGTCTGGGCATCGAACCGGCGTTCTGCGGTTAACAAGCGAAGGACAAGGTATCCACGCCCAAAATATGTTTGTAATGTCATGATAGTCCTTATTTTGGAAAAAGCGTTGAATAAATTCGAAATATTTGGCCAAAAAAATGCCGTCATTTTTTGTCCGGAACGCAGGCCGACTCAACGTGATTATTTATGTACACTCACCTATGACCTAGCGACTGACGACACATTCTTAATATTACGGAGGACCATTCACGTCAGAATTTTACAGTAAACTATGCGCCAATTAATTTTGTAAGGGGATGATGCTGATTAATGTGGATATTTACCTCGCTAGTTACTATTCTGGTGTTACTCGCCAGTTATGCTCTAAGAATTACATCGTTAGTAAGGGAGCAGTTCCATTTATACGCGATAAATTTATCGCGACTGTATCGGGGCCTGATATGTTTTGGACCCGATGTTTTTCAAGTTGATTCGCGATAAAATAGTCATCAGGCCCCGATAAAATAGACATCGGGGCCCGATACGAGGTCTCTGCCATACCCTGGGGTATGTTTAGCAAATAGAGCGGGACATTGTTTAGCAAATACACGAGGATAATACAATTTACGTTAAACATCCATAATCAATAACATTATCTCTAAAAACATGAAATGCTGAATTTGTACCTTACAACTAGAATAAATAACCCGAAGCTCTATTTACATACCGACCACTTATCTTTCGTTATATTTAAACAAGCGGTAATACGCTACGCGATAAATAATCCTTTGCTACTCGCAACTGTTCGCGATAAAAATCTCATCGGGGCCTGATAAAAAACTCATCGGGGCCCGGAACATTCGCGCAATTTTTATCGCGTACAAATGGAACTGTTCCCTAAGTTATACTACAGTTAGAGCATAACTACTAGGGAGGTAGCTTACCTCCCTAAAGTTACGCTAGTTTGGTGCACTTGGCCGATTTAGTCTAATACCAATATGTCTCATACCATTTGGTATAATATCCAATTAGTCTAATAAACATTAAGTCTAATAACCAATTGGTCTAAGACCCAGTTAGTATAATGCCAATTGATCTAATATGGTATAATTCCCACTTGGTCTAATATCAATTTGGTCTAATACCCATTCGGGCTAATACCCATATTGTCTAATAACCATTTCATTTCAAACCCATTTAGTCTAATACCAATGATTCTAAATCCAATTGGGCTAAATACCAGTTGGTCTACTATCCAATTGGTCTAATATCCAATTGGTCTAATATCCTTATTGTCTAATAATCATTTCGTCTAAATCAAATATAGTCTAATACATAACAGAGGGCATTTACGAGCCATTTTACAATGTTTACGTAATAACATATTCAGACAACCTTGAAATATTTCAAAGCATTGAAATAATAGGACATAAAATGTGTTTTTCTCTCGATTATTTCACTTTCAAAAGTATGCAAATTAGATGCAAATCAGAAATTTCAGACCCACAAAACTGATATATTTTATACAGGTATTAACTCTGTGAAAGTCCCATTGATTGTACCATGCAAATGTATTGGTCTAAAACAGGTGAAAATATGCATTTTGGAGTCTTCATGGTCTGTAGATTCACGCAAAATGACCGAATCAATTGTGTTATCATTTCTGCATGAGAGTTTGTATTAATATTTTTATAGTTGACATAAATGTTGTCATCTTACCATATCGATAAGGTTGTTGAACAAAGGACGTATGGTGACGTTAGTTGGCGTAGTTGTCTCTTTAACGGGTCTGATATGTACATCACCATAATCCTGCATTAAATAATCCCTTAAACGCCGATGATTCGATGCATCACAGACTATTAGTATAGAAAGAATGAATAAATATAAACATACTGATGATGATGATGATGACGACATTGTCATCGTCATCGTCATCTTCATCGTCATCGTCATCGTCGTTGTTATCGTCGATGTCTTCGTCTTTGTTGCCGACGTATTCGTATTCGGCGTCGGTGTAGGCGTCGTTGACGATGACGATGATGATGATGACGAAGATGACGACGACGATAAAGCAATGAAACACGTTCATGTGACGGAGCACTCTTTATATAATGATCAAAATAGTTAACATTTTGGTCAACTTACCTGCCATCAAACACCCAAATATCATTGCCTCGCAGATAAAGAAGTATATCCTCATCTTGCTTGCAAATCTCGTCTGTATGTATAAACAATAAAATAGAATTAAAAGAATGTTTAGGTTGCTATTTTAAAACTTGGCAACGACTTCACGTCTATTCAAGTCCTATCGAATCCGGTCGGGCATTTATGGATGAATGGAGAGCCGTGATTCATTTCACACATATTGTAACTGCTGAGCATACGCTACGGGCAATGATAGCTCATCGAAAATAATTTTACCAGAACGTCGTTGTCGGTTGGTCATCATAAGTGTATAAGTATACACTCGGTAAGTGTATAAGTATACACTCGGTTGGTATGAATAACGTCTATCTCAAATTGCAGGGAAGAAATTTATTAGTTTTATTTATATTTTAAGATTTTTGATATCGATTACTGATGTTAAATTAGCTAACATTAAAGATCAGGAACTTTTGTATCAGGTGCACACATTGGAGTATTTCTCTTTAAGTTATTTGTCTTTGACTTAGACGGTTTTATACTGGATGATTGAGAACATTCATGTTTATCAGTGTTTATGAGAGAGCTCATAGTACACTTATTTCCACGAACAGGAATATATGGGCGTGGTAAACAACAACAACATCATGTGGGCGTGGTAATGATGCCTGGGACTGTACAAAGTAAATTTAGGCAACACCCGGTGGTAAATAAGCTATTCCATATACTATAATGTTAAAACATATATGCCTATTTTCATATACAGGCAATCATGTAATTATATTCTAACTGTGTAATTGAATTAACACACTGGCTTCGATAAATAATGAGCACCAAATTTGAACAAAAATACAAAAACACCCCAGTTTAACCCAAACAAAAAAAACCAATGTTGAACGAAAAGGAGTCCAGTTTGAATACATTGAAGGCCCACAGTAACGTAACATGATTAACCGCCAACTTATGTCAGGATAACCCAGACCAAACATGTCCGAGTTAAAAACATAAAAACTAAAAATCACCTACTTTGACCAAATCTCCTGGATATAATTGAAAACAATATTTCTCTAACTAAAAGTCCCTCAATTTATGATTTAACCGAGATTGCATCAAATGTGAGTTCGAATCGCAACCTTCAATATCCCATGCCCGAAATAACCGGTTCTCGCGACTCCCTGCGTACTGGCCTCATCTCATCAAAGTTAATACATATAGATTTGCAACTAATAATCAAATGATGCATTATTAATTGGTTCAAACCAATGCACCAGTGTGCATCCATTAAAAAAAAGAAGATTTATCAAGCAAAGACAACAATAAATACGAGATGGTGTTTGCAAAAGCAAATTTTCATTTCTCAATACATCAGATTTTCTTAAATAATAGTTAACAATGGGGAAATGCAAAATATCATCGTAGGTAATCTATTTGACCATGTCACATTCATAATGTATTTTTCAGTTTAATTTTTCCGATTGCATTAATAACTCCAATAATTATTAATTTCAGCAGACAGAAAATATTGACAATTATAGTAATTGTTTGTATGAGATTATATTCTATAATGATGTGTGGCTATATAAGGTGGCTTACCACTCTGTAGTCTCACTCCTCTATGATCCGACAACCCCAACCGTCATCGCCAATCCAGCAAATCCAAGTAAAGGCCTACTAGCTTTCGAAACAAATAAGAGCCAGCCGCGAAACCTAGAAAATAACGTGTAGTGTGCCCAGGTCATGTGGGTGCTATGAGAAAGTACAGAGAATCTGGTTGGTTTCCATTTAGAATATGAAAGTAAAGGTGTCAAAATGAAACTAAATTTCCCTCCAAAATATCTTATTTTGAAGATGAATGAAGAGATCAGGTGTCAATATGTGTGAGAGATTAAAGCCTTGTGACAATATTGGGATTAGTTTTACTTCAGTGAATCCATTGACAAACAATTGAGAAGGGTGTTTTTGAAAGGAAGTCAACATTGTCAGACTACCCACCATAGGGATTACATTGGCTATAATGAGGTTGATGAATTATTCATGAGCTATTTCCAATGGGACATTTGTATGGGGATTTCAAGAGAGCACATGTTTTCTTTAATTCCATGGAATTGAATTAGCAGATGTTATAGGAAACATGAATTTATCAATGAGAAGAGATTCAACAACACATTTGTTCAACTCGTAGTGAAATATTACACTCCAAATTGAATATATGGGATGATTAGTGACACCATAACCAAGTGACCTAATACTTTTGGTTGCTAGTGTAGTTTTCTTTTTCTTTATTTATCTATCATTTAACTCTTGATTTATTTAACTTTGTATCTAAACAATTAAAATGCGTAAACAATTATATTATTGCTCGATAAATAAGTGACTTAACTTGAGTTCAGTTTGATAATGATAGCAAAACTTGTTGTAAAACCATTTTACCAGTGTGCCCAACAATTTCTCCTTTGCACACTTTGTTTATACATTCAGAGATGTCACTTTTAGCTTGTTATAGCTAGACTAATATACAATTGTAAGCAAGTTTGCGACCTCTTTGATTTTAACAATCCCATAGTGCATTTCGTTAAAACAGTGTAAATTGGGGGTTTTTTCAACTATACGTATCACGTGATAACCACGATCGTTTTCGCAAAATATCGCAAAATGTGAAATTGAAAATCGGACTTCACCTTACATTTTGGAGTTTTACTTCCTCAATATTCAACCGATCCTAGCGTGCAATATCTCATATTAAAGAAGAAGTTTCTCAACAATTTTATAATTTAATATTTGTAGGTAGGATATATATTTTTATAGTTAAAAGCCCATTTATTACCTGTATAGTTACTTTTTGATGACTGTATTATTATTGTTATCATACACAAATAGGGGAAGGTGGGGTAATGGCGGACGCGGGGTAATCGCGGACAGGGCTGTATCTAAAGGCTGGTGAAAGAAGGTGGTATTTTGCCACCCTATGATGTTAGGTGCCTCTCCATTGAAATCACACAAAACCAAAATGGGATGGTTGTCTCGCAAATTCTCGCGAGAATTACAAAAAACACTTTTTGGGCAACGTGATATTTTGGTGCATTAATTTCTCTTTGAAACTGGTATTTCTACATCAAGGAAAACAAAGTCTTATTATTTTTTTATGTAATGTATGATACCTTTTGATAAAAAAGAAATTAATTCGGAGTCACAATGATGAGCATAATAATAAGAGAGGATGTGCCCATACATTGTACATGGATTGGGGTAATCCCGGACATGTACCGTTTCCATGGTAACCAATATGGGCGTGGTCAATTTAACATCATAAATCGGTAATAGTTGTTGACCATATAAATATGTGACAGTGTTCTTTGATTTCTGCTACACTTTTAAAAAGGGTATTTTTTAACTCCCATTGAAATGCTAATGTCCAATAAAAATAGGGCTGCCATTGACAAACAACGTCCGGGATTACCCCCAGAGTGTGGGGTAATGCCGGACGACGCCATTTTTTTTTATTGCGTCGTAGCTTCAAATTTCAAAATGATGAGTTGATAAAAACTTGATAAAAGGTAGAACCTTCACAGTGCTTTGTGTTTACATGATTTTTATTGTTATATGACGTATTATATGCGTGTTATACCTCTCTGACAAAAGGTGTCCGCCATTACCCCACCTTCCCCTAAAGTACAGAGTTGGTACCCTATTATTAGTTGTCTTTAATTTTTTCTTCACACGGTTGGGTGGTTAAATATAATATGTCGACACGCTGCATATCAGTTCTGATCAATTAACCTCTCTTGTGCTAGATCTTAACTTTCTCCTCTATATCAAAGATTACATAAACCTGATTGACACATATTCGTGTTGGATGAGTAAACCTGGGCGGTTAATATTTTGGGTTCGATGAGTGAACCTGGGCGGTTAAGATTTTTTTTTTTTTTTAATAAGTTCAATTATTATATTTATACAAACATTTACCATATATAACTCATATCAACCATTTTCAAACAACATTCAAGTTGTACAAGACCTCTTTATACAAAGCCACTATTGTTTATTGATAGCTCAAGGACATATTGAAGCAGTCAGTGTTTCCTGGTAAACAAACATCATTTGTTGAAAGAGGCCAAAAACCAACCTAAATACCTAGTTACACCCCTGTTTATATTGCAAATTAGTATTCATTACAAAATTATAACTTATATTAATATCTTTTTTTATGTTACTCCGATTTTAGACTATATTCTATAGTTAACCACATGGCCGCCCATACAACGTCGTTCCGCCGGGTGGAAAACATCGGTTACCCGTCTCCGCGCCGCGCTTCTTGAAAAGCCGTAAATGTCTCTAATATTTAATTGCAATTATAAAAAATAATTCAATTATCATATTTCAGAGGAAAAAAGGCATTTGTACAGTATAAATTAAATTTCCAATGTTATATTCATAAAACAACGTCATAGTTGTACAAAAATAAAGACAAAAGCAAAAATGACGCTAGTAAGATTGGAACCCACACGGTAAAAAACATGCTGATCAGTAGGAGCAACACTCCAATCAAGTCGGCCATCAAGGTAGGCACGATATCAAATGTCAAAAAATAAAGAAATACCTTAGAGCAGTGTTGCTATAAATGGTGAGCCAAAAGGCGCCCACTAAACTTTATAATTGACATGATCCACCCGTCGCGCATCACGCAAAATGACGCCCAGTCATGCGCCTGTGTCATAAGCTTCGCAACATCGTATACCCTGGTTCGGGGACTACTTTCGGTCTAAAATACAAATTCACATTTCGTAAAAACTATAAAACTACGCAAAAACTAATTGGATTTCGTCAGCCATGAGGGTTTTAATTAGTAAATAATGGTTAATGAACAAACTTTCAAATATTTATACCGACTTTAAATCCGTTGGGGAAGTGCAGAGGATTATTTCGGTTCCGAGGGTAGCGCAAGCGGTCATGGGACATTAGTGTGATTTTAGGCAATTGGGGTGCACTTTACGTGATTTGTAATATAGATTTAACTAATAATTATATGCTCTACTGATGAATATCGATCACTCTGGTGCTGGTGTTTATGATAACTTAACAGTGATATTATAATTTTAAAAAACTATAGATGTAATAGAGTCATAAGAAAATAATTTGCAAAATTCTATAAAACTACCGAGTTGTTAACCGTGTCAGAGGTATCAGAGGTATCATATGATTACTGAACAAGTAGCAGTGATGATGGGTCATTAATGCATTGCCAAAAGTCTCCACCGAGGTATGACTGCACCGCATTTAAGTCAAATCCCCTTCAGACCCCTTCTATTCCAAAGCTTAAAGACCCAGGCATCTACTCATTCCACCAGTGGCTTAATCCAGCCAATCTGCCAATCTGACACATTTGAGACATAGAGGGCGCTGCAATACCAAATGTTTTAAATGCCTTTTACTCTTGATATCAATGTTCAGTAAACTCCGATTCCTTTTCAAAAATATGGTTAAATGTATTTTCAAATATTGTTCGTATAAATCAGTTGATTTAAACAAAGACAATCGATAAGAAACGTAAAAATGTAATTTTGACGATGCCCATTTTTTATTGAATTAACACCATAGATTTTGTATTTTGTAAATAATATATATTAAGATTTACAGTCAAATTGTCCAACAGTTAGTAGATGCCTGGGGCTTTAATATAAACCTATGTCTCCTCCTTTTTGCCCAGAATAGAAAGGACAAATCAATCATCCTGTCCATCACTATGATCACCTATCACTTGTTACGCACATTTTCACTAAATTTAGGCAATGTCTAACATCCTCTGGTTATTTTGGCAATGCTGGGATGCCACCTAGAACAGTTACGACAAGTGAATTAAGGTCAAGAGAATCGGGGTTTTCTGGGGGAAGACACTTCTCCCATAATTATAGATTCCCTGATTATACACATGTTCCAAGACGTCCGAAAACGGGAAAAATGACTGCAAATTTATAATTTGTATTTCGTTTAAGCCAATAAGGTCGTGCCATACATCATATGAAAGCTAGTTTTGTGAGCTATTTAAATCACTTCGCTTCCGAGTTCGTCGACATTTGACTCTCGATTTACGCCAAGCGGAGTGGGACGGAGTAGTCATTTTAGGCTTAACACCCCTTTACCCAAAATTGAGGGTTTTCTGTTTTTTTATAAATTAGTTCTTCGTTATGCTACCAACAATTGTAACAATGTTTATTCAAGAGTAAAGCTTGCAGTGTACAGTTTCATAATATATTTGCTCACATCCCAGGAAATATTGGGATGTGAGCATATAGGGCACTATATATAAAGGGTTCAACAAAAGAAAGTATACCACTTTGTTTATGTCATTTTGAGTAACATTCATTTTTTTTTGACCAAACAGGCTAGATTGGCATTTAGATGAATCTTTTAGGCATAATTTGATACCAAATCTGCCCCCTAACAACAAAGACAAACAATGATTAGCACCATTTAAAGAAAATTTGTCACTTTTCAAAAGTCACATTTTCAATGCACGCAAGCCGCGAGAAAATGCTGTGCGTGGCACTTTGACTGGCTTGGATTGATCACACAGTGCAACTGCGGTGGGTTGTGCCTGAGCGAGCGGGCTATTTGATTATGAAAAGGTAACATGTGGTCTTTTCTTCCCGCGTATAGTGTATTGAAAATGTGACTTTTGAAAAGTGACTAATTTTCTTTAAATGGTGCTAATCATGGTTTATCTTTGTTGTTAGTGGGCAAATTTGGTATCAAATTATGCCTAAAAGATTCATTTAAATGCCTATCTATCCTGTTTGGTCAAAACAAATTGAATGTTACTCAAAATGCCCTATACCTTGCCTGTACATAGATATTTGCCATACACTCATCATCCTGTGCGACCATGCATCTACAGATAATGAAGTAATCCTCTTCAAGGACATCTTAACAAATCAATCATCATGATTTGTGTACTTATTCAACTGGTCATATACTCTATGGATTCTGTATGTCTACCAATCATCTTGCTGTGCATTATACCCAGGGTGATGTAACACCCTATCTGCCCATTGTTGAGATTTTGTTCACAGTATAGCGCACTCTATAAGTTCGTCCTCCGGAAGTTAAGCGTAAACTGTCAATCATTCATCGTAAATGAATATTCATCCATGACAATTCATGACCGCACGCGATGTGATCGTCGCGATCCAGCGTCTTTCCCAACTGATCTAATTACAATATTCATAAAATGCAAATAACGCCACGCCCTCCTCTGTCACTGTCAGACGAAGCCATCCACAATTTTAAAATTCGTATTTTGTTCCACGTAAAAATTAATTTCAAATAACCAATTCTGAATGTTTCGTGTGATATAAGAACTAAATTCTGCTATCATCAAAGCAAATAAGTTTTACTCTAAATCACAATCAGCTTTTTTTGACCATTGATGTACTATTTCTGTGCCACAAATCATGTTTTGAGCCGATAAAATCCACCACCACGTCTTAGGTCGTCTGGTTTGCTACGACCATGATAGTGCGCCCCCTCTAAAACCGTCCTCCGTCAATTTAAGCATAGTAAACGGGGGACTTTGCCTTCGAGATACTTGTCACATAGTTATATAGTCCCTGTTATACCCTATACAAACTTTAGCAGTTTGATTTGCAGACCTGTGTCTAACCCGGTGGTTAACCAACCAATTACTGAAAAACATCTTGTTGGTAAAAGCATAAACATGTACTCCAATACATCAATAACTTTCCGTTATCGCCTCCTCGTTGCCGGCGATGTTAACCCAAACCCCGGCCCTGATCATGGAAACGACGAATTATCTCTTACTTCGAACACCGTCCCAATTACCACATTTATTAATCCCCATATTACGTACAGTCGGGAGGCCCTCGTGAAATTGAAGGGACTACGTCAACGGTTGCCCTCGGAGGTCTGGCGGAACTTAAAATTTAATAAAATAAATGCAAACCGTCCTACTCGTAGGAACAGGCGTAACTGTGGTAGGCGTCGTAACCGTGGTAACGGCAGATCCTCTAGTGTACTAGTACCTACATCATACACTACATTACATACTACATACTACATACTGTAGGGGGGGTGGGGT
The DNA here is from genome assembly GCA_035610835.1 of Ophiura sarsii. NCBI lineage: Eukaryota > Metazoa > Echinodermata > Ophiuroidea > Amphilepidida > Ophiuridae > Ophiura > Ophiura sarsii. Next base: position 38,309,581 of record CM069444.1, read on the forward strand.
ACCGCGCCATTTTGTCCCGAAGCAATGGTTATGACGTCATATTTTTGTCGATTTTCAGAACTCTTGTATTGGATTTACGTGCAAAAAATATGCCCTTGGCATCATACTTTCCCAGGTGTGCAGTTCATTTTAAATTTCAGATGTTCTAAAATGGATGGTTTTCTAAACAATTCGAGAAAGAAAATCGAACTGCACACCTCAGAATTGCAAAAAAAGCATAAAACAAGTCAACTTTTTTTTGTGCCTTTGAACAGAGTGGCGGCCGGGAAACGTGGGAATGATAATTTAACACAGTGCATTATGTTTTTCAATTAGCACGTTTAGTGTAGTGCAGAGACCGTCGTCTTGGGAGCGAAAGGTTGTGGGTTCGAGCCCCATTAGGAGCACTTTTTGTTTTATATGCTGGATTTGCTTAGCCTGCCGGCATCATCTGTATGCTTGTCCACACCGTATCAGTTACGCCATTTTTTTTCTCGAAAATGTCAAACAAAATTACCGTTCTTTTAAAAATAAGGATTATAATCAAATTACAAACACATTTTGTGCGAGAGCAACACACACATTTGGCAAAAATGGCACAATAAAAATCCGTTCGTTATAAATAGATAGATATGGTTAAATAATAAAACTATCACAACTACAGTCGTTGATCTCTGTGGCGTGCGTAGGTTGACCATGTCGTTGACAATCGGAAATCACGGGTTCGAATTTCGAATATTCCTTTTATTTTTCTATTTTTTAAACTTGATGGTAGATTAATGTATTACATCATTGTTATGTCAATTTTTATCAATTATAAATTCCGCCCATGCGTTTATAGTTTTCTTTTTATTTATTTATCTATCATAAATGTATCCTTGATTTATTTAACTTTGTATCTAAACAATTAAAATGCGTAAACAATTATATTATTGCTCGATAAATAGTGAGTGATTTAACTTGAGTTCAGTTTTATTAATGATAGCAAAACTTGTTGTAAAACCATTTTTACCAGTGGTGTGTCCAACAATTTCTCCTTTGCACACTTTGGTATACATTCAGAGATGTCATTTTTAGCTTGTTGTAGCTAGGTTATAAGCAAGTTTGCGACCCGGGGGTTTGCGACCTCTATGATTTTAGGCTGGTAACACAAACCCACAGTGCATTTCGTTAAAACAGTGTAAATTATTTTTCCACGATACGTATCACGTGATAACCACGATCGATTTCGCAAAATATCGCAAAATGGCGCGGTACCCCAACCCCCCTATACATACTGACATACTGTTATACTGTACACAGCGCCCTACCTCGGGCATTAACGGTACAGTGCCCCTGAAACCTAGGGACATGAGTTTTTGCGTACACAGACCGGGATGATCCCCTACTCTTTACGAAGGAGTCTGTGACCTTTAACGTGCTCGGATTTTGCTCTTCTGATGCACGAGACCACCATTTCTACGTGACTTCTGAACCACGAGGCAATTGAGACTAAGTACCTTGCCTAAGGATACAAACATCTACCAGCAATGTTCCTAGATCGGGTGAAGATCAGAAAGACAGTGCCAATCCTGATGACTCGACTAAGACTAATACAACGACAAAGACAGTTATGCCATCTTTAATTGATAATGACATTTACAAAAAATTCAAAGAAAAGGATTTCATTGTATACACCTAAACGCTAGATCGCTCCCTCCAAAAATCTCTGAAATCAAACTTCTTGCTTCTGTAATAAAACCTAGTGTCTTTGCTATAACTGAGAGTTGGCTTAACAATTCTATCACCAACCGTGAAATTGAAATTCCTGGTTTTTCAGTTATTAGTAATGATCAGAGCAGAGGAGGAGGGGGAGTTTGTATTTATGTGGATTCAACTTTTGCCTATAACCAAAGATTAGATTTACACGATGCTAATTTTGAAGCCATCTGGGGGGAAATTCTGTTACCAAGGACTAAATCAATCATTAAAGGTGTGTGTGTTACCGCTCTCTAACTCAATCAATCTGAGCCTGAATTTACTCTGAAGTTGGAACATGTAATCACTACACTACCCAATGACTCTGATAGTATTATTCTAGGCGATATGAACATGTGCAGTCTCCACTCTGATAATGATTATAAAAAAGATCTTGGTTACCAATCAAAGTCCAAAGAATCAACAAATATTTTTTTGGATGTTAATGGTGAAAGGTGTCATGATACAAAAACTGTTGCCAACCATTTTAATCAGTTTTCTACTCACATTGCCTCAAAACTCGTTAGCGAACTCCCTGAACAAAATTGTATGATGTATGATGTTGACTAGGATAAATTTAAAAGTCAATACAAAAAGATTGCCTCTTTCAAATTCCAGCAAATCAGTGAAGAGTTTGTTTTAAAGGAATTCCAAAGTCTCGACATCAATAAGAGTACCGTTCTTGATGGCATTCCAACACGGTTTATTAGAGATGCAGCTGATGTTATTAACGTTCCCATTGCATATATTGTCAATTTGTCTTTAAGATCTGGCATTTTTCCAAACGAAATGAAAAAGGCTAAGGTTAAACCTCTCTACAAAAAGAAAGGTAGGCTTGAGGCCGGTAACTAATAGACCAGTTAGTGTTCTATCTACTGTTTCAAAGATCTTAGCAAAAGCTGTGTTCCTGCAGTTAAATGACTATCTGGTTAACAATAGACTGCTTTACCAATTTCAATCTGGATTTAGAGGATCATATTCCACAGACACATGCCTTATCCACTTTCAAGATCATATCAGAAAACAAGTGGCCTCTGGCTATTTCACATCACCGGCATGAGCTTATTGGACATCCAAAAGGCGTTTGACAGCGTTGATCACCAAATTTTATGTAACAAATTATCCGCTATGGGTGTTCAATCAGCCGCCTTGTTTCATTCTTATCTTTCTAACAGAGAGCAAATTGTTAATCTGATTGGTGTGGAATCTGATCCTTTAACCATTACCTGTGGGGTACCTCAGGGCAGTATTCTCGGACCCCTTTTATTTTTATGTTATGTTAATGACATGCCAAACTCGGTCAATTGTTTACTTTTACAATATGCTGATGACAGTGCTCTGATGTATTCCGACAAAGATCCAGACAAAATCAGACAGGCTCTTCGCACCAATCTGGAAAGCTGTAATAAGTGGCTTATTGAAAACAAATTGTCTATGCATACGGGCAAGACTGAGCTAATTATTTTTGGTTCGAAGCGTAAAGTAAACAAACATAAAGATTTTTCAGTTGTGCTGAGTGATGGCCATGTCATTGAATCAAAGCAGTCTGTTGTTTACCTTGGCCGTGAGCTAAATCAATACCTGGATGGGGAGCAAATTGTTCTTAACATTATAAAGAAAGTTAATTCTCGGCTCAAATTTCTTTACAGGCAGGCAAAAAAAATTAACCACAAAGTAAAGAAAATTATCTGTTCAGCTCTGGTGTTATGTCATTTGATTATTCAATCTCATCCTGGTATGAAGGAACTTCAAAGTATCGCAAACAACGATTACAATGTGCTCATAACAAGGTTAATAGATTCATCCTCAACAAAGATTATATGTATATGTATATTTGTAGTTCTAATAGAGTTTATATTTATATTCCGTGCAATCCTATTTTTGTATAATGTGATAATATGCTGAATAAAATAAAATAAAATAAAATCATTGCGTCTGGAATTTACGGGTGATTTTATGGGGGGAAAGGGGTAACGTTTTCCCGTGTTTTTAATGGAAAATGGTGCATGCAAAGTTTTGTTTGAGCAGATGACGGAAAGTGTTCATTATGTCAATCTGATTCCAGTTTGAGGCTCTCCTCGCAAATGGCGGATCCGTGCGAAAAGCGAATAGGACGTAAACCTACTACCTTAATAATCCAAGGGTGTGTATTCCTTTCCACGAGGCAGGCGGATGCAGACGACATTCCATAATTTCACAAAATCTTTCAAAATCATCAAAATTATTGAGTTTCATCACCATAGTTGGAATCACCATGAGAAATGCATTTAAAGTACAAACATACGAGGGTCATTCAATAAGTTCTACCTCCTCCCTCATAACATTGCTAATATGAATGTCAGCCTCATGACATTTGTCATAAATATAGCTCTGAATCATAGCTAAACATTTATAGTAAATGATAATCGATATCTGTTTTACTTTTTTACATATGATGCGGTAACAATCCGGAGAGAGATTTTGGACAACGGAAACGGAAAATTACCTTAAAAATAAATGCATGTTTTTCGGGAGTTTTCCGTATTACACGGTTTGATATAATAGCAATTTTAATACTGAAAATGGAAATCAATGAATGATATCTGATAAACGTATAGTATTATCATGTATGAATGAGATTGTAAGCAATATTAACTCTTATAGGCTCGCAAATAGTGTAATATCAACTCAAATGTATTGTTATGTCTTTGGCATACTGTAATACTGATTATCAGTATATATTTCGTTGTTACAACTCAAGCCACAGTGATGCCTCGACGTTAAATCTTTAACATAATAGTCACTTTATGAGTTTGTATTATGTGCCACCTTCAGAATAGTCAATCAGGTATTAAATGATAGAAATCATCTCTTTGGGAGACTTGTAATTCCTCTATTTAGTTCGGTATATTGAAAATCACTTGGTTCTTATGAAAGTTAAATATGCCTTTTGCAGGGTGCTCTAGGGGAAGGGGTAAACTTATGGTTGTCCCGAATATCTGGTTCTGGTTAATCAGAGGGCATAACCTTTTAAAGAAATCAATCACATTCAATGTTTATGTTCTGTTAAAGAGATATGTGACATTTCGAACGGTTATAATTGAGCGATAGGTATGTTTTGCCTCTTAAATGAATAGCACTTCGGCGATTTTTGGCTGTTTTCATCCGTTTCCGTCACACTAAATGTAAGGCTGGTTTTCACTGCACCCCTAGAAAAGTACAAATATTACTCAGATCAATTTACAATGAATTTGTAGCTGAGGTTCTAAGCTACAATTGTGTGATATTTCATAAGACTGGCTTATATAATAATAAAGTTATGAGGTAGGAGGTAGAACTTATTGAATGACCCTCGTACATAACGGTATTGGTTCAGTAATCCTCGAAAGTTGGAAAGGTGTCTGAAAAATCTGTTCTGTATAAATGGTAAAACTAATAGCCGCGTGGAAACAGTAAGATGGACGCGGTTTATGGCACTTTTGCAGATCCTATTCACAAAATGCGAACTGTTTCATTGGCCCATTCGTTGTACAATATATTCATCTCACTTTCAAACTCGTTTTTACTACCAGTGACAATTATTGCCAAAATGGTCGTCGTCACGGTAAATGTAATCACAAAGAAAACCACCAACAGGCATCTATCTACCACGATAGCAACCAGTTTCCAATCGGCATTATTCCCATTTATTTGTTTAGAAACATTTCCAGGTCCTGTCGTTGGGGTTTGACTGTTTTCGTTACTATTATAGTCGTTACTATGGTTACCCGCTGAATGCTGCAACATCATCGAGTTGTCCTGTTTTGACGTGTGCACCTGGCGATCGCTACTCTTCTTGCTGATATCAAGACAGATGAATTGCGGCAATTTCTCCAGCACCATCCAGCGGAGCCATCTTGGAACTGGTTTGTATGTCACAGCGTTTATATGAATAACAAGGACTGTGGCTACGACAGATGCACTCACCATGATTATCATTGAAAGGAAATATTTGCCTGGGAATCAAAGTAAAAGATGAGAGTTAGTTAGCACTATCAATTGACATTCATATTCTGACAATCGAAGGCCTTAGAAAAATCGAGTCTAGTTGCTTTATAGTCTTAAAGACAAAAAATCGGATCCTTTGACAGTCTATTTGACACTATTGTTGGCATAAATTAATTCTCCATCCACGTTTATTTTGATTAATAGGATGAATTTGATCGAGTGACGTTTATTTATGATGTTTGAGCAGTTGTTTCATGACTGTGCGAAGTATTCAGCGATCTTAATCCGAAACGAGCATAGTTTCAAAGGAAAATACCCACTTCTCGTCCTTGCCTTCATAATCTATGAGTAAAGTAACAAATCGCTGAGATCATGGTGAAAAGTCCCAAACACTCAAGCAAACCTATAATTATGTTTAGTTACCTATTATAGGTGATTCTTGTCCACTTGGTGGTATCATGGCAGCAATGAGTTGTTGGAATACAACCACTGCCAAAAGATTGGTAATAGATAGTGTTAACTTCTCTCCACAATCCGGGGGAAGATAAAACACTAGAAGTGACAGAAGTGATAATACCACAACTGGTACAATCAGATAGTTGACGTAGAAACCTGGCTGACGTCGAAATATCAGACGGTATCGAGCCTCGTAGAAGGGTACATCGCAGCAGGAATACAACGTTGTTAGTTGCTTCATGTTTGTAGCAACCATGTCCCATACTCCGTTTTCTAAATATCTGAATTCAAAAAGTATAAGTGTCTTAAGGATTATTTTGTGAAAGTCAAAAACATTCTAACGCTGTCAGAATAATAAGCCTAATTTTTTCTTATAAACTTACCGTAGTTTAAGTATACCGGTACTTGACATTTGGCGGATGTCTTCCAGTAGAATTGAATACAAATGGTACGTTATTTGCTATCATTATGAGAGGAAAAACTACTATATATCCTTTTTTTAAAGCAAGACTATCGCGATCTAGGGTTGAGTAATATAAAAGCTAAGCAATGTGCTATTAGTATCAAAGGGAAATAGTTATATCTAAAGAGTTGAAAAATAATAACACCGCGTGATTTGTGATTGACATTTGAAATTCAGATTCAGTTTTTAATTTAATCAACCCAGACATATGTTTATTTAATATTCATAACCTTAAAACATTCTTAGTTTTTTAATTTTCGACCCAAAAGTGATTGATTTTTTACCACAACAATAATGTTGGTGCAAATTTCGCCATTTTTTACAAAAAACTGAAATACATCATACACAATGTCTAAATCTTCTTTTTCATATTTCCTTTGTACTCTGTTAATTTCTTTCTAGGACGTTGACCAAGTTTTTGTAAATATTTTGTTTTTTTTAATTATTTTTTTAACGTTTCCACAGTGCATGGAGCACTCGTGCTTTAATTTTCTTAATCATTTACAAAATAACATACCATAATTATAAATTAGTAAGGATAGTCATTTTTGTTAATGTCGATAAGTTACGGAAATCATGACTCAAACAGAAAATATTCTGCGATTTGTGATGATTTTGTTCTTAAAGAGTTCAATAAAGTCCTCTAGAGTTCATTCATAGCAATGTTACGTCATTTGCTGTTACTTAAACCGTCGGCAACATTTATTTGCATCATACCTATTCTGATCTGTATCATTGCTATACTCTGGTGTCATCACTACTTCATATCCAGTGTATCCAAATGAACCAAACGTCATGTCACATACTTGGATGTCGTATGGATACCATATGACACGTATCGGACACCAGCTAAAAAGTACCATCGGTAAAAACCATCGCACCGCGCCATTGCTGTGGACCTCTATTATTGTATTCGGCTTCTCACGTTGAAACTCCTCGTTAACGCTGTACAAAAATACAATGATAAACTTCACAATCTGTTTGACTGTCTAATAATATACTTATTATAGGTCAACAGATTTATATAAGTGTTAATCATTAGGAAGTGCAATGATTTGCTTCAAAATAAAAACTCTACAATCGCCTATACATGTACTTCGTATATTTCGTTACTACTTTCAGGTTTATAGTGCGTTGCACATCAATGACTAGATGGTGTCTTCATCTTTCCAATGATGCCAGCTTTGAAGCCTTAACTTTTTTCAGTGCTCAGCCACTTGCTTTAAATATAGGGAGGTCTCAATCTTTATATTTAAGTTTAAGGTAAATATATCTGATCATAATTGGTGACATTATGAGACCAATCTGATGTCAACTTTCTGAAGTACAAGCTTTGAATAGAGCATGGTCAACAGATTTTCCCCATGAACCGCCCATGGGTTGCATTAACCCATTCGTCTGACCTCATCAAAGGTTTTGCCTTTGAATTTATTCTTTACAATGACTTAGGCAGGAAAGCGATTTTAAAAAGGTGCACATACCTTTAGAAAAATCAATGAAGAGCCTTCTGAGACACTGCCCTTCTTTGTAGCAGATCGAAAACCATTTTCGGAATTAGAAAGCAGACATACGCGCATTTTCAATATCAAGGTTACTGCAATGGGTATTTCTATTTAATGCTGAAAATTGATCCTAAATACCTGCAATCAATTTAATCCTTTTCATGCAAATCTGGAATACCTTTATAAATAATGCAGCTATTTAAAGCCAACACCTTTAACAACCAAAAGTACAAAATGAATAATGAAAACTAACTTAAACAATGTGAAGTTGAATGATACAAAAAACACTGATTACTAGACGAAAAAGAAACTTGCTCATTTACATGTGCTTCATTTATTTGGTGCTGCGTCAATGAAAAGAGAGTTATAATGGCATTTATTTCATAACAAAACAACTAGTTTGTGCAAAAAATAGACAAAAACCGATTACGTCGTGCAATTAAATATTCAACTTATTACTTCCGAAAAAACTTTAGAAGTAAGTGTTCTTAATGTATTGTTTACGATCGAGATGTAAACATCTTTATCATAATTATGTCAAATTTCTACTTGGAGAGAGAAAGGGTATAATTTAGATGTCAAATATTTTAGAAGTTGTGACAATTTCTTCGATTACCAGCATAATCGAACGAAGGTTGTTTATTGAGTAAAATCGGGAAAACGGGTACTGACCACACTCTTATCATAATTCGAAAATCGCTACATATGAAGCAGTTCTGTTTCCTACTGTATATATAGTTGATAATGCACATAAGAAATCTTGTATACAGTAGGTCATATCAATGATTTTGGCATTTTGAGAGACAGCAATCAAGCGGACTAAATATTAGAAACTTATGTCAATTAAAGCACTGTATTTGTTTTATTTTATTTTTAGAACATCTATCATGATTCTTTGGCATGACATAAAACTCGTACTTGAGGCAGAAAATATTCAAGGCTAGTAAATCGGTCACATGTATATATTGTGTCGACCGCATCACCGGACGCACACACCAATCGGACATTCATGTCATGGACCATGGTCATGGAAAATAAAGTCTAAAAACCTGAAAGGGTGTCGTACTTTTCAAGTAGGAAATATCAAGGCTATTAAAAGGTCACATGATTTGGTCCAGGGTTGGCTGAGGGTCTTTGCATAATAGTCAGTTGACAAAATCAATGCCAAACAGAAAGGTCTTCCCAGGTGTCATTTCTTGTCTTCCTATATCCCTATTGTCAAGCCGGAAACTTTCCGGTATGAAACTCAACTCACAAGGGATTTATATATAATCTTTAACCAAAGTCATAACGACTTTATTTTCTTTGTTGATGATATTAAATCACCCAATAAAAGGGTTAGCATTAGCAGCTTCATGATCAACAGAGCTAAATATGACACCTTTAAAATTGATAACAGGTTACTTCAAATTCTTTATCCTACATACATTTCAGGATTATATATTTTTATTTTTTTTGTAGTAATATTATTTTAGTTTAGAAAAAAATTAAGTATAAAATTAGGGAATAAAAACTCATGATTAAAAACAAAGATTGTACCCTATATCGAATCAATAATGTTGATACTTATCATGGACCAAGTATTGCTTATTAAACTTCGTTTAACTTTCAATCCTATGTAAAACTTTGACAGGCTCTTGAAAAGCAACAGACAACAGGGAACGATTTTTAAGTGCCCAGAGAACAGTAAGAATTGGCATTTCCAATTATCTAACGAGTTAATGTTTTCGAATATTTCTATATTCTATTCTATGTAAAGTGCAACACGTTAAACGTGTATTCAGCATACATAAATGTAACTTTATTTATTTTTCTAAATTATCAAGCTCATCAAATCTGATAAATAAAGATAATAGGCCTAAGCTGAGTATGTAAAACACATTTTAACATCATCATCGCTGTCATCTGCAACTACTATTGAACTAAGCTTAGGCCTACACATAATGAATCAGCATGACCAGTCTTCAAACTGCACTTAGAATAATCTAGTCCGGAACAATCACCAATGAGACCGCATGATACATAGTCTAAATACGTATGTTTCTCTCAAAGAGTTCGAGTATGGTTCTTCTGCACCAACACGATGCGTCGTTATCAACTGGCAAGGTACGGCCTCGACTATTTCTGACAATGACACATAGTTCCATATGAAATTAACGTCAGATATTTTCATCAATACTTTTCATCTTTTCTGAGTAATATTGGTCTAACCTTTGCTTCAGATATCATTTTAATGTTCAAAGAATAATTATGTATGCCTTCATTGCCATAGTTAAATGGCTGGCTCTCTATTCCCGCTACAGTAACTTTATAACGCTCAGCTTCAATAGTAGACTCGGTAGCTAGGCCTAGACAATTTATAATTTTCCTCGAAAATAAATTTGCGAAACAAATTCAACCAAAATATTTCAGATAAATACTTCAGCATATTGCATAACGACGGTACGTGTTTTACAAAAGCCGAATTTCACAGTCATGCGCAGTCCATTCTAAAACAGGGGTAATCCAAAACACATCAGTCCAACCTACTATAATTTGATACATTAATTGAACCACGTGTCTCAACATTTTTGTTGCTAAATTCTGCATTTCCTAATGGAAAAAAGCAGGCCCTAAAATAAGTGTGCTGTTCAATTATTGGCACGAGCATTCAATAATAAAAACTGAAATTTTCATGAACGCATTAAATAATCAGTTCACAAATATAAATGTGTCCATCATAGTTTTTCCTCACTGTTTCTGTCATTGAATTAATGCATTTCCCATGACTATGTCATACAGGTTTGTAATATGATTTGTGTAACATTTCTCCAGATACATGTAATGAAAATGTGTACAAAATGATCAGCAAAAAGCAAGAGTTTGAAGGTTTCATGATATTTGGGTTTATTGTGTTTCTAGAATAATCAAAAGCACAGCATTTTTGTGTTTTATTTTGTTAATGCAAATTTTGAGGTGTCAATAAATATCTTTCATGGAGAAAATGTGTACTATAAGTTGTGGTAAACAATTAAACATCTATGTAGAACTACCGATTAAACCATTGTTCCGCGCTCGCAATGTTCAGTAAAATCATCCCCCCCCCCCCCCCCCCCCCCCCCCCCCTTGACAAACATCTTGACTGATATCTTGGATCATGAATTATGCCTTGTCAACACATAGGCCTAATAGTCCTATACATTATTTAGATCATGTATAAGCCTAACTTATGACTTCAACAAATAAATCTGTTTTAGCGGACTAAATTCAATGTTGTTTCCCAAAATGATGTTGGTAAAAAGCCACACTAATGGGTTTGTGTGGGGGAGGGTCTGGGTGAGATCAGAAAGTTGGTTATCACTGCTGCAAAAAAAGTATGAGCAGCTGAGTTTTTACCTTATTTTAGGCCCTGGAAAATAGCTTTGAATGAAATCAAGTGCATGTGATATATTCAAGTTAATATAATCTATATTGACCAAAAACTGTTATCCCTATAGTTATTCTTAGAACACTAATGGTTTACTTTACTTTTCAAGGAATGTAAAATCAGGCTTCCACACCGATTCAGGGGTCAGGTATATTTTACTGGTTCCGTTGAACTCTGAAGGATCCCAAGTCAAGAACTCGTCTGTCCATAACTATGTTTAAAATTGAAACAAAACAATAAAACAATACTTTCATCTGGATCGTATTGAACATTTCTTTTATTATTGTAAAAAAAATAAAGAGTGTATGGACTGAAGTTAACAATATTTTATCGCAACAACACAATATATTAATTTAAGTATCAGTTACAGATATATTATTGTTGTATGTATGAAATAATAATTATGTATGTGAAGAGATGATAAACACAAAAGATATAATTAAAAAACTTTCATCTGGATATTAATCATATCTGATCTTATCAGTATTATTCGGTCTCATGTGGTACGAACCCAAACCATTAATATATTTTCGTATTGCACGAACAAACAGGGGATAACTAATATTGTCGTATCTTGTATTATGCCTATACTTCAACCCCTTGCTCACAACCCCCCCCCCCCCGAAAAAACCCAACAACAAACAAAAACAAACAAACATCCCGACAAACAGACAAGCAAACAAAACAAAAAAGGCTATATTTGGTGAAGTGATAGAATTTCACACGACCTCCTTCGAGCCGACTGGCAAGTCTATTTCTATGATCAGTACCGCTCTATCACGAGTGATTATAAAGATTTGTATATTTTGTATTGTCTGACTTGTACATATGTATCTGTAGAGTAATTCAGATACTCACCAACTTCATCCACGTATCCATTGTAAACTGCTGATTGATTGTGTCCTAAATGAAGCGAGAGAAACATATTGAAACTTGGAATTAAGCGAAAATGTTATGCAGGCCCTATTATACTTCATGTTATATACGTCATCGCGTATGCCCCCTTGGTGTTGGATGATTGCGTCTGTTGACACAATAATCCAACACGTCGGGACCCATAATTCAAACTACTTCCCTCTACCATGTTTTATTCTATAATTGAAATATTATTACAGTCATCCATGATTTTATCTAACACAATTTACAAATAAAAGAATTCCATTAAAATGGAATGGGGGCAATCAAAGAGAAACAAGCATGTTTTGTAACCATTTTCTGAACCATCTGTTGCATACCAAAATACCAGGGAAATGGTGTATGTATTTTCCATAATTCAAACCAAAAAACAAACCAAAACACAGCAGTCTAAAAATAGTACAGGTAACCAATAAAGATGATTTGTGTGCATGGAGGGGGATACCGTCTGAAGAACAATCTAGGTATATATAACATCCACAACTCACCACTTATTAGACAACCCCACAACAATTGGGAGATTTCTCCTTAGTCAAACAAGATAAGCTATTATGTCTCTCTCTCTGTGTTAGGAGTCTAATAACATCTCTCTGATTGATCATCAAGGCTAAGCAGATATAGTTTTGACTCCATCACAGACTGCAGGATTGTTGAAATAAACTGCATAGGTGCTTTTATTTTACAAAGACTACAAACATGGCGGCCCCTATGTCTAGAAAGACCTTTATGTGTAAGTTTTTGCAATAACATGCTAATAGGGTGGCTTCGCCCCCCCCCCCCCCCCCCCCCCCCTCCCCCAAATAACCCTAACCTATTCGGGGGGTTTGTGCCAATAAAGCTAACACGGGCGAAGCACGGGACAAATCAGGACAGAAAAAGTGGTGTGTGCCGCCCCGAGAATCGAACCGTCCGCCGCGGCCGGAATCCAGGTGATCGTGCATCACGCTATGGGGGTCGCGCCATTTACCTTTGCGTAATTGCGCGGTGCTTCTGTTGGATTCTGTTGGATGTGGTGGTGTAAGGGTTAAGGTGTAACCGATTTGTATTCATTTCCAATACAGAGAAGGCAAATTGCATACACATCGTCGATGGTTAAAAGCACTATGCGGGATAGGGTTTGCCATATTTGTGAAAAATACCATGATGACTACCACAATGAGCAGATGAGAGCAACAGTGTTGTGGTTCCCCATAAACAGAGGGTCTTAACCAGCCTATCCACAATGTTTAGGTAATATTATGATCAGGTATAATGGCTGAAGGAAACATTGAAATATCACAAAGCATTGAATTAATAGGACACAAGATGTGTTATGTGTTTGACTCTCGATTATTTCACCGTAAAAAGTATGCAAATTAGATGGAATCAGAAATGTTAGACCCACGAACTGATATATTTTATACAGGTATTAATGTGAAAGTCCCATTGATTGGACCACACAAACGTGATGGTCTAAAATATGATGCATTTTGGAGTTTTCATGGTCTGTAGATTCAAGCAAATTGACCGAATCACTGTGCTATCATTTCTTCATGCGAGTTTGTATTAATATTTTTATAGTTGACATGAATGTTGTCATCTTACCATATTGATAAGGTTGTTGAACAAAGGACGTATAGTGACTATTGTTGGCGTAGTTGTCTCTTTAACGGGTCTGATATGTACATCACCATAATCCTGCATTAAATAATCCCTTAAACGCCGATGATTCGATGCATCACAGACTATTAGTATAGACAGAATGAATAAATATAAACATACTGATGATGATGACGACATTGTCAACGTCATCGTCTTCTTCATCGTCATCGTCATCGTCATCGTCGTTGTTATCGTCGATGTCTTCGTCTTCGTAGTCGACGTATTTGTATTCGGCGTTGGTGTAGGCGTCGTCGTTGTGACGATGACGATACGACGACTATGACGACGACGATGACGATACGACGACGATGACGACGACGACGACGACGATAAAGCAATGAAACACGTTCATGTAACAGAGCACTCTTTATATAAATGATCAAAATAGTTAACATTTTGGTCAACGTACCTGCCATCAAACACCCAAATATCATTGCCTCGCAGATATAGAAGGATATCCTCATCTTGCTTGCAAATCTCGTCTGTATGTATAAACAATAATATTATATATAGAATTAAAAGAATTGTTAGGGTTGCTATTTTAGAGCTTGGCAAAGACTTCACGTCTATTCACGTCCTATCGAATCCAGTCGGGCATTTATGGATGAATTGAGAGCCGTGATTCAAGTCACACACATTGTGATTGCTGAGCATACGCTATAGGCAATGATATCTCATCGAAAATAATTTTACTAGAACTTCGTTGTCGGTTAGTCATCATAAGTTTATAAGTGTACACTCGGTTGTTATGAATGACATCTATCTCAAATTTCAGTGAAGAAATTTACTCGTTCATGTATAATTAGAGTTTTTATATCGATTACTGATGATAAATTAGCTAACATTAAAGCACTTGGTCAGGAACGTTTTGTATTAGGTGCACACGTTGGATCAATTCTCTTTAGCATGTTAAGCTTTGACTGTTTTGAAAGTGTTAGAGTCTTTCAAACAGACCAACAACGTACGGCATCGTTACCCGATATTAGAGAGACTAAACAATCCCTTAAATTAACATCGGAGGCACAGTTCTAACGAGGCCCAGAACTCAACAGTCTTCATTCATCTAATGGACTCCAGTCATAACTTTGAGCTAGGCTATATTATAATCCTTGACCAGGGGGATAAATGGCACGAACGAGGAATGAAAGAAGCAATGGTTTCACACGCAACGTATCAGTTCTAGAATTAGTCTACTGGATGACAGAGAACATTCATGTTCTCTATATCTGAATGGTGTGGGTGCGTGTGTTGGATATGTGTGTGTGGATGTTTTTGAGTGTGGGTTGTTTAGTGGTATTCGGTGAGTGTGAAGATTGGGTTCATGTAATTAATTTAATAGATTATATGTTTCCTTTAATGATTATATTTTTATGTGTAAAATTGTAAAATTGTTGTAATTCAGCTACTTTTTATTTGCTGCAAGAACAGTTTTTAATCAACCTTTTATGAATGGATGAATGAATGAAATGTTAATCAGTGTTTATGAAAGATCTCATATAGTAAACTAATTTCCATAAACAGCAATATTGGGCGTGGTAAAGAACCACAACATATGCCTTGGACTGTGAATTTAGGCAACACCAGGTGGTTAATAAGCTATTCCATCCATTATGCTGTTAATACCTATATACATACTTTCATCTACAGGCAATCCTTTTAAGAATTAAAATTCTTGTTAGTTATGATTAAACTGTGAAATTGAATTAAAACATTCAATTCGATAACTGAGCCACAACTTTGAACAAAAACATCTCGTTTTAATACAAAAGCACCCATTTGAACCCTAACAAAACACCCACTGTTGAACAAAAAAGAGCCCAGTTTGAAGAACAGAAAAAACACATAATTTGACCTTAAAAACACCCCAATTTGACGAAATCAAAAAAGAGCCTAATTTGAATACATTGAAGGCCCACATTTAAACGGCAACTTATTTATGTCAGGATAACCTAAACAAAACATGTCTGAGTTAAAAACATAAAAACTAAAAATCACCTACTTTGATTAACAAATCTCCTCGTTATGATTGAAAACAATACTACTTTAACTAAAAGTCACTCAATTTATGATTTAGCCTAGATTGCATCCAATGTAAGTTCAAATCGCAACCTTCAATATCCCGTGCCCGAAACAACCGGTTCTCACGACTCCCTGCGTACTGGACTCATTGTAAATACATATAGATTTGCAACTTAATAATCAAATAATGCATTATTAATTGGTTCAATCCAATGCATCAAAGAAAGAAGATTTATCAAGCAAAAACAACAATGAATACGAGATGGTGTTTGCAAGAACAAATTTTCATTTCTCCATCTGAAATATTTGTCAGTTAGATTTTCATAAATTAGTATCGGAACACTATAGTGGAGCGGATATTATTAGTTATTAGGTGAGGTTGGGTCGGATACGGATTATATCTAGCCGAGGATTCTGTATCGGGACGAGGGCGCAGCCCGAGTCCTGATACAGACTCCGAGGCTAGATATAATCCGTATCCGACCCAACCTCACCTAATAACGATTTTATCCTACTAAACCACTATTAAAATTAAAACAAAACAAGAACAAATGCCAATGTAGTAGTCACCTAAAACCCGAGCAAGTTCTTCAGAACCGCCATATTGTTGATCGTCACGTTGGCGTATGCTGGTTCCCTGCATCAATGGGCTCCACACAACTTATCCATAGATGCAGGTACGCTCAAATTTCTACTCAAATCTGATTTGCTGGCTTAAAAGTCATGCATATTCATGATTGACACAAAATAGATCCACAAATAAATTTGATCAAGCCAGCGTCACGCTTAGAATGATAACAAATTTGCTGATTGGCACAAACTACACGTGTATCTGCGCTAACCACAGCGCCGGACTTCATACGCACATGTACGCATGTCATATCGCGCTCCCCATCGCGCCGTAGCTATGGCAGCGCGACAATGCATTCAGCGTTCGATGCGGTATCTCAGCTACAGTGTGGTGATCGTTATTTACCTTATGCCATGACAGAGCGACAGTGCAATGTGTTGAACTTACGGTTACGGCCGGCAATGGATTTGCCCGTACCTGCACCTATGGATAAGTTGGCGCGCGGGGATCCAGGTGCAGGGAACCAGCATAACGTTGGCGTAGCAACCCTAACGCATGCGCAGTTCCCTACTGACCGGATACGGGATACGGGGGGTCGGATACGGAATATATCTAGTCAGCGCTTATCCAATAGGAACACGAGAATCGTCGCGATGGTAGGATAAGTAACATAATACGGCCAATATGTTCACTTCTGGCAAGAAGCATGAAAATTGGCATTTAGTGGTGTTTTGATGCGCTGATTTCAAAAAGCCAAGAACCCACATTTGTCGAGCCATGGTACGGCGGCCATCTTGGATTTCAAAATGGCCACCATTCAAATATAGGAGATTTAGTAAAACGATGTTCTGAAATGTTTTATGCATACGAAAATCTATAACAAATAATGTTTGCAAATTCTTTAAAATGCTGTTAATTTATTTTGTGGTTGCCATGGAAACGGGTCAAATTTTCATACACGAAACCACCCGTATCAACTGTGCATCTACTCAATTCAAATTCCTGAGGGTTGTAGGTTTATATTATTCATGCGGGTTATTCTTTTTAAGGTTGCTTCAAAAATAAGACCTTTTGAAGATTGGATTTTCTTCTACGAAATTGACAAAAAGTTTAAAACGGGCTCAAACAGGTCAAAAGCGCTAGTTTCGGCTTAAAATTAAGAAGTATGGCCACGGGTGACACTAAGAAATTATAAAGATCCATAGGAAATGAGTTGTTTTTCAATGTAATACCAGATTTTTATCAATGTTATTTGTATAATGGATTTTTCTAGCTGACAATTTAAGAAAAATTGATATTTATCCCCAGGGATATTAGATATGGGGTGAATTTGGGCTAATTTCTGGAATTGTGGGTATCCGACTTTCATTAGGTATAATTTTTAAACTTATAAATGTTGAAAACTGATATTTTGTGATAATATAAACATGTTATGTGAGCAGTTTTTAAAAAAGAATCCATAATGTAACGAATGCGTTTACTATTATAGGAAGGCAAAATGTATGAGAAGAAATTTGAAATTTGCCTAAAATTAGAGAAAAATTGTCCCAAAAATGACACTTTTAGCTAAAAATCCCCCTCAAAGGTGATATTCAATGATAGATCATTTATTTACCTTTACGATGACACCAAATTTAACAATTTTTCATTGATATTAAGATACATTCTGGCTGAAAATGGATTATTCCCCAATATTTGACCTTTGGTGACCTCTGGATGACCTCTACTTGACCTCTACAACGGGGAAAAATTCACAACCATGATTTTCAGATGCGGAATAAAAATACCTTTCCAATGATATATGTTGTGGAGTTGATTACCTACGGTAGGGGTTCATGACACTTTTAGGGCTGTTGACCGCAGGACTATTATAATGCAAGTACTAGACAGTGCTTTGTACTGGTTAGACATGAGATTGATGGACCATTCTCCTAAATGTTTTGTTGCTAGTATTGTAAGACTATTTTGAAATTCCACTGTATTCAATTTGGCATGTGAATGTTCCACTATGATGATTTTAGTAAATGGTTTGTTGGATCCTATTCAAGTAGTGTTACAATTCAACTGACGTCACATGGTGACTCATGCTAATAACAGTACATTCAAGGACATTGTGCTTTAATGAGGCTGTTAACCCTCACAACATGAAATTTATCAAGCGCTGTAACTTTTGAACTATTATTATGATACACAAAAGTATACATTTTTGGAAAGTAAATGAGTCGGAGAATCCATTTTTGGTATCAAAATTCGACAAAAATGCTGATTTCTAAATTTTTGACCAAACAAATAAATATTTTTTTTACTCAAAATTGGCTGCATTCGTAGCAAATTCAGTTTTTGGAAAAACACGATGAAATTGCACCAAATTCATCTTAATAAGATTCTCTAGGAGTTTTTTGTTTTTGTTTTGAATATCTGATTTATTTGTTGAATTATTGACCAAAAAGTGCCAAAAATGGGATTTTCATTTTTGGTCAATTAATTAAAAAACAAAATCAGATATTAAGAATTTAAAGAAAATCCTAGAGATTTTGTTTAGGATTATAATAAAACTAGAACGACAAAATTTGACAAAATATTTTTTTAGTTATCTTGACAAAACCTTAAATGGGTCAAAAACCGTGTTTTTTATAATTTTCTCCAAAACAGTAAATTTCATGTTTTCTTCAAGAAAATTTATACTTTTATATAGATTAAATGAATAATAAAGAAGTTACGGCAGTGTTATGGAGGCTATACCTGAGGGTTCACACCCCCTTAAGAAATATTTTAATTGTAAATGAGTAGCAATTTCTGTCCAATTTCTTCAATTCGGTTTTTTCCACTATTATTTTTTTCTCAAACAATATTTAATTATGATTCCATGGATGAATGATCAAATTTTTATTATGATATTTAAAAAAATATTATGAAGGAGTTAAATAGAAGTTAGTTTTAAGTTTATATACTCTATGTAGAATTATATTAGCCGTCTTTTGCGTGTTTGTATAAACAGCACAGCTCAAGTGCATCTGCTTCTCTAGCCGGATATATTTTCGCCGTTAAATAGCAGTGACTCTATAGGAAAACGCTCTGAAGTCGTCATTAAATAATGGCACCTAAAATGGTTGTCACACCCTATGCGAGAGGGTTCCTATGGACTGAGCTGTAAAATGGTGCCTTAACATAACTTGAGTGATTAGTTGTCTACCTACGAGAGGGTGAAGGCCTAGACTGAAAGCCTAAAGTCATCTCCATTACAAAATTGTGTGTTTACTAGCTCTGCATGAAATAACATGCATTTTGTACCACACTGAAATATCTATGGAGATCACTCAATTGAAATGCCAGTTTATAATGTACATTTGTAAATTATGTACATTGCAGATATGATACTAAAAAATATCATGACTAGTTGACAAAGTCCTTAAAATAAGAGCGATTTTAGAGGTATTTTCCCCCGAAATTGTCTGTTTTTTATAGTTTCTATGGCAACCAGTAATAATCAAAATATGATTATCACAACCAATCTGTCTAAAACTCTGTACCATGTCATAAAGAGCAAATTGGTAAAATGTCAGGGTATAAATCTCAAAAAGGAGTGAATTTGACATATATGTTCATTAAACCGCCATTTAAAAAGTTTCCATGGAAACCACTCAAATTTGAAATGCAAAAAGTAATATCATGATGAATAGTTGACAAAAACCTTTAAATAAGTGTGATTTAAGAGGTATTTTTGCCCAAAAACATATATTTTTAATGGTTTCCATGTTAACCAGTCATAATTAAAGTAAAATTGGCACAGTGAATTCATCTTAATGTATGCACCATGTTAAAACATATTGATGAAATCGCGGGGTATAAATCTAAAAAATTGTTGATTTAGAGCAATTTTACTAAATCTCCTATATTTGAATTGCGGCCATTTTGAAATCCAAGATGGCCGCCGCACCATTGCTCAAAAAATTTAGGTTCTTGGCTTTTTGAAATAAGTGCATCAAAACACCCCTATGTGAAAATATGTATGCTTCCTGCCAGAAGTGAACATCTTTTTCACATATCCGCTCAACTACTAGTTGACGATGGGGAAATGCAAAATCTCACCGTACATGTAGGTAATCTATTTGACCATGTCACAGTTATTATGTATTTTTCAGTAATGAATGTCAATTCAAGACTCCCGATTGCATTATCTCCCATTATTAATTTCAGCAGACAGGGGAAATTGACAATTATAGTGATTATTTGTATGAGATTATATTCTATAATGATGTGTGCCATAAGGTTGCTTACCACTATGTATTATCACTCCTCTATGACCGACAAACCACATCCGTCATCACCAATCCGGCTAATCTATGTAACAAGGCCTAGCTCTCGAAACAACTAAAGAGCCTGCCGCAAAACCTAGAAAACAAAGTATTTCTTCTGTTATTCAACTCTAGAGGGCGACGTTGCACTTTTTGGAGAAAATTAAATTCAGTCGACGTTCGACGGTGCAGGGGTAGACACGAATGGTCGTAAATGTTGAATCTCCGGTGGTTTCAAAATAAAACTGGATTTTGATTATAGAACCCATGAAATTTATCCCACGTTGGATAACTAAAATAGTTCACCCTTAGACCGTTGGAGATTCACCAACTGCAGTGTCAGTACACCAACTGCAGTGTCAGTATCATTTTTTAATTTAATCCATCTTTAAACGTCCCAGTTCGCTTGATCACGTAACCTCGTACGCCTAATTTAACCTTGAATATTCGTGAACGAGCCTATGTCCGGCATCGTCTGAGACAATTAAAATTAAAATGGCTGATGGCTATGTTTCCAAACCTATTTAAAATATTATAATAATAATTTTTCGTTAAAACAGAGTGAAGCGTTGTGGTGTATCCTTGGTGTAAAACATTCGTGAGTTAGACTAATGTAAAGACCCCATTATGGAATATTAAAGCTGTATAACCCTTTAATCCATCAATAGAAGATTTTGTGCTACATGTAGGTAATTCCGTGCTGTCTTACACCAAGGATACAGCCATACTTGTCATCTAAGGGTTTAATGTTGAGCACTGTATAGGCCTACACAGACAAAAAAGGATGTTTTCCAAAACGTAGCAAATAACACGGGTATTCATTGTTCCACTCGAGTTGGCAACAATTTGCTGTTTTAAGAAATTTAATAGTATTTCTATTACTGTTTAAAGGCCTACATTTTGCTGAACTTTTTTAATAAGGCCATTATTGTGATTAGATAAAGGCCTGAATAAAATAAGATTTTGTTTGCATAAACAAGGGGTTAAAAGAAATTGCACTCTGGTCTCGACAGTGGCGTAGCCGGGCGGGAGCAAGGGAGAGAGGGGAACAGGAGGGGAACAGGAAAGAGCAGGAGAGGGGAAAGAGGAAGGGGAAAGAGGTGGAAGAGGATAGAGAGGAGACAGGGAAGTTTATTGTCCATCTTGTGTACATTGTAAAATGTGTAATAGTTGTGAATTATCATACGACTCCGACTTAAAAATCCTGAAATGACCCATATAATTCTCGCCCTTTTATAAAGATGTTTATTTTCGCTTTCTTAGTTTTCACACTCGGCCATATTAGACCAAATTTCTGTATAATAAATTCACACTCATGTTTTTTTCTTGCCACGACAGGGCAAACTTTACTAACTCAAAAGTGCTGAATACCCGAACCATTTCATCCCTCTTTAGGTGTATATTTTCGCTTTCATAATTTTTCACTATTTGCCATATCCTAATAAATTCATGATTTTGCGGCGATTTTGCTTTGTCTTGGGATGAAATTTTATTAATCTCTTTTATTCCGCGTAACTGTTATGTTGACATCATGCATACATCCGGGATATCTATACATCGACATCGATACGACATATTCATCATTAAGAGTTAACAAAATATCCAGAAATACCATCTATCAGGCAATGTGCTTATTCATGATATTATACTTTTTTTTGGGGGGGGGGGGGTTTTGGTCATCTATGCTTTCTTTATTGAGGGTTATATGCTTCAGTGACTTGCACAGCTTTCCAATCAGGCCCTCATAAAGACGCTATGTTTATGTTAAGAAATACTACTAATAAAACACGCTTTTAAAACCGTTAGTCGCCATCTTGGTTTTTGATTGAATCTCTGTAACGTCGGGAGTCTATAGGTAAGAATGGAAAGTGTTTGACAGGTATTGGAATCAGTCCATACTATAAAGATGGGTGCAACTACTACATTGGAGAAAACAATCAAGAGCAAACAATATCCAATCCGATGCAACAAAGGTTCATTTTACCAATCCACAGAACAAAATAAGGTTTCATATTTTCCTGTCATTATCTTGGATTCAAACAGGTCTGCCGAGCACAAGTGACACCACATTTCACAGTCTAAATCCTTTTTTTAGCGTTACAACAATTCGTGACACTTCAAAAACTGACTTGGGACTGACGCTAATGTCAAATTTAGGCAAAACATATCAAACCTCCTCCTCTGGTTGCTTTGGCAAAGCTGGAGCGCCCTCCGTAACAGTTGTCCGATGTAAAATTGGTTATCAGATACTGGGGTTTTGACCAGAAGATACTTCTCCCATAATTATAGACTCCATGCCCCATCCCTAAAACCTTGCAATTTGACCATCAATTTAAATTGACTCACTCACTGCCCATCTGTGTGGTTTTTAGTTCCCCTCATCAAATAAACCACTCGGATGATGGGAACATAAATACTCTCCTATCCCTATGGCATGTGACTATTTCAGGTACATGACCTCTGACCCTTAAATAATATGAACAAAAAAGTGGAAGTAACTAATGTTGAAAAGTGTTATTTTTTTCATGCAAGCGGCTATGCCAAGCTTATTTTTTATGCTGAGTAAGCATTAGAATAGATGTCTTGGATATCTATATTGATTTTGTCTTTGTCAGGTGAAGTATAATTGGTTGTATTAATTATCATGTCATATATGCATGCTGTGGTCAACCCAACCCTGTAATATATATTGAAGGTTCCTGGTTCAAATCGCAGATAGCCTTTGCCTTCAGGCTTTCCACGGAAGAATAACATGGTTGCATATGGTGCAACAAAGTTCCAGACGGTGGCCGGATGTTAGCCAAATTCAAGAAAGAGTTCAGTACACATATTTTCGAGAAATAATAATTTCATGTACAGGGTAAATCCAAGCTAATTGTGTATAGATTATAACGGCTTTGATATGTGCAGTGAACCATCAATTGATGTTGTTTGTGTAGAGTGTATCTAATTTATTTCATCTTCTGAAAAAAAGTGATGGTAAGGCGATGAAAAAACACATCTCTGTTCTACGGGCAAACGGACATCTCTGGTAGGGTCGGTCGGTTGTGCGGTTTTTGTTATTATTATTATTATTATTTTACGGAATTTCAACCATGTTTGAAATGTGAAGAAAAAAATGCAAAAAACAATTTTGTATATATATATATATATATTTTTAAATAATTTAAAAATGGGTTAGTTGGGCTGTAGAACAGGGTGTTTTTGGAGCGCAGAATCAACTGAAAAATAAGCAGCATGTGATGTGGACGATAAGTCATCACCGATTTGTACAAATAGTGGTCACTGGATTAACTGGCATATTTTGATGTTGATAAATAATGACCAATGACTGATTTTGTTACATATTTGGAGAACTGCATTATCCTGTTTTAATGGGATTGCTACAATAATGAGGCGGGTTGACGTACTTATATTAAAATCATTGAGATATATCCATTGTAACAGTGCTTCAAGAGTAATGCTTCTGAGGTTTTAATAATATAATAATATGAAGATTTTATTGATGCAACTTATTTTTAATAATATGATGGAATTGATCAAGAAACTAAATAAGCCAAATTGATATATTCTAGGCTATTCCAAGATATATAGTAACTCCCTGGACTAGGCCCAGCAGTTATGTCAGTTAGGAGCAGGTTATGTCTATGGTCCAATATTTTAGAATATTATTGGTAGATTTATCAAATTGATGAGAATTCTTAATTTGCTGAGAATTCTTAAATGCTCGCTAACACCCTGGTATGAGGTTATGAGTTTTCAGAAACACACGATTTGAGGTAAATGAATGATTGCATATAATCATTAATTGTACCCTGATTGCAATGTGCCTACATTGCTCAATATATTAAATAAACCCTATTGTGTGCACACCCTATTGCAAAATGTCATGCCTTAAAGTTGTCCCTACAACAAAACTTGCGATCTCAGGTAAAAATTAGCACATGTTTCTGCAAAATAAAAATAGAACCAGCGATCACTTTCAGTAAGATAACAAAATATATCTTGAATGAAAGCCAGTTAATACTATAGTCAAATCAATTATTGAACAAACATGCATACATGTGATTGTATAATCCAAGTAAGGGTGAAACCAGCAATTGGAAAAGTACTCAATCCAAAGGGAGCAACAACAAAAATATGACTTGAGTTTTACAGCGTTTTACAGAAATCAGTAAGCATTGTGTTTCTGAGGAGTGGGTCCGTTTCAGGCCAGGCCCTGACAAAACAGTTTGGTAAAACACTATGCAGATTTCAAGCAGTGGTTATGTAGAGAATTTTGCACTATTTTGTACCTTTTTAAAAACCTTTACTGTGATCAACCAATCATGCTACTCTGTATTGTTGTCATGGTTTCAGACAATGTATATTTCCAGGTAAAGTGTTCACAAAACATAATTTTTTCTAACATACAGATTATCTAACATATGCACACAGAGTTCCACGCATGTCTGTTCAATAAGTATTTAATTATAATGATGAATACAAAGCATATCGTCGCTGTTCTGACATACCGGCACATGTGCCATTTTGGGCAAAATGAGTTAAGTTGCATTTTATGATCTACAAATGAAACTCTTTATTCTCCAAAAAAATTGAGAGAAAAAGGTAATTAATTAATGAGATACCGCACTAATTAGTGTGATATGCCAGGGTTTTAACATAATACCGGCATGAAAACCTCATTTTTAATTCTGACATACCGGCACATCACAATATTCTGCCATAGACCACCGTGTAACTGCAGTTCTGACATACCGGCACATCACTGGCATATCACTGTAGGACAAATATGAATTTTGTTTTCTTATTTCTGACATACCGGCACATGACTTTATGACATAATTAGGCCTAATTAATAATTGCAATTTGTTGTTGTAACATGCTCATAACAAACATAAGTATATATCTATTAGTGTTCTTTGACAATGATAGTGACATTTGATGTAAATGCTCTCTAACAAGTCTTTAAAAATTGGAAAATTTTCAAACACGATTTTCTCAAAACGCTGTTTTTCGTGATGTGCCGGTATGTCAGAACAACGACGATATGTAATGTATCAGCAATGCTAATGTGGATGATGATCTGATTTCATTGATTTACTCAATCTAAGACTCTTCTCATGGCTCTACCTATTGAGTAAGCTATCACAAATAGTCTATAGTGTGATCAGTTCAAAATTGGCCAAGCCTCCTTACAGCAGTAAATAAAGAAGGACACAGGCGCACATGTAGGCAACATGCGCACTGTGCATCATATGCGTGACGCGTGCGTGCGACAAAAATTGTGTGCGTATGACCAAAATCGTGTGTGTTCGCTTGAATTACATTTACGCGTGGAGAGATACAAACCGCATATTTCTCGCTAATTTGAAACTGATTGAACTATAATAGTGCAAATACTTCTATTACATGAGTCATACAGATTAATTCCATAATACACATAGACTATGGGCTACCCTACCTCTTTTGTAGGATTAAAATCGATACCTTGGCACAAACAGCCTAGCTGGTCTAGTGGTAATGACATTCACTTTGGGATCAAAAGGTCTTGGTTTCGAATCCCAGTATCATCAGATTTTGTATGTAAAACCTTTGTCCCCAAATGGGAACAAAGTCAGAATACTTACAACTAGGCTAAGTTGTGATAGCTTACTCATAGATGATACCCTTGTGAAATATCTTGATTAAAGTACTGGTAGTGAAAGATGACATATTTGTATTGGCAAGCCAGCCAGCAAGTGAGCAAGCAAGCCTGCAAGCAAGCCAGCGAGCCAGCAAGCAAGCAAGCAAGCACAATAATGAAATAACTTGGTAGACACTTGACTACAACTCCTCTTTCTTATCATCCTTTCTGTCCTCTCCTTTTGCGCTGTTGTCATCTTGCGATGATGAATGCTGTGCTTTTAACTTTTTACTGATATCTTCATCAACATCATCATCAGTTCTACCAAGTTGTTGTGAATTTACAAAATGCTCTTTTACACCATGTTGTGGATTGTTCTTATTATGCGCATGTACCTTATTAGATTTGCCATTTGCACTTGGCTCATCCTCATCCTCCTCATCCTCAGCATCTTTCTCTGGTCCTCTTGACATGTGCTGTTCCCTTGGAGGTTCAACTTGATGATCACCTTCATCTTCATAGGGCTCCTCCTCCGTTTCCATATCGGAAAAGAATTTAGATATTGACGACTTGTAGTAAGACGTCTCTTCATGCTTTGATGTTCCTGATGATAAAGAAATTATAATTTAGGGAATTATGGTGTATTCAGACTTCAGTGTTGACCTTGAAATCATTGCAAAATTACCCAATTAAGTTTAAAGATAAAATTGTTATTTTGCTGTACTAATATTTGGCAACCAAATGTTTATAAGCTTTTAGCATTTAGAAAGGCCAGCAATATTTCCGGACAATTGGTGAACTATAAGGGTGTTTGATTTCAGGTAAGAAATGTAATTGGGTGTAATGTATTGAAAATAATGTCTGTAAATATCATAAGGACCTATGGGATGGGATAACTCAAGTTACTTTGCATGTAGCGTCTATGGGAAGTGCATTGGTGGTGTATATATACCCTTGAAACTCTAATATAGTCTGTAAATCACAAAACACCCAATTATTGAGTCGATGAGTCTACCAGGATCCAGTAACAATGTTTGATTGGCAATTCAACAACCCCCCATCCTTAAATTACAGAAGCAAAATTAACTTGATTGCTAGTTTAATTTGGTCATTTTAGTTTTTGAAAATTGTTAAAATTGTTAAAACACAAAATCAAGCTAGACGACGTCCAAGTGATCGCCAGAGAAGATCAGTTTTGGAAACGTAAGATCAGAGAGGCTATCGAAATCAGGACACAGAAACCGACCCTCAGCCGAGACACTGGCTATGACATACCCGCCATCTAAGATGACCTGCTGTCATGTGATCGCCCAAGGTGGGCATGTGACAAGTGGAGGGAAGTAAACACTACGCTGAATGAAGGCCTCGAAAGCTACGGAGCTCAAACACAATGGTTCGAAAAGGTATCTAAATTATTCCTATATGATTGATAAATCCTTTCCATTTGTTTCCAAATTGTTTACTTATTTTGTCTTATAAAAATAGCTTTAATCTTTGAGTCAATATTTTTAATCTTTCACAATCTGTTTTGCTCTTTAAACACTGACTTTGAAACAAATAATAAATTCCTGAATTTGGCATAAGGACTTGCCAATTTCAACAGAACTAAAAATTATTATAATAAATATAAGGCAAAATAAAAAATAAAACATGTTTAGCGTCCTGCCTTTTTGAAAAAGAGGCAAGGAGTAGGCCTTTTTTCTTTCTTTCTTATGGTTGCCTGCTTTTTTCAAAAATGACCGCCACTTGGACTCAAGAAATTACATATTGGCTTCTTATGGGCAAGCAAGCTGCGACAAATCGCCTGCCCGATAGCCCGGGGCAACCATTTTTTTTGTCCGGGCTAGCTGAACCACAAGACATGCTGCCCGATCGGGTAAGTACAAATGCCCACAAGAAAACATAATAAAGTCGCCAATTTGGCAATAATATCACAAGTTTGTAGTCAGTTTTTTGAGTTTTACCTTTGTAAATATAATGAAACACAAAGATGTACCCATATTCCTTCTTTAATTCCCTTCCGTTATTATTTAATAAATAAAACAGTGCCGCTCGTAGCTTTTCATTCATAAAAACAGGAACCTCGCTATCAGAGGCCGCAATTTCAGCGATCGAAGGGCTTAATGCACATGTTTGAACCGCGCACGAGTGGCGTCGTGGCGATTTCGCAAGATCTCGGGAAATCTCGAGTCAAAACATGTGGTCTCTATTTATTAGCATGACGTCATTTTCTCGGACTTCGGAAAGTCGAAAAAATCTGAAAGAAATGAAAAATTGTAAAATGGACCTTTCCCACGGTCACAACGCATGCGTAATGATGATTTAGGTCAGTTGAAGATAGTGGCGTTTGCATGGTGAGAAGGGAAAATAGCGACTGCCACGATTGTGTAGTTTGCTACCGATTGCAGGGTTGCACAAAGTTGTTTCTTCCCCAGGAGCAAGGTTTTGAGCTTAACATTTCCCCACCTACACTTACAGGTTTGATAAAAATCAGATTACAATATGATTGCTATAGCGTTGTTTAGATGTATCAGACCATAGTAATGATTTTACATTAGGGACAATTTTGTTTTAGAGGGGCATGACAAAAATGATGCACGCGATGCACGCACAAATTGTGTGCCATTTTACGCTAACATTGTCAAATTTGGTCAAATACTAACGCATTGCGCGCAATGGAACTTGTGATTATATTTATTATTATATTGTATATCCAATCAAATTTATTGTTTGGCCATGTAGAATCACTTGTTTAGTATGCTAGAACTGCAATGAGCAATTAAGAAAATAGCGCCCTCTTTTAGCACAATTTGGAAAGTACCCATTCAATTATACAGTGTTTTTAGTCAAATTTTACGATGGAATTAAAGGGTCACCTTCACCTACGAACGTGGGATAAGTTAAATTTGTCTTTAGGTATGGTTTTGCCATCTTTTAGAAATCTTTTCATGTTCCCCCATGACGAAGAGAACAAAATGTAAAAACTTGGCACTTTTTTGATTCACGCTGGGTTGCACAATGTGCGGGAGCAGGGAAATTGTTAACACTTGGTTTAATTTAACCTAACTAAACCTAAACTGTCATGACTGTGTCAATTTCTTTCTAATTTTTGAACTAAATTGAAGAAAAAAATGGGGGGAAGTGGGGTGGGGGGAAAACAAATTTTGTTAGGGGGTGGGGAATTGTAGTGCCGCCACTGGGGGAAAGCAATAAAACAATAAACACTAGTTAGTATACCTTTGCAACCACAGCTCATAACCCAAAGTTGTTCACCCTTTTCCCAATACTTTCCTTTTTCCACTTGGCATTATTTCCCCTTGGTATTATTTCCCCAATTCTGCTCATTATTTCCCAGGAGCGCACATTGTGCAACCCTGACCGATTGTCGAAATAACAATGGCAAAAAATTGCATAATCGCCAAGAAATCTGACCCATCAATACCATTTTAAAAGTCATACAAATATCGCAATATTATTTGGGCATAGGGCCTAAGTAAAAGTTGACCTAGCCTTGCCCGATCAGGCAATTAAAAAAAAAATCATCGCTGCCTGTAGGGCAAGATGAAACAGAAAATGAGACCAAAATGATTTATTGTCCCGAGTTCTGAGACGTAGAGAACCAGTTTATTTCACGGGCAAACAGCTTCATATAAGGTGTGCTAAATTTTAAAAATATACGATTTTTTTTTTTTTTAATTTTTTTTAATTTTTTTTTTAAAAAGGCACCCCCTAAAAAGGAAGCGGGCGGGGACGCTAAACATGATTTTTTTTTTATTTGGCCTGACAAAGAGGAACTGACATTTCGATTCTAACAGCATCTTTATCGAAGGTAAAATAACATAATACAACATACACAACATAAACATAAAAGTAATTAGTTTGAAACTTTCAATACCCATCTCATAAGTCTAAACAGAGAGATACCATCTCTCTGGTTTAGGGAAGTTATTAACAATAACACTATTGTATGCCATCATGTTGAATGACATGATAACCCATTTGAGTTTGAAATAGAAAGTTCAACTTTTGCTACAGACAATACATACAGGCAAACAAGATTTTAAAGACATGCAGCACCACAATGCATTGCATATTTGCAAAAAGGCCATAAATCTGGTCCCCGATTCATCCCGGTTTCCATAGACATATGCATAAAATCATGGCTCCATAGCGCCATCATCGTACAAGCGCTTAGATTCTTGTTTACATCAATAAATAAATTAGTTCTCAAGTGTTCCTTTTTATTGTTTCTAAAACCTAAAAGCTCGACTAGTAAACGACTTACAGTAATTAGTTAAAGGTATATTATGTGATCTTTCCAGGGAACGCCCTCAACATCGAAAAAAAAATAGAAAGCAGATTTTCTTGCAGATTTACATTTCTGATCATAAATCATGCATACATTCCAAGTTACAGGGCGATACGATTCTTAATTACTTCAAAATCATGGTTTTAGAGTGAAAATAAACTGTCGGAATCCCGACAGTTTATATTTTTCACTCTAAATTCACTCTAAAACCATGATTTTGAGGTAATTAGGAATCGTATCGCTCTGTAACTTGGAATGTATGTATGATTTATGATCGGAAATGTAAATCTGCAAGAAAATCTACTTTCTAAAAAAAATCATGAATAGAGGGCGCTCTCTGGAAAAGATCACATAATATGCCTTAAGTGTTCTATTGTATTGATAGGATCAGTAAAGGTAAAGGGGAATCCAAATGCATCTTGGGATCAAATCTTGAGTTGGTGCAATGCGGCTGCGACATTATCATCTTATTTGACATACAGAGTGTCGAAGAGACTCCAGACAAACAATCAAAGTATTTTATATGTGAACCATCACATCAGCTTTAGAGGGGTTTGTTTTCTTTCTGTTATTTTGGAGTCACATACAGATAATGATACTGTAAAACGGGTGGATACAGAGAGTTTTAGCACTCTCTAGTAGATTGTAGGTTTTTTTCATGTTGCCTGATTAGCCAAATGTTAAGGGCATATTATGTCCACCCATAATGCCTTTAAACTGCCACTATAAAATATTTAAATAATAATTACATTTCTGGGCAGCAATGAAACAATAACAGTTCAAAAAATGTGCCTTTCAATAGAGCGAACGTTTATAGAACAGGGTCAATAGTGACACAAACACAAATCCAGAACATAATTATTTTCCTGTAGCCCAATGAGCAAAACTTTTGAGGGGATATTATGTCAACGTAGTAATCCTTTAAAAACCTAAATATATTTATTGGGTATAATATTTACATTTAAAAGGTTGGTGTCCCTATCAACCCTGGATTTTATGAATTTTATATAAAAAATTGCAAAAAAGCTTGTTATGAAAAATCCTCTCAGAATAACTAAACAATGTCAAAGAGTATGTTGTATGTACTGTAGGTCCTGGTGCATTTTTAAATTTTATTTTAAAGATACCCCCAAACTAGAATGTGTTTTTTCATATCCTCTGAACCATGTCCCAAACGCGAAGAGAATAAAGGTATTGATTTAGACCGTACCCGTGTTATATTGTCTGACATAAATGCAGGCGGTAGTATTATTTTTGTGTGTAGAACAACTCCACCTGTGGCATCATTGTTCTATTCAAAATGTAAGTAGAACAGTCATACTTCAGACATTTATTTTATTAAATTTGTACCTTTAAATGCCCACATTTGTCAACTTATACCTTGTTGGTGTCAAATAACCCACAAACATATGGTACTGGAAATTATTGTGTATCCAGGCATGAGTTCCGCTTTTGGTTTCACCCAGTATGATACTTCGCGCACATAATAAATCCCTGTACTATTATTAAACCACAGCTTCGTTCCTGTTTTACTTATCTTATGTCTGCAACTATCATTGTATGCACAATAAGTTCCTCTTTTGCCCCAATCATCATTGGTACTTATGCCAAGGGAGAGTCCATTTTGTAATTGTAGGTAAAACGATAATGTTGCCATGCAGGGCGAGTGAAAATATTCAGGTCCCGATTTCGACAATTTTTGTTAAACCAGCTCCACAAATACAAAAATGAAAACATTTAAAGGGGCATTAAGAGATGTGGTGGAGGCAGCGCCCTCAATTACTAAAATATATGATAAGAACTGGGATTTGTACATGTTTACAATGTATGAACTTACACCTATAAGGATTAAGACAAATCAGCCCTCTTTGTACAACAAAACGTCGATTCAAAAATGCTGGTAGAGCCGCAACCAGCATTTTACCTGGTTAAGGGTGGTATTCCAACATATTTAAAACATTGTTTTAATCAAGTTTTGCAGGGTGATTTTTTAGTAGAAACAACAATAATGGCAATTTTTAATGTTCCTCTTGAATTCTGAAGTAAATTAATTAAAATTGAAAAAAAATCAACATTGTGTCCCTTTAATGCAATCAACGGCAAGAAAACATTGTTAGCTATAACCTTAATTATTAACCTAAATTGGTTGTTCCAAGCATGACATTTGTGCTTTTTCTCAAATCCTGTGAAATTCAATCTGTTCCAACTTCCACAGGACCGCTACATGAAGTGTTTTGCTGAATGGGGCGCTGAACATGTTGAATATGCTGAATGAAGAGCTGGACATATTAAATCCAGTTCATGACTATCAGAGGCATAAAATATGTGAACAAATCCTTCATTTATTGGAATTAGTGTGATCAAAAAGTTATATTATTTTACTTCATTTGAAAAAGACAATCTTCATTTTTGTTTACACGCAACTCATCATTCACAGTGCTTGATTGCTATGAATTAATTTGATGATGTACGAAGCTATTTTATATTTTAATAATTCTCTGCATTATGAGACGTAAAGAAGCCTATTGAGATATTGCAAAAAAAATGTTGACCAAGATATTTGAATCTAAACAAGTTGGACATTGGCGCAGTCTGTAATTGTTCTACGTAGGCCTATGTTTACATGCAAGCGGCATTGTGTGCGACTCTACAACAATCTCTTAACCCAAATGTGAACGGCGCGCTCCATCAACCATCCTTCATTTGATTGAACGCATTTTCTATCGTGTGATATAAGTGATGTATTAGTTATTAGCTAAGGTTTAGCTGGACCAACAATCGCCGTCAGCGGTTCTTTTCCTCACCATGACCGCTTTCCTTTAATTAATTAATTAAAATGAATATGTTTGTGCAATACTGTAATGTAATAACAATATGCATGTAATGTCGTTTTAATTATCAGAGATGCAAGAAACATATGTAAATTAGGTCTTTGTATACAATTTACCATGGAATTAGAAGACAATGGGTACATTCCTTTTCTAGATGTCAAAGTGCAGAGAACTGAATCTGGTTAGACCTTCTTAATCTACAGAAAACCTACACACGCTGATCAGTATCTGCATTTCACATCTAATCATTACCTATCGGCTAAGAATAGCGTTACCAACACATTGCTATACAGAGCATTGACTACATAATATCAATATACACACTATACAGTTAGTAAGATCGAATAAAAAAATACGACTTTTTAAATTCGTGCGGCGAATTCATGGAGGCCGCCATTTTTAAAATTACGTCATTATAGTTGCTGCTAATAACGCCTGTTTTTTACCTTTTCTTGAATGGAGTGCCCAGTTTATCATTAAATAAACTAAATTGGACTTAAACTCGATTCCAGATGATATTTTTGTGCGTTCAATTGACCCCGAAAAACAAATGACGTCATTTTTAATGACAAAACCACCTCTTACACGAACCTCTTACACGAACGAATTTGTTCCTTTTGGGGGGTTTAAAATCACTTTTTACTCTTTTTCCTTCGATAGATTTTGCTTGCCGTAGGTGAAACGTTAGTAAAATACATTGAACTATCGGATTCACAAGTTAAAACATACCCCGAATTAATAGAATTTCCCCGCAGCCAAAAAACACTTTAATTGCTATATACTTAACTGTGTACATCCGGGACACTAATATACTTTTAAAACAAAATGGCGGCCCCCACAGTCGGACACGAATTTAAAAATTCGCATATTTTAATTCGATCTTACTGACTATATGCGACACTGATAATCGCAATAACGAGTTAAAACATGTTGAAAAAACATTGAACAAGAATGGTAATCCCTCCACACTCGTACAGAAAGCCATTAGAAGACAAAGTGCTAATTTAACCCATTTACAAAGGTATCACATTCATGCCATTTGTCAAAGGTGTCTCAGACAAAATTTGCCCATTCTTAAACCGTGCCGGTGTTAAAACTTACTACACCAAATCGACCAAACTCAGAGATATTGTCAGCAAACCTTGTGTGTATAGTATACCATGTGGTTGTGGTGAACAATATATTGGTCAAACCAAAAGGCCTTTAAAGGTCAAATTGTTTGAACACAAAAGAGCTACATTACAAGGCAATAGGATAGCTCGGGCACTGGCTGTAAAGGTCATGAACCACTCTGGAACAAAACTAAAAGCATTGCATAGGTTTTCAATCTTGGTATGCGACTTGTTCGTGAAGCTCTAGAGATTTGAATCAATGAATAATCAAAAATCAATCGAAATGACGGCAAAGTTATCAGCTGAGTGTGGCGCTCTCTATTTCCTATCAATCTATCCCGGCAATCAATAACAGTCTTGTATTTTTTTCAGCCAGGTCAGCAATGAACCATTTTATACCCTGATCAAGTTCATATATAACAGCATCGAACAATCTTTACAGATCAGTAACCACACTACTGTGCAATATACTTTTTGCAGTCTGTAGTACTAGTAGACAAGAGACGTCTAGGTTATTTCCATCGGTCAAGGGGAAGTCCTTTGGAATAGGTTCTATGTAAGCCACATTTATAGTAGGCCAGTGGAAAGGGTCCATCCATCTGAACGGCTCTTTTCAGAGCCACCAATCTTTCACCAGTAGGAAAGGGGCAATTACTCACAAACATCGGGCAAGGGGCAGCCCAAATGATGATAATAATAGAGAAGTGGCAATCTCTATGTTTTGCTTAATATTATAATTATCTGGTCCTGAAGAAGTCAGACCTAATCCTGACGAAAGCTTGACAGTTTAAACTTGTCCGACGGCGAACCCGTTAAACTCTTAACTTATATCAGGTCTATTTATCAAATATTGTTTTATTTATAAAATGTCAACAGGTAAAATGTATGTTGTGTTATATAAATTACTAATACTGCAGTAGTGGAAACATAACCAACTTGGCTTCATTCC
Organism: Ophiura sarsii; assembly: GCA_035610835.1. NCBI lineage: Eukaryota > Metazoa > Echinodermata > Ophiuroidea > Amphilepidida > Ophiuridae > Ophiura > Ophiura sarsii. The sequence goes on from CM069444.1 coordinate 38,345,358, forward strand.
TGTATACTTGGAACACTCTTGGATTTCGCAAATATGTTGTAATTTTGTCATGCAATTAGGTATTGTCTCGAAAACTTCACTAAGCATTTAGAATTGTTTTTTCTCTTACAATCGATGAAGAAATTTTGACTGAAAGCATTTTTCCTGATTTTTTTTTAAAATGGGACCTGACTATTTTGAATCACCCTGTAGATGATTGGGAGTGCAAATAAATTTGTATTTCTTCAAAACCTAAAAAAAAATGAATCCATTAAAATCCTCCTAACACTGTCAATATTTAATGGGAATTATTAGCTTACCCTTCCCTATGATGGTATTATTACCAGTAGAGAACTGGACAGATATGCGTGCCTCAGAGATAACAAGGGGTGGGGCGGTCAAATCCAAAGACATTTTAGAAAATTATAGCTATGTGGACTTGTACCTGATGCGAGTTCACATACAAATCGAACACAGTCAATATCCAATGGGAATCAATCGCTTTTAAATGAATAAATCTTTACCTGCTATCCTCTCCTATGATGGTATTTTACCAGTGGACAAAAATATGTGCCCATGAGATGGCAAGGGGTCAATTCCAAACGCCAGTAAGTTTTGGTCAATTAACCATCTCCTGTTTTCACATTTAATCACTTTTTTCCCCATTTTCATCCAACATAGAACCATTGTTTATTAATTACCATCCATTTACAGTTATTAGGTGGGGCACATTAACTACAATCAAGATGTATACTCCTATCCTCCCAATTCACTCAACGATATCCTCATAGTATTGAATCTGTATTATAGGCCTACTACAGCAAAACATCCCTTTTTCTACAATGAATTATTCCATTCCCTTGCCAAGTTTGCAATTGCAACTAACATAAATACCATGATTGCTAAGGGTGTGTTTCATTTGTGAGTTTGGTAGAAGAGGGAGCATCTACTTACAAAAAACAACAAGTCTTGTAAAGGCTGCTTATTGTCTGCAAGCTTGATAGAGAACGAGGATCAACTTGACATAAATAACAAGTCTGTTAAAGTCTCCGCGTCACTTTTAAGCTTATTATAGAAAACTGGAAGCATCTTGACATATTAGTAACAAGTCTTCTGGGGACTGCGCATCACTTGTATTGACAGAGAGGGAAGCACCTTTAAACACGGGTGACATCTACTACTGAAGACATCACATTTTTGATACAGTAAGTTTATTTCAAATTTCTTTTTATAATCAAAGACTATATAATATAGGGACAATGAAGTGAGCAGCAACGCTTGATCTATGGTCGTTTCGGCAATACAATTACATAATCGTGATTCGGATTTGTATGCAAGTCACGCATCAAATCAATGGGAACGTTGTGTGTGCATGATGTATTGGAAAAGTTAACAATAACTTTAATATTATATTTTGTATACAGGGTGAGTTTTAAAAAAAGTGTACTCAACTTTGGGATTTTCATTTCTAAAAACCTGTGCTAAATTTTCTCAATTCAATAACTTTCAAAAGAATTTTAGTTGTTTAAAATTGGTTGAGCCCATTTAGATAAAAGTGTACATTTTAACAACCGAACAAGATATGTGATGTTTCTCTAACAAGCTCTTTTGAATTTCACTATTGAATAATGGCGCACACTCTAATCCGATCATCACGAAAGCCTGATTTTATCTTTGCTCTGCTGAATTCATGAAATAATGACATTGTTTAGTCATTATTTTGTATTTAATGTATGAAAATAATATCTGAACAAGTTTGTTTTGTCTTATTACGTAGCTATTGTGTCTCATGCATGTAGCCACTTGATCATAAATATCATGCAATATTGAGTACAATACTCAATATTTAACCAAATAGGCATAACTGAATGACGGTACCATGAACTCAGTGGCGTAGCTAGGATTTTTTTTCAGGGGGGCAAGATTTCTAAAATTTTCGTAAAAGGTTGCCCCAATTTTTTTTCAAGTCACTTACCTCGTGAATTTCACGTAAGTGTGGGGGGGGGGGGGGGGGGGGGGGTCAAAAAAATTCGCACAGTCCCCAAAACATCGCACAGTCAAAAAAAATCGCACAGTAAATGTAGGGCCTACTATATGTACAATTTTGCCTTCTTTTTGGCTAATAACCTCGGTCTTTTTTCTCATTTTTTTCCTATTTACTTTTTTTCTCACCCCTTTTTTATTTTTTAGGGGGGTGGGGGCGGGGGCCCAAATTGAGTTTTTTCGTCAGGGGGGCATTTGCCCCCCCCCCCCTCCCTGAGCTACGCCACTGCATGAACTGTTGTAATTCTTTTTGCTAAGTAACAGTTAATAAATGCAGCTATTGATTCAGGCATCGGTTGCCTTCATGGGGTCTACCAGTTAGTCATGAGGGAGGGTTAGGATGATCGGTTATGGGTTATGGTTAGGGTTTAGAGTTAGGGTTAGGTTTAGGGTTAGAGTAAGGGTTAGGGCAGATAATGAATAATGAGCCTTATGACTAGCGGCCTTTATGACTAGCTAGTTTGAGCCGCCTTCATATGTTGGTAAGAAATATTGTAAATATTTATTTTACTTAGAGTACACTTTTTTTACTTGTCCTGTAGCCAATGTCATGCTTGTCGCAAAATTCAAATGGCTTGGTCAATTTCCTGATTAACTATTAAAACATGATAAACCTGAGTTCTTCTCAGGCGCAACAGACAAATTAGTAATTCTTCAAATTAGATAAAATAAACTAATTCATGTGTTACTTGTGGAAAATGCTAGCGGAATTCATGTATTTGAAAAAAATGTTTGTGAATATTTCCCGCTATATATCTTAGAAAACAAGGCGGTTCTCGAACCACTAGTCTCGCTTGCTTTCGCGAACGCCTTCTTGAGCAATCTATTGTAGGAATTAAATCTGAACTGCTCATGTAAGAGCATTTTCTAAATTGCTGCCTATTTTACAAGTTGACCTTGGGAAACCTTTGCCTTATATTGAACAATTTCTAATCTCAACCTACCCCCACGTTACTGGTATTAAAGCTGTACGTACTGTACTACAATCCCGTGACAGTCACTAAAAAATCATTTGTCTCAAAGCTCCCGCGCGCGTTAGTTAATTGATGCGCTTTATTATTTTTATTTTTTTATTATTATTATTTTTTTATTTTTTTTATTTAAAAATCCCACAATTTCACCGATTTTTCAGATTTTCATTGATCACATCATTTTAAATACAAAAGGTCACTTTACAAGGATTTCAATATTTTATATTTAAAAAATAAAAAAATAAAAAAATAAAACCGCATTCCGCATCAGGTTTTGAAAAACTGAAGAGCATTGAGACAAAAGATTTTTTTTAATATAGCCTAATATTCATTTGGCCTTCTTTTACAAACACTGGCCTAAACAATAATTGATGTTGTTTACCATTCCAAACTATACAAATAAAGATTTAGTTGTTCTTTCTGAAATAAACGGCTTTTACTTAATTCTCATTCTTTCTTTAATTAATACTTACATAGCAACGATCTACATGATCTATGCATGTCTTACTATAGCAAAAGGTTTATGGTAGAATTTGAAAGACTGGTACTTTCTGTTTAAAGTTTGAAAATGAACATATGCTTTTCCACGGCGTCTTTTTTCCCTCAAAAACATCGATCGAAGTTTACAAGTTTGTTTGTTGAGCGAAATACGTATTTTCCAGTAAGGGATTCCCCTCGGTGATCTCAACGATGTCCGCAATAACAAAGCGAAGGGGAATCCCCAAACAGACGATCGACAACAAAACAGATCCCCACCAAAAATTCACGAAAATCAACACAAGAACAAATTACCAGTATCAGTTGCCCCTCAGTTAATAAAGAAAGAGAATAACATTCTTATTTTAACAAAGAAATGAACATAAATGATTCTACGAAGTCGAATTTTCAAAATCCGGCATCGCAAAAAGTTATTTTTCACGCAAACGCGCCATTTTGAACTATTCGGCAAAAGTTCGTAAATTCAATCTTGATAAATTACGTTTTCTCAGAATAATTCGCAGAGAAAAACGATTATTTGTACACTTTTACCGCCATTAATGTTAAACTAAATGAATAATTTATGACAAATTTTATAGGAAAACAAGAAAAGTTGACGCTCCGGGCCGGGCGCGAATTTATTAACCGTACACACTCACTGTATAAATGTATTGCTGTACAATGTACATGTGCTATGCGCTTTACTCCGTCAAGGTATCAAATGTTGTTTACGGTAACGAACATCGCGGGCCGGGCTTGAACTCCCGCAAATGCTTCCCATAAAGATTTCAAGTCCAAAGTCTTTAAAACCACTCGGCCACCAATCCAGACGTGAATTGAATTGTGTAGAATTAATTATACACCAAACAGAAGAGCTGTCGCGTGATTGGTCCAATTGTGACCAACCTTCCGACTCTGCTACTGACGCTAAATACGATTCTAAATACGTGCTAGATACGCGAGACCGTGTTTACATACAAAGACGGTAACATATAGTTTATTTAATCAACAAAAGAACACACCACCCCACTTCCCTTCACCAATTCCCATCAAGATAGGCCTTACGCAGTCAGTATGCAACCACGCGAAAACTCGTTCCTTTTCTAACCCAGCAAAGCGACCCGGAAGTACTCACCCGTAGCGATACAACTTCGCAGTCATAGTTGACCTCGTAATAGCACGATGTAAATGAGCTCTTTTCATGATTATAATCACACATTTCAAACATAATTGCCATGAAATTGTATAATAAAAAGGCATATTATGCAAATAATATTATCTAATATTATCTGTGAACTTCATGACATGTTGTATTTTCGGTGCAAATTATTGTAATCACACAAACCCGAATTCAAGAAAAACTTGACGAAACTAAAGCCAAATCCACGGTAAAAAGTCACTTCTGAAGAATCAGGCATCAATTTTATCCATCGTATCATAATATTCATAGTCTTTTGTAACTAGAAACATGCTTACAATTTTATAAAATTATTTAGTCCGGTCAAGTGAATGCTTATAATATAGCTCCTCGAATCTTGTCTCGATATAAATTCATTTCGTAGCGTCGATGGGTTGTTGATCAAATGTTTAAATCTCACGTTTATATTCAGATTCGCTTGATAGCTCAGATGGTAAAGAGTTCGCTTTAGGAGCGGGAGGTCCGGGGTTCGAAATCGATCCTTCTGCTCTGCACAATTTCACAAGAATTTTTTTTTTTCTTCATCAAAATCATTTTTCACAATTTCATCACACAAAATGCATGAATTCGGACGTTTTCATTGGAAAAACGGTATTTTTTTTTAAACATTTCAATAATGAAATCAACGCGGGCATGAAAATGAAGCGCGGGCGTGTTACGGCAAACTAAAAATCAAGTTGGCGAGGCCTAACGGGGGATCGTAAGTTTCGTTTTCTGACCGAAAATCGGTGAAAATCAAACTCGGTTTTTCTTATCAAAAACGAAGTCGGGCATCAATGTTTTTGATATGAAATTAAAGCTTAAGATTCCGTTAGTACGGAAATTGCTCTTAAAATATCGTACGAATTTTAGTCCGGTCAAGTGAATAGTTACAAGAAGCAAAGTCACGAAAGTTGTTAAATTCTAAAATAAGCGATAAAATCACTGTTTGTGGACCAAATATGTCAGATTTGGCATCATATTATAGAGAAAATTACGAGCAATCCACCTACTTCGCCATCATGGCTGCCAGCTAACCCTACCTCAATTAATTCAGGGAAAACAAACTTCTCGTAAGGTTTTAGCGCAAGATTGACATCCTGAAATCGATCTTTGCGTGGGTTAGAAATCGGCAAGGTCACTCATTGAAAGCGATACCTGCGTGCTGACTGTTACGGATCTCCAGATTTCTTGTCTCGCAGGTCGGACGGACAAACAAACAAAAAGTGGCCACTAAGTCTCTTTCTGAACATAGTTGAGGCGAGACAAAAACTATCGAATGGCCCGATTATTTTTGGAAAAGAGAGCCACACCAATATTCTAATGTGTTTACTTTGGCCAATCCCTTTCGAAAATGCCACAGAAATGTAAGGCCTGCATATTCAAAACCAATAATGGTGTTACAAATACCAAAGAATTTTTGAATTAGAACATTGTGTCATAAAGTTGGAACAATTTTAGTAGAACCCGGTATTCTAAAGCCATCCACGGAAATGCAATACACAATGTATTGTTGGCTGCCTAATTGCTGATCAATGAATAGTGAAAAATCTGAAAAGGCACATGAATGTTGGATACAAAATCTTAAAATGACTGGAAATAAATAGAACTGTGAAATTATGATTAATAAAAGGCCTGAAATCAAGAAATAAAAGTAAAAGGAGGCATATCTGCTGATTCAGGAGGCAAACCTCATTAGAATACATTAAGGAATGGCTTGATAATTCAACCATTCCGTGGATTGGCTTCAAAATATGGGGCTGCACTAAAATTAGTGTAACATGATAACGAAATGGTTGATTTTTAAAATTTCTTTAGAATGAAAGCCAAATTGTAGGTCTTTATAGTGCTACCATTGGTTTTGAATATGTATACCTACATTTTTTGTGGCGCTTTTGTGAAAAAGGTGCCCGTTCTTTCTGACTCACCCTGTATGTTCAAATTGTGTTGAATATCAATGGAACAATCGAACAGACAACAACATAGTGATGATTTTGGCACACTGTTGATTATCTACATAATTCTATGTTGTTATTTCAGACAGAATAAGATGGTTTGTCTGGCTACCACCCAATTTCTTATGCTCCTCCTGACACCCAGTCTTGTCTTTACCCATGGTGCAACTACCATGGCTCATGCTATAGACGCAGCACAAGGAGAACCAGCACTACCAACAGATGCCCCCATTCTTCAACAGCCAGTACAACATGGCCGACCTGGCAACAGTCAGCTTCAAGCAACAGATCAAATCAATATTTTACAAGGAATCTCAGACAACAGACCCTGCAGTCATGGAAATGGAGCTCCGATGCAATAGTGGCCTCCTGGTCCTGCTGGACCAGTTGGCGCACCAGGTAAGAAGTTGTCAAATACTTATTGTTCTTTGAGATGAATATGAAAAGCAATTCTATTATTTTCTATGAAACAAGGCTTATGACCAAGACCAGCCTTTATCCATACACATTCTACTACATGTACCTATTTTCCTGATGCTACTTTTTTTCCTATTTAAATTGCATATCTCAAAATAAGAAGCGTGTATTCATTCCGAAATATAATCGATACAAGACCGTCAATCGTTATCTATTAACCTAAACTGCTCACAAAAAGTATCGAAACACTTAGAAATGATCCAATATATAACGGCTCGAAAAGGTATGCATTAATCGAAGCAAATAACCAAGTGCATAATTTTGTTCTGCGTATTTTGACACCTCGATCGTTGAGATACGATGTTGCGGAGCGGAGTAATTGTCATTTCAATGATCGTGGGTCCAGTTTCAAAAGTGACACTCATCCCTATTGAAAATCACGAATCTGATCATTCTAAACAGTAATGCAAACCTCTTTCTATAGGGTGATTGTCACTTTTGAAACTGGACCCACGACCATTGAAATTGCAATAACTCTGCTCCGCAACATCGTATCTCATCGATCGAGGTGTCAAAATACGCAGAACAAAAAGTATGCACTTGGTTATTTGCTTCGATTAATGCATACCCTTTCGAGCCGTTATATATTGGATCATTTCTAAGTGTTTCGATACTTTTTGTGAGCAGTTTATATTGAAGTATACATCCCTTGCAATGAATCAATATTTAAAGTCATGTATGCTCTTAATTTGTGAAAACATGCAGCTACATGGGAGAAAAACTGACATGAACAGGGTAAAACTGTATCAAAATTTGAATGCTCTACCACTGAGCTTTCAAGAATAATAACTATAGTAGCTCTATGAAATAAAAATTAAAGCTTATCATTGAATATACCAATTCTGTTTGTAGAGACGTATGACTGCATATAAAATCATATTCTCTAAATAAAAAAGGAAATCACAGATACTTAGTTCGCAAGTTGGAAAACATTTCCCTTAAAAGTGTTTCTTGTAATATAAGGGTCATTCAGTAAGCTCTATTCTACCTCATAACTTTGTTATTATATAAGCCAGTCTTGATAATACACAATTGTAACTGTTACGTAGAATATTTAACATCAGTTGGAGGGATCATATCCCAAACAGCGTGGTATATGGCTATATCCCCCGTATAACATCAATAATCACCCCTACAGTATCCTGATACCGGGTTAGATCCACCAGAGATCCGCCAACTCATGAACGATTAGAAAGTCTGGGCCCAGTATGTTGTGAATGCTTCCTCCCAATGATGATGATGATGATGATGTAACTTGGATTAAGCCAGTCGTATGAAATAATACACAATTGGAACATTAGCTACAAATTCATTGTAAATTGATCTGAGTAATGGTTGTACTTTTTTGGAGATGCAGTGCAAATCAAACTATCACTCAGTGTGATGGAAACGGATGCTATTTATTTGGCCTATTTTAAGGGGGGTGGTGTACCTTGACCCAAAGGTATTTGGGGAGCTGCATTGAAAAATGGTGGATGTTACAATCTAACTGCGGATAGGTTTGCACTAGAAATTGGCAGCACCCTAGTTGATGCGACATGATTCTGATGATTCACCAGCAGCAAAATCACAGCGCTTTGAGCCATTTGGAAAAGGCGCTATATAAATACTGATTATTATTATTATTATTATTATTTCAGACATAGCCTCCGTAAAACTGCTGTAATTCCTTCATTATTCATCTAATCATATAAAAGTATACATTTTCTTGAAGAAAAGGGTTCATTTAATCCAACCATGAACATGAAATTGATCATTTTTGGAGAAAAGTATAAAAACACATTTTTTTACACATTTTAGGTTTTGTCAAGATAACTAAGAATATATTTTGTCAAATTTTGTCGTTCTAGTTTTATTATAATCTTAAATAAAATTCTCTAGGAGGTTTTTTATTTTATTTTTTACTTCCAAAATATAAACCTAGAGAATTTTATTAAGATGAATTTGGTGCAATTTCAGCATTTTCTACCAACCATTTGGTAAATTTGCTACGAATGCAGCAAATTTTGATTTTCTTTGTTGTTGTCAAAAATTGAAAAATAAAATAATGGCTACCGCGTGTAGTGCTACACGCCAAATCTCATTTTAAAAGCAATGCGTGCCGGCTGCTGACAGGGGCGTCATATGGGTGGGGGACAGGGGGACACGTCCCCCCCACTTTTCAAAGTGGGGGGGACATAATAGCAGATGTCCCCCCCACTTTTTTGAATAACCCTGAGGCTGAAAGTGTCTAATTATGATGATGATGATGAGTGATGATGATGCCCCCTCAAAAGAAGCCATTTTTTGCGCGGATTTTTCAATGTTTAATTATTCAAGCATAACAACATGGTTTCAAGAACGTTTTCTGGACCATTTTAGTGAGAAAAAACCCATTTTTGCCCGCTTCGTGCGAGTTGGCAATGTTTCTTCATTCAAGTTATAAAAAGATGGCTTAAGGAACGTTTTTCTGGACCATTTTAGATTAAAAACTGACAGTTTAAACATGATGGCTCAGGAACATTTTTCTGGAGCTTTTTAGTGTTACAATGTTAATTCAGGCTTTATAAAACATGTTTCAGGAACGTTTTCTGGATCATTTTTGCGCGTTTTGAGCGAATTGGTTTCATTGTTTATTTCAAGCTTAAACAAAATGGCTTCATGAACGTTTTTCCGGACCATTTTAGTGTTAAATAACCATTTTTTTGCGTGCTACGCACAAATTGTTTTCAATGTTTTATTATTCAAGCTTAACAAGATTGCTTCAGGAACGTTTTCAAGATCATTTCAGTGTAAAAAAAACCCAATTTTTTGCGCGCTACGCGCGAATTAGTTTGAATGTTTTTTATTCAAGCTTAACAAGATGCTTCATGAACGGGTTTCTGGACCATTTTAGTGTTAAAATAACCAATTTTTGCGCGCTACGCGCATTTTAGTTTCATTATTTATTTATTATTCAAGCTTAACAAGATGGATTCAGGAACGTTTTTCTAAACATTTCTTTTTACAATATCTATTTTTTCACGCTCAGCGGGAATTATTTTTACTACTTTGTTATTAAATTGGAACAAGATGGTTTCAGAAACGTTTTCTGTACCTTTTTATTATTTAGCATTTTTTGCACGCTAGCGAAGTAGTTTCCCCTGTTCGAGCTTTTAAACAATCTATACTTAAATCAGGAAAATATGCTCAACTTCTTTCTTGCATTGACAAAAAAACCAAAATATTTATTGGAAATGAAGAGGTGGCTTTTCGATAAACTTTGGTCAAAAGTATACACCAGATCGCACCAAATGAGTTCCAAAATTGATTTTTTTTCTACTTATGAGGGGGGCACATCCCCCCTCAGACTTCGCCCTGTCCGAGCATAGCTCGGAGGGCGGTGCTATGCACCGCTTGGATCATACCTGATCAATTTCATTTTTTGGGGCCGCCCCCTAACCTTTTCTGGATCCGTGCCTGATGTCCCCCCCACTTTTGAAAACGGGATGACGCCCTTGGCTGCTGAGACAAAGAATTAAAAATGTTGGCCTCATATATAGGTTAATTATAACAGTTCTAAATATCAGATATTTCTTTAACAGACTATAAACAATAAATGTAAATGATTTCTTAGGAAAAATTGTGCCCTCTGATTAGGCAGAACCAGATCAGGACAACTGTTAAGTTTACCTCTCCCTTAGAGAACCCAGCAAAAGTCACATTTGATTTTCATAAGTACTAAGCGTTCTTCAATAGACAGGACTAAATGGAAGGATTACAAGTCTCTTGAAGAGATAATTTTCTATCATTGACTCTGATTGACTATTCTGAAGGTTGCACATACGGAAAACTCATAGAGTGACTACTTTGTTAAATATTTAACATACAAGGCATCACTGCGGGTGGCTTGACTTGTAACAACAAAAAATTGACTGATTAGCAGTATTCCATTATGCCAAAGGCAAAGCAATACATTCTAGTTGATAATCCACTATTAGCCTACAAGAGTTAATATTGCTTACAATCTTATATGATAACGCCATAATATATTCAGATATCCTTCATTGATTTCCATTTTCAGTATTTAAATCATGCTCTTATATCTGACCCTACAATACAAAAAATCTCTGAAAACATGTATTTATTTTTAGGTAATTTTCCATTTTCGTTGTCCAAAATCGCTCTCTGACTTTGACCGCATCACAACGAAAGTGAAACAGAGATCTAATATGATTTACTATGTGACAGTCTCGGTTATTAATTCCTCACAATATAATGAGGAGGTGTTTTGACCATATGACCGTGTGGGCTTTCAAAATAATATACAAAACTATAGATGATCTTGACGACAGCAGAAAATATAAAACTTAGACGACGATGTACGATGAAATGCAATTTAATAAACCGATCAGATATAATAAAACATAAAACAAACGATGGTTGAACTTGTAGACATAACAATGGGAGAACACACGAACAATTCCAGCGATGGCGATCCTAACTTTGGTGGTAATTAGGGCTGGTTACAAAAATGGAAACATGAAATGGTGGAGAGGTCCAGCAGTGGAGTTGCTACTGTGATGGCGAGTAGAGCTAGACTGACAGCACATGGGTGAATAGGGGGAGATAAAACAAAGACAGGAAGTAAACAAGGTCACATGTGGTGGACAGTAAACAGATTGGGTCATGGGTCATGGTGGTGTTACTGGGCAGATGAATTATACCAACCAGACAGGGATGGACAGAGGGAAACGTGGAGTACAGACCGTAGGGTTAAAACATAGAAACAAATAATACAATATAATATGAAAATAGCATATATTCATGACTGTTACAACTATAAATGTGTAGCTATGATTCAGAGCTATAGTCATGACAGCTAACATTCATATTAACGATGTTATGAGTGAGGAGGTAGAACTTATTGAATGACCCTCATAATACATAGCCTGCAGTCAACCTAAATAATGATTACGCAGATTACATTCCAAATACATTGTGGTTAATAAAAAAGGGTTTGTATTGGCCTTTAATTATTCTGATGCTCAATTCCAAGGCAAGTAGACCTTTCATGAACAAATATTTCTTATTCTCAGCTAAGCTTGTCATTTAACGTTTGATTTTATTATTCCATTTTGATACTACAGTGCAGGGAGCAGAGCTTATAAGACTGTCACATGAAATTAAGGTCTAAATATTGATGAAATATTTTTTTTGTCTCCAGGTGTAGGTGGATCTGCTGGCATACCTGGTTTACCTGGAGCTAGTGGAGCACAAGGTGCTCGTGGGGAAAGAGGAGATAGAGGAGAACTAGGATTGTCTGGTGGTAAAGGTAAGTTTGTATTCTATCCTTCACCTCCTGTACTCTATTTAGCTTCCTCTGGACAGTGACATAAATTAACAGGCGCGGCTTTTACGCACGCGTATGTATCTTCCATCTTTCAACGCTCGTGTGTAAACACCAGCGCCTCGAGTAGGCGCGCGCGTTATGTGCTGGAATTAGTAGAATACGCAGCTACGTCACTGCCTCGTGATGACCAAATAGACTATAGAAGGGAGTAATTCTGTTATACCCTTCACAGGGGTATTCATAGTGCGTGATTTTTAAGAACGACGCATACTACCGATGTTGGTTTGTAAGGAATTACAGAATTATGCCTATAGAAGAGAGTGTAGTTAATGTGCATAGATGTAACAGAGGTAAAGTAAAATTTCTTTAAAATCAATTGACCAAATGCGAACGTTACGCAGCGACCACGGCCGAGCACTTGCGCACAGTATCAAACATTTACAGGGGCTTGTACAGAGAATAGCCTACAGGGAATGACTCCCTAATGTGAAAAATCTTCTTTTTTTTCTTTCAATTTCCGGGGGAAATTTCCAGAAGAGTTACATCTCTGAATGTGTAACTACTGGAACTGGACACACCCAAGTAGAGTCCTACGTAGTGTGCAGGGTATTGTACCTATTCATGAGTTAGACAATTAATCACTATTACTATGCCACAAATCAAAAGTAGATGTTACTATATGTGATTAAACAGCCACCATCTCCACCACCAGCAGAGAGTCATCCACAATATACTATATGCATCCATAAAACAACCCCAACATCATGGGGCCTATTTGAATATCTGCGCTATCAGCAAGCAACCGACAAACGTTATCCATATAATGCCCAATCTGAGGTTGACAAATCGTGCACTGTCTACAGAATCAAGAATATCGGGCTAAGGCAGGGGACTGGGCAAGAGCCTGAGTAAATTCACCTTTAGGGACCGTTCATTATTTATGGTGGAGGGCGGTTGGGTAAACTATAGGGGGGTCATGTAACTTTCATATGTTGAAATAGGGGGGGTTATGTAACTTTTTATTCTTGAACAGGGGGGTTGTGTAAATTTGTTTAAACTATAAAGATGGTGGTGATTGAAGTGATTTTAGAGGCTTTTTGGAGTGTAAATGCCATTTTTTTCTGCGCTTCGCGCACATTTTCTTAAAACCTATCGACTTCAAAAACTGTAACTATGAGACGACTTCTGGACAGCAAATCGAGGATATGGTGGAAAAACATCTATATAATCATCAACGGTCGAGACATTAGAGCCGTAGGGTGTATAATGTTACAAAATCCAATTTCATGATTTAAAAATGTGATTTATTGCATACTTTTCACCTCATCTCTGCTTTGCACCAATGCTCACAAAAGTAGAACGTTTCACTGGATTATACGTTTCTGCTAAGAATGTTCTAACTTGTTCGGGTTATAAAGACTCACAAAACCACCCAAAATGTATAAATATGAAAAAAAATTCCAACTCGCTACGCTCGCCATTACTAATTTTACACAATAAAAAGAAGGGGCATCATAAAATTATTGGCCGTTCAGATAGGGCACAAACCAAATTTGCCAACGTATCCATGAACAAAATTCCAAAGGTAAAGACAGCCCCTTAAGTATGTGACAAGTTGATTTTTTTCGGGGAGGGGGGGGGTTGTGTAAAAAGCTACTGGTTAGCAGTGGGGGTCATGTAATTTTCAGTTTCAGCTGTAGGGGGGTTAGGTAATTTTAACATACGAGTCTCGAATTTGTCCCAACCCCCCCCCCCCCTCCACCATAAATAATGAACGGTCCCTTAGTGCCTCTTTTCATTCAATATCCGCCGTACAATTGATAGGTAACAATTGTCAATCGAGAAACTGACAAATGTTTATAAGATGAAACTTATTAACGTTGTATCAAGAAACTCACAGGATATCAATCAAGGTAGTAGATCATCCAATCATCCAATCATCCAATCATCCAATAGATGGTAGCAGAAAGCTAGTAAATATATCCAAAGCAACACCTATCCCCGAACAATCAACTTGAATAAAAATCCAGCATTTCCTATCCTCCCAGCAAGCAACTGACAAGCGTTATGATAACAAAGAGGCACGCGGGACCTAGATGAAGGCCTCTGATTGGCGCGTCGTCCGGTCGTCATGACAGAGGGATGCAAACAGATCCATAAAGCACGGCATTTCCGTTCCATGGAGTAGGCCTAATTCAGTTCAATCGAGAGTACCCTCTCAAACTTAAATACTAGATTTATTTTCATATTGATTAAATGTTAATCTTCCCCTGTCCCTGAAGTGGCCAAAACATGCATGCATTGAAAAACTTGTAATTTTACCTAGATTCGAACCAATGACCTTCCAATGATTTTTGTCTTGGTCATTTACGCTTCACTCGAATGTTTTGTTTCTCCTAATCTAGGTGATAAAGGTGATCAGGGATTAACTGGTGCAATCGGACAACATGGACCAATCGGGTTAGCCGGTCAAAACGGGACAATGGGTCAAAAGGGAGACCCTGGTCAGAACTACACTACACCTCCCATAGCAGCCTTTCACTTTGGAAGAACAGAAGATCTTCTATTAACATCTGGAAATCAACTCATCAATTTTGATGCTGAACTTTTGAATATTGGAGACGATATGAGTCCACACACGGGGGTGTTTACTTGCCGCATTCCAGGCCTATATTATTTTTCATACACCTTCCGTGCCTATTCCAGTGGTAGTTATGGGCTTCTCATTGACCTGTTAGTGAATAATGTAGTAAAATCCCAGATCAATATGACGCCCATGAGTAAATATCTGATGCAGTCACAGAATATCATCCTAAACCTGAATAGCACGGATGAAGTGTGGTTGCGGGCAGGGGCCAGCACATATATTGATGGTGGTCCTAATTATAATACATTCACTGGGTTTCTTATTCATGCAACATAAAATGGTCAATTAGAGGCTACATACAGGATGTGTCGAAAAAGTGTCCCATGAATTATATACTTTAACCCATTGAATTTCCCCACCTAACTACCGAGATATGATCAATTCAGTAACAAGAGTGCAAATTCTACGTTTATGTTTTTCATGGCCAGAAAAATCATGTTTCACATGGGACACTTTTTGACACACCCTGTATATATCCAAATTGAAATAGGTTTCAATCGATCCATAAATTGAAATACATTTCTTCTATCCTTAAATATGTATTAGGCCTATATCACACAATTTAAAAAAATGTGATATCATCGTGAAGTATAATTATTAGACCTAATAAATATTCATGACCAGATCAGGCCAATTAATTTCTCATGGGAATATTTGGGACTATTTCTCCACCACAACCTCATTCCTAGAGTCACAGTTATGGTCCCTCGGTACTGGCTACAGACCTCTCACGCCTCACCCTTCGGGTTCGGGAATGATAGGCCCATACAAGTACCAGGATAATAGTTTGCCCTATACCTCCCTAAACATGTAGTATTTGTATATGTATTTCATTGTCTTGAACAATCATAAACTATCTAAAAATAAGATTTAAAGAATAGTATTCCTCAAATAATCCCTACTATAAGTATCCAGTGTCCTTTTGCTACCCAGAAGACCTCCTAGTTAATAAATTGGCAGGTCCTTTATTCTTACATATACTCACCTGCAAAAGCTTTTTCACCGTCCCTACCATAAAGTATCCAGTTCTGTGTCTATTGGCTATGCGGAAGACCCCTGGATTAATTATTTGACAGATCCCTTATTCCTACATATACTCGCCCGCAGTTTAATACTGTCACAATCCCTAACATAAAATATCCAGTTCTGTATCTATTGGGTAGCCAGAAGACCCCTTGAGTTAATGAATGGACACATCCTTTATTCCTACATATACTCTGTCACAATCCCTACCGTAGGAATCCAGTTCTGTGTCCAGTTGCTGACGGGAAGATACCCAATTTTTGGAATGCTGAAAATAAAGAAGAGTAAAATTCTGATAATATTGTAGCGAACCTAGTCCGCTGTACAATTCCTACCCATTCTGCCCTGTCCTGGTTATCCCATTCCTGACCGCTGCGCATTCCCTTTCCTCAAATAATATGTCATAAAATAATTATTGTAAACCGCAGCACAGTGGGATAACTGTATTCATGTATTATACTAAGTTAACACTCACCACACAGTGTATAATTATCCTGTATTTGTATATAATGTTAGATGAAATTGTACATTGCTTCGCGTGTAGAAATCACATGCGAGACTTCCGAATTCGGAGGCCTTTATTTTTTATCGGAAAGTTACTTTCCCAAATTTCCACTGCATTTCATGTTTTGCCATTGCAGAACGTTCAGAGATATTCTTTATATACAGTAGGCTTTTAGGACTGCAATAGTTACTTCTATTGCTTCCAAATTATTCCATATCACTTACTTTGAGTACGGTATTTACCGAGTCCGTCGTACTTTTATTATTGTTTACATTGATGAGTCAGATTTACTTTGTATTGGAATTGAGGAGAGATCCTGCGAGCTTCCGTCGGTCGGATCCTATGACTTTTACCTTACATTTTATGCTTTATTGGAAAATCCACATCATCTTAGGCCTTCAGTTTTCACATATATGTCACCAACAATACTAGTTTTATGCATGTAAATCGTAGGAGTTTATAGAAAATTACTCTTGGAATGATTTCATAAAAGATGACCTTTTTCGTATTTTATTGACAGTTGATTGCCGAGATGGGGGATCCTGAGGCGTAAAGTAATTAGCCAATCACGATTTTTCATGCTAATGAGTTAGGGATCCTGAGGCGAAAATGAATTAGCCAATCACGAATTTTCATGCTAATGAGGTAAAACAGACCAATCGTGAATTTTTAAGCTAATGAGCTGGAAAAGTTTCAGCCAATCAGCGCGGGTTTGCTCTCGTGAAGTTTAGTGCGCGTCGTGATTGGTTAATAGTTGGGATCCTGAGATAGTGTCTCAAAATAAATTAGGCTATATATAAGCACTCGCGCGGGAAAATCTTTCTGCTCTACTGCTCTTTCGGCTGTCCTGCTGCCCCGCTGTTCTGCTGTTGTTACTGGGTCTGAGGTTTCTGCTGTCGTCTGGTTCGCTTTTGTGCTGCTCTATTTCCCGCGTTTTTGCGCCAGTCGTGTCGTGTGCCGAGAGCCTAAGAGAGATTTTCTTGCCGTTAGTGTTTGTGATTTTAAGTGGTGAGTGTTATAGGTTTGAATACAAAATGTGTGTTTAAATATATAATTGTAGGGCTTCGGCCTACAATTAAAAACCGTGTTAATTAAGGTTTAAGGGAGGGAGTTATTTTAGATTACTTGTGAAAGAGGGATGGGACATGATGCTGATTTTTGGAGGAGATTTGAATCGCGTGAAAATGACTTGTAGGCCTAGTCCTAGGCCATTGAATGATTTGGAAATTGTAGTTTAATCACATCATCAAATTTAACACTAAAACAATCATCTAATTATTGACTACAAAAATCATATAATTAGCCAGACCTTAACGAAAGAGGAATGAACGGTAGAGATGTCACGAAAATTGCTTAAGTATTGCTAATAGTGTATGGTCAATCATTTGGGGAATAAGTTGTAATTATAGTCACACCAACTCTGCCTCGCCGTGCTGCGCGACAAATGTATACATAATGGATTGCAAAATTATATCCGGAACGTAATATAAACACATTGTGTCTTGTGTGAATTATTTCGACTTGTTGATTCTATTTCCCCCTCGACCCTTCCACACTTACTTGATCATAAAGATCACATGCACACACAACACCAACATTAGGCGAGCCAAATGAGTAGAACTTCTGATTGTCACAGCCATTGCGCTATCACTCTTAATGGGAACTGCTACTGAATTTTAACTCGGAGCCACGTGGAGATCTCAGTCACGGCAACAGCCTTACCTATCCAGGCGAAGAATCTCATTGACGATTGCTGTATCTTACGGAAAGCCGGTGTCTGTCACTTGTAGAGAGAAGTCAGTGCACACAAGGATCTTCGGAGGGACCTCCGATCCTTGGATTGAAGCTGGAACTCCTACATATAGAGTGTCAGGTCATTGCTTCCGGGTGGATTAAGCGATCTCCTTGGGAATTTCTGAGGGAAAAAGTCTCCGTATTCATCCGAATACCGAGCTCAGTACTGTGTCTGAGGGCAAATATTATACCAATCCAATCTGAGGGACAAAGTCTCCGTGCCTTGAGCACCGAGCCCAGTACTGAATCTGAGGGAACTCTACCGCCGGCATCACTGGAGATTCTCCGGTTCTATAAGTTCAGTGTAGCATCCATTACTCCCAACGAGCAGCCATGGTAATTGGGAGTCCCGTTATGTACTTTATTATGTCATATAGAAGCGCCTACTCACTTTCTCAACTTATTAAAGTAAAGTCCGATGATCCTAGTGTACTCCCTATGGTGGAAAACATTCCAGCATAATCCATATATGATTCATGATCCTCGTGTACTCCCTATGGTAGAAAACATTTCTGCATACTCCCTATAGGATAGATCATCCCCGTGTGCTGGAATCTTTATATAATCATACAGAATAGAGTTCTGCTCCCAATACGGACTATATGGGGAAGGGTTGGTCTCAATGATTAATGAACAGAGATCCCAGACATGCACCGTGGTCCCCATTCGGAGCCACTAATTTGATCTAAAGTTCATCAGTCATACTGATCACACTCTTTATCACTATTTCAGTATACAAACCATGTCCACTCCGCCATTCCGTCTCGTTCAACCTACTGTTAGCCCACAGGTACCCAATCCCCAATATTTCACGCCCCCGTGTGACCCCAGTGGTGGCGAAGATTTGGAACCACTGCTCTCAGCGTCTTGTGAGCGGGAGCTATTTAAATTACTGGATAGTCCAGAACCAGAGGAAGAACGGCAACCGGGATTCATCAAGCTCTCCGACCTAATCCAGGAGAGATCTTCAGGGTCTGTAAGTGTAAGTGGTGTGTGTTATTGCTCCGAGTGTACTCCCACTGGGCCACCCACGCCCCAACCACAACCCTACCTAACCCCCGAGAGATATCTTTCCGTTCAGAGAGATTTCCAACCCCTTACTTTCTCCTCTCCTCCACCGCCTCAGAAACCCGTGCAGCCTTGGCAATATCCCTGTCCACCTCCGGTGCGTAATCAGAGCGTACCCCGATTTCCGTTCCTAGGACCTCCAAATCTAATTTCCATCTCCCCATTCAGAGCTCCATTGTCCCCTGTCGCTATTAATACGGGCTCTCTGCCCCCCGGGTGTAACCCGTATTGTGTATCCGAGTGTAGTTGTGTTCATTTCCATCACTTTCATTAATAAAGTTTATAGATTATATCAGATTGTCGAGTGTCCGTAGTCCATCATTCCTAGTTGAGATATACTTTCTCAAAACGAATCCACCTTCCAGGATCAGGCCTTACCGCTCACCTGATCCCGGGGAGGACGGAGTTCGAAAGGTATTGAAACCACAAATAAAATTATTTGCACGTGAGTAAGTCCTTTGGGAATTATTGTCCATCAGGAGTGTGTACGCTACAAATTGGTGTTACACGCCCCGGACCCCCGGTTTCGCTACAAATTGGTGTCAGATGTGGGATTCTAGGATGATGACTGAAGAGCTCCCTGAAGAATCTAGGAAGGCGATGGAAGAGGAGATGGCTCAACTACAAATCGAGGTGCATCTCAACCAGGAGGATATTGAGTCTTTACGAGAGAAGAGTGGAACCTTGGAGTCGCTGAACGCTGAACAGGCGCACCATGTGTTCCGTTTGCAAGAACAACAAGGCCAGAGGGCCGAGCAGCTTAGGACCCTCAAAGAGCAGAGAGCAGTCTTAGAAGAGCAAGTTCAGACCCTAGCAGAGACGAACGCAGACCTGGTCGAGGAGGTAGAGGTACGGAAGACGAGGTCTGAAGAAATAGGGGAACTCCACTCTCTCAGACACGAGAAGTCTCAACACGAGGCTGAACTGAGATCCCTGACGGGAGCCCTAGAAGAGATGAAGGGACGGCGTGCCGAACGGGAAGAGAAAATCCAGATCCTAATGGGCGAAAATAGCAAACTAGCAAAGTCACTGGTGGAAACTAGAAGATTGACGCAGGACGACCTCGTGCTCCCCACTCCCCGCCGGGAAAGAGAAAGTACCTCCCAAGAGACTGACCAGCGAGCGATGGATCAACGACTGGAATCCATGCGACAAGAGCAAGAATCAATGAGAGGAGAAAAGGCACACCTGCAAAGGAAGTGCGACCTGCTACTCCGAGAATTAGGGGAAAGGAGCCATGGCGACGTCGAAGAGGAGCCGACGAGCCCCGGGTCCCCCGAGGGGACCGACGTGTTCCATACCCCTCGTTGGAGCCCAGAGAGCAGGATGCCAATGCCACGACATATCTCTTCACCTAAGCCTAAGCGTAACGGCAAGCCCGTCATCACCCCGAGGATCTACAGTGGGAAAGGTCCTTGGCAAGAATACAAAAGGTATTTTGAAAGGTGCACCAGGATCAACCATTGGGATCCACCTGAAGCCGTGGACTTTCTGGCCGTGAGTCTAGAAGGAGCAGCTGCGAAATCCCTGACCAATAGAGCGAATAGTGACGAGGAGCTCACTTACGATGAACTAATAGGGAGACTGGACCGAAGATTCGGACCGGGGCACCGAGCCCAAAATGTGGCCGCCGAATTGAGACACCGCAGAAGGGGGCCGAAAGAGAGTCTGCAAGAGCTCGGAGAGAGCATCATGGAACAAACCATGATGGCTTACCCGGGTGTAGTAGTAGAGGCGCACGAGGTGATCGCAATCGAACACTACGCCAATGCGATAGATGAGAAAGAGATACGGGAGGCTGTCTACCGAGCTCAACCTAATACTCTGGATGAGGCAATCCAGGCGGCGTTGGTGGCGGAATCCTTTCTACAGAGAGAGGCGCAGAGGAACCGTGGCACCGTCCGTCACACCCGAGCACTGGCTGCTCCCATAGAGATCTGTCAATATTGCCAAGGCAAGGGACATTCTAGCAGAATCTGCCCAACACTGAAGAACGAGTGGCAGCAACTCATCCATCAGAGAAACGAGCAGCGGTCGACCCCCAGAGCGCAGGGAAGACCGCAAGATCAGAAGGCGGCTCCGACGAGAGCCCCGAGAGAAGAGCGCTCATAGATGACTTCCCCCCTCCCAAGTCTCCCCGAATAGTGACCTGCACAGAACCTTCAGAAGGACTCTATGTGGCAGGAACGGTGAGAGGGGTAACGGTCAATTTCCTAATTGACACGGGGAGCACGAATACCATGATCTCGACCGGAGTATACCAATCCATACCAGGAAACAAAAGACCAGAACTTAAACCACTCGGTGTTCCCGTATTGCAGGCTAATAGGGAACAGTTGTCCGTAAAGGGAGTAGGAAGAATCGAGATTCAGATCGGAGGCACCACGCGGATGATTCCAATTATGGTCGCCGGGATCAGTGCAGAGGCAATTCTGGGTATGGATTATCTCATGGGAGTCGGAGGTACGCTGGACTGTGTCCGAAAGGTATTGAAGATTAACGGCGAGCCAATAGCCTGTAAAGACCTCCGTAGTGGAAGATTCTATGCCAGGCTCATAGCCGAGAGGACTATCCGGATACCAGGAGGACACGAAGCGCTAATACCCGGAACAGTCCCCAAAAGGGAAGGTCTGAGAGGATGGGGAATGGTAGAGTCGACAACTAATCCGGAGCTGAATAACAAAGGCTTGCTCCTGGCGAGTACCCTAGTGAAGACCGAGGAAGAGGTAATTCCGGTTCGGGTATTCAACCCCGACAAACATGACCGAGTAGTGAAAGCTGGGACCACCATAGGGATCATCACTCCAGTGAGTGCCGACGAAATCACTGATCTCAGCGAAACGAAGAGAGGAGATGACCACCAGCATCGACTGCCGAAGCATCTGGAAGATCTGTTCCAGAGGAGCGTGGAACATATGGGAGAACAACACCATCATAAAGTCTGCAAGCTACTACGAGATTATCAAGATATATTTGCTAAGGACGACATGGATCTGGGTCGGACCAATTGGACCAAGCACGGCATCGACACCGGCGACACCAGGCCGATCAAGCATAGAGCTAGAAGAGCCCCACGAGTTCAACAAGAAGAGATTGACAACTAGGTTGAGAAGATGTTAGAACAAAATGTGATTGTCCCCTCGGATAGTCCATGGAGTTCTCCCGTGGTGCTCGTTAAGAAGAAGGACGGGAGCCAGCGATTTTGCGTTGATAACAGGAAACTTAATGCTGCCAGTATTAAGGACGCTTACCCGCTCCCACGGATCGATGACTCCTTGGATGCACTCTCGGGGGCCCGTTTCTTTTCAACCTTGGACATGGCTGCCGGTTATTGGCAGGTGGAGCTTGATGAGGACGCCAAGCGGAAATCCTCTTTCGTCACCAGAGGTGGACTATACTCCTGGAATGTGATGCCATTCGGACTTTGTAATGCACCCTCCACCTTCGAAAGACTCATGGAGAGGGTCGTGAAGGGATTACAGTGGGACCTTCTGTTGGTATATCTGGATGATGTTATTGTGTTCGGAAAATCCATCGACGAAGAGCTGAAGAATCTCCGCCTCGTTTTCCAACGCTTAAGAGCAGCGGGGCTAAAGCTCAAACCCAAGAAGTGCCATCTATTCCAGGAAAAGGTCCTCTATCTGGGCCATGTAGTGTCAGCCGAAGGCGTAGCCACAGATCCGGAGAAGATAAGAGCTATCAAGGAGTGGCCAACTCCGCAGACTGTGCGGGACGTGCGGAGCTTCCTGGGATTAGCATCTTACTACCGGAGATTCATCAAGAGCTTTGCTGACACTGCGAGACCACTCCATCAGTTGACTGAGAAGAATAGGAGCTTCCTATGGGATGAGAGGTGTGAAGCGGCATTCGATGGATTGAGGGAGAAGCTGATCACGGCCCCAATCTTGTCCTACCCGAGGATCGAGGGAGAGTTTATACTAGATACCGATGCCAGTGATGATGGAATCGGAGGAGTATTATCGCAGATTCAAGACGGGGAGGAAAGGGTGATAGCCTACGGCAGTAAAGTACTCTCGAAACCAGAGAGGAATTACTGTGTGACCAGACGTGAATTGTTAGCTGTGGTAGTATACCTCAAACACTATAAACAATATCTCTATGGTCAGCCAATCACCGTTAGGACAGACCATGGAGCGTTGCGATGGCTTACCAACTTCAAGAGTCCCGAAGGCCAACTAGCCAGGTGGATGGAAGTCATCAGTTTCTACAACATAAGGATCATACACAGAGCGGGCCGGAGTCACGGGAATGCAGATGGATTGTCCAGAAGGGTCTGCAAGCAATGTGGTCGGGAAGAGAATGGGGAGCCATTAGAGACTACGAAGGTCCACGTCCGGGCTATAGGATTGGCACCCCAGATTACCCAAGAATCACTACGCCAAGCACAACTAGAAGATATGGACATCGGCGGCGTACTCCGAGCCAAAGAGAAAGGCGGGCCACAACCGAAGTGGAAGGATGTCGCCCCGACCTCGAACCACTCGAAGTATTACTTTGCCCAATGGGATCAGCTGGCAGTGAGGGATGGGATCCTGAAGCGAAAATGGGAATCACATGATGGATCCGAAATAAGGTGGCAAGTAGTTCTTCCACGTTCTAAGCGAGCGTTGGTTTTGGAGGAACTACATGGAAGCAAGACAGCTGGACATCTAGGGATCACCAAAACCTTGGGAAAAGTTCAGAGGCGTTATTACTGGGTAGGGAGCGCCTCAGACGTCCGCTCCTGGATCCGAAAATGTGTACCATGTGCGAAGCGAAAGACACCCCCTAAGAAGAGGCGAGCTCGACTCCAACAGTACAGAGTAGGCGCTCCGGGTGACCGGGTAGCTATAGACGTATTAGGACCTTTCCCTGTGACTGAGAGGGGAAACCGTTATGTGTTGGTCCTCGGTGATTATTTCACTAAATGGATGGAGGCGTACCCCATACCCAACCAAGAAGCTGAGACGATTACGGATAAGCTGGTCAAAGAATATTGCTGCAGATTTGGCACTCCCAGGGAGCTGCACAGTGACCAAGGTCGCAACTTCGAGAGCGAACTCCTCAGCAAAGTATGCGAACTTCTGGGTATCCACAAGACCCGAACCACCCCTTACATGCCGAAATCGGATGGAATGGTGGAAAGATTCAACCGGACCCTGGTAGACATAGTAGCAATCATGATAGAGCCAACGAAGAACCAAGATGATTGGGACCTTCAAGTTGACTTTGCAACTTTAGCCTACCGCTGCTCCCCACAAGAATCCACAGGAGAGACTCCCAATATGATGATGCTTGGGAGGGAAATAGCTCTGCCCCTGGATCTTATGACTGAGCCCCCAGAAGATGAAGAGGAGCTTAATGATTATGCTGAGGATTTAAGAGATAGGATGAGAATAGCGCATGACCGCGCCCGGAAGAAACTACAGGTAGAAGGGATACGAAGGAAGAAGAACTATGATGGGCGAGCCCACGGGAGCGACTTGAAAGAAGGGGAGTTTGTCTGGCTACATAATCCAGCTAAGAAAGTTGGACTTAGTCCAAAACTTATGTGTCGCTGGGAAGGCCCATACTTGATCATCAAACGTCTTTCCAGTGTAGTCTTCCGGATCCAGGGAGGACCAAGAGCAAAGCCTAAGGTCATCCACTATGATCGCCTGAAGCCATATACCGGAGAGAAATTGAAATCCTGGACTCTGCCGGAAACCGCTAGTGCCCCTACAGTGATCGAAGAAGAGATCCCGACGGAGCCTGGACAGGCTGAGGAGCCTGTACCGGCTGAGGAGGAACCAGAACCTGTACTGGAGGACACAGTTCTACCTGTAGGTAACGAGGCGCCGGATCACACGCAGCATGTGCGAGAAGAAGGACGACGAAATCCAAGGCGGAAGCGCCAGCTGCCGAGTCGCTACCAGGACCATTAGGAAGGACGACAACCTAACCTTATAAATAAGTTGATTCCCTTCACAGAATGCACAGTAATCTTCACTGTCATGCTCTTCGTAGAGGGCAAACCAACCTTGTAAATTAGTTCCTTCCCTTTTCGCAGTAGTCGCAGTAATCTTTCCTGTCCTGCTCTTCGTGGAGGGCGAACCAACCTTGTAAATAAAATGTTCTGTACCATGAAGAAGTACCATTACATCCATAGGGGGTAGGAGGTGTGGAAGCCTCCGACTGACCGAATGAACCCCGCCTCCCTGCAGGAGCAGCCGAGGAGAAGTCAGCCGTCGTTCCCAAGCATCCATAGGGGGTAGGAGGTGTGGAAGCCTCCGACTGACCGAATGAACCCCGCCTCCCTGCAGGAGCAGCCGAGGAGAAGTCAGCCGTCGTTCCCAAGCATCCATAGGGGGTAGGAGGTGTGGAAGCCTCCGACTGACCGAATGAACCCCGCCTCGCTGCAGGAGCAGTCGAGGAGATGTCAGCCGTCGTTCCAATAGTCGCCGTTCTAGGTGGCAGAAGTGCAGTAGCGTCATCAGGAGCCGTGTATACCAACTTCAATTACTGTAGAAATGCTCTCAGATGTCTTTTCTCTCCGTAACCACTTGACACAGTCTTCCGGGTTAATGCTGGGAGAGATATGATGAGTAACATTCTTCAATACATTTCTGAACTATTTGATTTTTTTTAGAAATACAGACCACAGCACCAGATGGTCCGTCTTCATTACATCCTCGTCGACATCCTGGTCGTGGGACCCGTTGGTGGAGATCTATTCATGTGATGAGAAAGGGGAATTAGCTCTCTGATAGTAGCTCTCTGTGGATATGCTGTTGGGAACTGTTAGTCTTGAAGATCTGTACGAGGAGTATGGTGTGCCGGCTCATGGTGTGTAGGCAGTTCCAGTACTTTGGAAGTTAAGATCCTGTAGTAGTCTGATGAGGTTCTGGGTTCTCAATGCCCGTCCTGCTTGGTTTTAATACAGAGGAGATTCTATAGCCAGAAGGAGAGTAGACGGGAGAAAGGTGTAGGATACTCTGGAAGAGAGGCGAGAGCCGGTGTGGCTGTCCGGGCATAAGGAGGAGAGAGAGGAGATGTCGTGGATAGCCACCGGTAGAGACCAAGCATGGAAGCGGCAGCTTTGGAAGCCTCTAAGAAGACTTAAAAGAAGTCGTATACTACGATCGACAACGTTCTGATGAAAGTCAGGTGATGACTCCTCAGGGTGTCCTGTTTACTCAATTCTTCAATTGGTCCGTCTTCATGACGTCTTCGTCGACATCCTGTTCGTGGGACCCGTTGATGGAGACCTATGATTCGTGTGATTAGAAAGTAGGAATTAGCTAGCTCTTTGATAGTAGCTCTCTGTGGATATGCTGTTGGGAACTGTTCGTCTTGAAGATCTGTACCAGGAGTATGGTGTGAAGGCAGTTCAAGTACTTTGGAAGTTAAGATCTTGTAGTGGTCTTAAGAGGTTCCGGGTTCTCAATGCCCGTCCTGCTTGGTTTTAATACAGAGGAGATTCTATAGCCAGAAGGAGAGTAGACGGAGAAGGTGTAGGATACTCTGGAAGAGAGGCGAGAGCCGGTGTGGCTGTCTGGGCATAAGGAGGAGAGAGAGGAGATGTCGTGGATAGCCACCGGTAGAGACCAAGCATGGAAGCGGTAGCTTTGGAAGCCTCTAAGAGGACTTAAAGAAGTCGTATACTACGATCGACAACGTTCTGATGAAAGTCAGGTGATGACTCCTCATGGTGTCCTGTATGAGACAACCTGCGGAAGTTAAAGACTGACTCCGAAATTGGTGACGCCCCTTGGGATAGGAGACAAGGTTACTTTGTTATGACTGCGCTTCTCAAAGGCAAGCTTGACCAGCCATACTACAAATCTACCAGCTCCACATATCTTCTTCAACTCTGGCAAGCTGGACTAGTCCATCCTTGTTACCCTTCCTATTCCCTCCACCTCTATCCCCATCATCCCCACCACTACTGCCTCTAGCAGTCCGCAATGTACACCGGCGGGATTTAGAGTACAGGAGGTGAAGGATAGAATACAAACTTACCTTTACCACCAGACAATCCTAGTTCTCCTCTATCTCCTCTTTCCCCACGAGCACCTTGTGCTCCACTAGCTCCAGGTAAACCAGGTATGCCAGCAGATCCACCTACACCTGGAGACAAAAAAAATATTTCATCAATATTTAGACCTTAATTTCATGTGACAGTCTTATAAGCTCTGCTCCCTGCACTGTAGTATCAAAATGGAATAATAAAATCAAACGTTAAATGACAAGCTTAGCTGAGAATAAGAAATATTTGTTCATGAAAGGTCTACTTGCCTTGGAATTGAGCATCAGAATAATTAAAGGCCAATACAAACCCTTTTTTATTAACCACAATGTATTTGGAATGTAATCTGCGTAATCATTATTTAGGTTGACTGCAGGCTATGTATTATGAGGGTCATTCAATAAGTTCTACCTCCTCACTCATAACATCGTTAATATGAATGTTAGCTGTCATGACTATAGCTCTGAATCATAGCTACACATTTATAGTTGTAACAGTCATGAATATATGCTATTTTCATATTATATTGTATTATTTGTTTCTATGTTTTAACCCTACGGTCTGTACTCCACGTTTCCCTCTGTCCATCCCTGTCTGGTTGGTATAATTCATCTGCCCAGTAACACCACCATGACCCATGACCCAATCTGTTTACTGTCCACCACATGTGACCTTGTTTACTTCCTGTCTTTGTTTTATCTCCCCCTATTCACCCATGTGCTGTCAGTCTAGCTCTACTCGCCATCACAGTAGCAACTCCACTGCTGGACCTCTCCACCATTTCATGTTTCCATTTTTGTAACCAGCCCTAATTACCACCAAAGTTAGGATCGCCATCGCTGGAATTGTTCGTGTGTTCTCCCATTGTTATGTCTACAAGTTCAACCATCGTTTGTTTTATGTTTTATTATATCTGATCGGTTTATTAAATTGCATTTCATCGTACATCGTCGTCTAAGTTTTATATTTTCTGCTGTCGTCAAGATCATCTATAGTTTTGTATATTATTTTGAAAGCCCACACGGTCATATGGTCAAAACACCTCCTCATTATATTGTGAGGAATTAATAACCGAGACTGTCACATAGTAAATCATATTAGATCTCTGTTTCACTTTCGTTGTGATGCGGTCAAAGTCAGAGAGCGATTTTGGACAACGAAAATGGAAAATTACCTAAAAATAAATACATGTTTTCAGAGATTTTTTGTATTGTAGGGTCAGATATAAGAGCATGATTTAAATACTGAAAATGGAAATCAATGAAGGATATCTGAATATATTATGGCGTTATCATATAAGATTGTAAGCAATATTAACTCTTGTAGGCTAATAGTGGATTATCAACTAGAATGTATTGCTTTGCCTTTGGCATAATGGAATACTGCTAATCAGTCAATTTTTTGTTGTTACAAGTCAAGCCACCCGCAGTGATGCCTTGTATGTTAAATATTTAACAAAGTAGTCACTCTATGAGTTTTCCGTATGTGCAACCTTCAGAATAGTCAATCAGAGTCAATGATAGAAAATTATCTCTTCAAGAGACTTGTAATCCTTCCATTTAGTCCTGTCTATTGAAGAACGCTTAGTACTTATGAAAATCAAATGTGACTTTTGCTGGGTTCTCTAAGGGAGAGGTAAACTTAACAGTTGTCCTGATCTGGTTCTGCCTAATCAGAGGGCACAATTTTTCCTAAGAAATCATTTACATTTATTGTTTATAGTCTGTTAAAGAAATATCTGATATTTAGAACTGTTATAATTAACCTATATATGAGGCCAACATTTTTAATTCTTTGTCTCAGCAGGCAGCAGCCGGCACGCATTGCTTTTAAAATGAGATTTGGCGTGTAGCACTACACGCGGTAGCCATTATTTTATTTTTCAATTTTTGACAACAACAAAGAAAATCAAAATTTGCTGCATTCGTAGCAAATTTACCAAATGGTTGGTAGAAAATGCTGAAATTGCACCAAATTCATCTTAATAAAATTCTCTAGGTTTATATTTTGGAAGTAAAAAATAAAATAAAAAACCTCCTAGAGAATTTTATTTAAGATTATAATAAAACTAGAACGACAAAATTTGACAAAATATATTCTTAGTTATCTTGACAAAACCTAAAATGGGTAAAAAAATGTGTTTTTATACTTTTCTCCAAAAATGATCAATTTCATGTTCATGGTTGGATTAAATGAACCCTTTTCTTCAAGAAAATGTATACTTTTATATGATTAGATGAATAATGAAGGAATTACAGCAGTTTTACGGAGGCTATGTCTGAAATAATAATAATAATAATAATAATCAGTATTTATATAGCGCCTTTTCCAAATGGCTCAAAGCGCTGTGATTTTGCTGCTGGTGAATCATCAGAATCATGTCGCATCAACTAGGGTGCTGCCAATTTCTAGTGCAAACCTATCCGCAGTTAGATTGTAACATCCACCATTTTTCAATGCAGCTCCCCAAATACCTTTGGGTCAAGGTACACCACCCCCCTTAAAATAGGCCAAATAAATAGCATCCGTTTCCATCACACTGAGTGATAGTTTGATTTGCACTGCATCTCCAAAAAAGTACAACCATTACTCAGATCAATTTACAATGAATTTGTAGCTAATGTTCCAATTGTGTATTATTTCATACGACTGGCTTAATCCAAGTTACATCATCATCATCATCATCATTGGGAGGAAGCATTCACAACATACTGGGCCCAGACTTTCTAATCGTTCATGAGTTGGCGGATCTCTGGTGGATCTAACCCGGTATCAGGATACTGTAGGGGTGATTATTGATGTTATACGGGGGATATAGCCATATACCACGCTGTTTGGGATATGATCCCTCCAACTGATGTTAAATATTCTACGTAACAGTTACAATTGTGTATTATCAAGACTGGCTTATATAATAACAAAGTTATGAGGTAGAATAGAGCTTACTGAATGACCCTTATATTACAAGAAACACTTTTAAGGGAAATGTTTTCCAACTTGCGAACTAAGTATCTGTGATTTCCTTTTTTATTTAGAGAATATGATTTTATATGCAGTCATACGTCTCTACAAACAGAATTGGTATATTCAATGATAAGCTTTAATTTTTATTTCATAGAGCTACTATAGTTATTATTCTTGAAAGCTCAGTGGTAGAGCATTCAAATTTTGATACAGTTTTACCCTGTTCATGTCAGTTTTTCTCCCATGTAGCTGCATGTTTTCACAAATTAAGAGCATACATGACTTTAAATATTGATTCATTGCAAGGGATGTATACTTCAATATAAACTGCTCACAAAAAGTATCGAAACACTTAGAAATGATCCAATATATAACGGCTCGAAAGGGTATGCATTAATCGAAGCAAATAACCAAGTGCATACTTTTTGTTCTGCGTATTTTGACACCTCGATCGATGAGATACGATGTTGCGGAGCAGAGTTATTGCAATTTCAATGGTCGTGGGTCCAGTTTCAAAAGTGACAATCACCCTATAGAAAGAGGTTTGCATTACTGTTTAGAATGATCAGATTCGTGATTTTCAATAGGGATGAGTGTCACTTTTGAAACTGGACCCACGATCATTGAAATGACAATTACTCCGCTCCGCAACATCGTATCTCAACGATCGAGGTGTCAAAATACGCAGAACAAAATTATGCACTTGGTTATTTGCTTCGATTAATGCATACCTTTTCGAGCCGTTATATATTGGATCATTTCTAAGTGTTTCGATACTTTTTGTGAGCAGTTTAGGTTAATAGATAACGATTGACGGTCTTGTATCGATTATATTTCGGAATGAATACACGCTTCTTATTTTGAGATATGCAATTTAAATAGGAAAAAAAGTAGCATCAGGAAAATAGGTACATGTAGTAGAATGTGTATGGATAAAGGCTGGTCTTGGTCATAAGCCTTGTTTCATAGAAAATAATAGAATTGCTTTTCATATTCATCTCAAAGAACAATAAGTATTTGACAACTTCTTACCTGGTGCGCCAACTGGTCCAGCAGGACCAGGAGGCCACTATTGCATCGGAGCTCCATTTCCATGACTGCAGGGTCTGTTGTCTGAGATTCCTTGTAAAATATTGATTTGATCTGTTGCTTGAAGCTGACTGTTGCCAGGTCGGCCATGTTGTACTGGCTGTTGAAGAATGGGGGCATCTGTTGGTAGTGCTGGTTCTCCTTGTGCTGCGTCTATAGCATGAGCCATGGTAGTTGCACCATGGGTAAAGACAAGACTGGGTGTCAGGAGGAGCATAAGAAATTGGGTGGTAGCCAGACAAACCATCTTATTCTGTCTGAAATAACAACATAGAATTATGTAGATAATCAACAGTGTGCCAAAATCATCACTATGTTGTTGTCTGTTCGATTGTTCCATTGATATTCAACACAATTTGAACATACA
Source organism: Ophiura sarsii (assembly GCA_035610835.1). Classification (NCBI taxonomy): domain Eukaryota; kingdom Metazoa; phylum Echinodermata; class Ophiuroidea; order Amphilepidida; family Ophiuridae; genus Ophiura; species Ophiura sarsii. Next base: position 38,377,213 of record CM069444.1, read on the forward strand.
GGGTGAGTCAGAAAGAACGGGCACCTTTTTCACAAAAGCGCCACAAAAAATGTAGGTATACATATTCAAAACCAATGGTAGCACTATAAAGACCTACAATTTGGCTTTCATTCTAAAGAAATTTTAAAAATCAACCATTTCGTTATCATGTTACACTAATTTTAGTGCAGCCCCATATTTTGAAGCCAATCCACGGAATGGTTGAATTATCAAGCCATTCCTTAATGTATTCTAATGAGGTTTGCCTCCTGAATCAGCAGATATGCCTCCTTTTACTTTTATTTCTTGATTTCAGGCCTTTTATTAATCATAATTTCACAGTTCTATTTATTTCCAGTCATTTTAAGATTTTGTATCCAACATTCATGTGCCTTTTCAGATTTTTCACTATTCATTGATCAGCAATTAGGCAGCCAACAATACATTGTGTATTGCATTTCCGTGGATGGCTTTAGAATACCGGGTTCTACTAAAATTGTTCCAACTTTATGACACAATGTTCTAATTCAAAAATTCTTTGGTATTTGTAACACCATTATTGGTTTTGAATATGCAGGCCTTACATTTCTGTGGCATTTTCGAAAGGGATTGGCCAAAGTAAACACATTAGAATATTGGTGTGGCTCTCTTTTCCAAAAATAATCGGGCCATTCGATAGTTTTTGTCTCGCCTCAACTATGTTCAGAAAGAGACTTAGTGGCCACTTTTTGTTTGTTTGTCCGTCCGACCTGCGAGACAAGAAATCTGGAGATCCGTAACAGTCAGCACGCAGGTATCGCTTTCAATGAGTGACCTTGCCGATTTCTAACCCACGCAAAGATCGATTTCAGGATGTCAATCTTGCGCTAAAACCTTACGAGAAGTTTGTTTTCCCTGAATTAATTGAGGTAGGGTTAGCTGGCAGCCATGATGGCGAAGTAGGTGGATTGCTCGTAATTTTCTCTATAATATGATGCCAAATCTGACATATTTGGTCCACAAACAGTGATTTTATCGCTTATTTTAGAATTTAACAACTTTCGTGACTTTGCTTCTTGTAACTATTCACTTGACCGGACTAAAATTCGTACGATATTTTAAGAGCAATTTCCGTACTAACGGAATCTTAAGCTTTAATTTCATATCAAAAACATTGATGCCCGACTTCGTTTTTGATAAGAAAAACCGAGTTTGATTTTCACCGATTTTCGGTCAGAAAACGAAACTTACGATCCCCCGTTAGGCCTCGCCAACTTGATTTTTAGTTTGCCGTAACACGCCCGCGCTTCATTTTCATGCCCGCGTTGATTTCATTATTGAAATGTTTAAAAAAAAATACCGTTTTTCCAATGAAAACGTCCGAATTCATGCATTTTGTGTGATGAAATTGTGAAAAATGATTTTGATGAAGAAAAAAAAAAATTCTTGTGAAATTGTGCAGAGCAGAAGGATCGATTTCGAACCCCGGACCTCCCGCTCCTAAAGCGAACTCTTTACCATCTGAGCTATCAAGCGAATCTGAATATAAACGTGAGATTTAAACATTTGATCAACAACCCATCGACGCTACGAAATGAATTTATATCGAGACAAGATTCGAGGAGCTATATTATAAGCATTCACTTGACCGGACTAAATAATTTTATAAAATTGTAAGCATGTTTCTAGTTACAAAAGACTATGAATATTATGATACGATGGATAAAATTGATGCCTGATTCTTCAGAAGTGACTTTTTACCGTGGATTTGGCTTTAGTTTCGTCAAGTTTTTCTTGAATTCGGGTTTGTGTGATTACAATAATTTGCACCGAAAATACAACATGTCATGAAGTTCACAGATAATATTAGATAATATTATTTGCATAATATGCCTTTTTATTATACAATTTCATGGCAATTATGTTTGAAATGTGTGATTATAATCATGAAAAGAGCTCATTTACATCGTGCTATTACGAGGTCAACTATGACTGCGAAGTTGTATCGCTACGGGTGAGTACTTCCGGGTCGCTTTGCTGGGTTAGAAAAGGAACGAGTTTTCGCGTGGTTGCATACTGACTGCGTAAGGCCTATCTTGATGGGAATTGGTGAAGGGAAGTGGGGTGGTGTGTTCTTTTGTTGATTAAATAAACTATATGTTACCGTCTTTGTATGTAAACACGGTCTCGCGTATCTAGCACGTATTTAGAATCGTATTTAGCGTCAGTAGCAGAGTCGGAAGGTTGGTCACAATTGGACCAATCACGCGACAGCTCTTCTGTTTGGTATATAATTAATTCTACACAATTCAATTCACGTCTGGATTGGTGGCCGAGTGGTTTTAAAGACTTTGGACTTGAAATCTTTATGGGAAGCATTTGCGGGAGTTCAAGCCCGGCCCGCGATGTTCGTTACCGTAAACAACATTTGATACCTTGACGGAGTAAAGCGCATAGCACATGTACATTGTACAGCAATACATTTATACAGTGAGTGTGTACGGTTAATAAATTCGCGCCCGGCCCGGAGCGTCAACTTTTCTTGTTTTCCTATAAAATTTGTCATAAATTATTCATTTAGTTTAACATTAATGGCGGTAAAAGTGTACAAATAATCGTTTTTCTCTGCGAATTATTCTGAGAAAACGTAATTTATCAAGATTGAATTTACGAACTTTTGCCGAATAGTTCAAAATGGCGCGTTTGCGTGAAAAATTACTTTTTGCGATGCCGGATTTTGAAAATTCGACTTCGTAGAATCATTTATGTTCATTTCTTTGTTAAAATAAGAATGTTATTCTCTTTCTTTATTAACTGAGGGGCAACTGATACTGGTAATTTGTTCTTGTGTTGATTTTCGTGAATTTTTGGTGGGGATCTGTTTTGTTGTCGATCGTCTGTTTGGGGATTCCCCTTCGCTTTGTTATTGCGGACATCGTTGAGATCACCGAGGGGAATCCCTTACTGGAAAATACGTATTTCGCTCAACAAACAAACTTGTAAACTTCGATCGATGTTTTTGAGGGAAAAAAGACGCCGTGGAAAAGCATATGTTCATTTTCAAACTTTAAACAGAAAGTACCAGTCTTTCAAATTCTACCATAAACCTTTTGCTATAGTAAGACATGCATAGATCATGTAGATCGTTGCTATGTAAGTATTAATTAAAGAAAGAATGAGAATTAAGTAAAAGCCGTTTATTTCAGAAAGAACAACTAAATCTTTATTTGTATAGTTTGGAATGGTAAACAACATCAATTATTGTTTAGGCCAGTGTTTGTAAAAGAAGGCCAAATGAATATTAGGCTATATTAAAAAAAATCTTTTGTCTCAATGCTCTTCAGTTTTTCAAAACCTGATGCGGAATGCGGTTTTATTTTTTTATTTTTTTATTTTTTAAATATAAAATATTGAAATCCTTGTAAAGTGACCTTTTGTATTTAAAATGATGTGATCAATGAAAATCTGAAAAATCGGTGAAATTGTGGGATTTTTAAATAAAAAAAATAAAAAAATAATAATAATAAAAAAATAAAAATAATAAAGCGCATCAATTAACTAACGCGCGCGGGAGCTTTGAGACAAATGATTTTTTAGTGACTGTCACGGGATTGTAGTACAGTACGTACAGCTTTAATACCAGTAACGTGGGGGTAGGTTGAGATTAGAAATTGTTCAATATAAGGCAAAGGTTTCCCAAGGTCAACTTGTAAAATAGGCAGCAATTTAGAAAATGCTCTTACATGAGCAGTTCAGATTTAATTCCTACAATAGATTGCTCAAGAAGGCGTTCGCGAAAGCAAGCGAGACTAGTGGTTCGAGAACCGCCTTGTTTTCTAAGATATATAGCGGGAAATATTCACAAACATTTTTTTCAAATACATGAATTCCGCTAGCATTTTCCACAAGTAACACATGAATTAGTTTATTTTATCTAATTTGAAGAATTACTAATTTGTCTGTTGCGCCTGAGAAGAACTCAGGTTTATCATGTTTTAATAGTTAATCAGGAAATTGACCAAGCCATTTGAATTTTGCGACAAGCATGACATTGGCTACAGGACAAGTAAAAAAAGTGTACTCTAAGTAAAATAAATATTTACAATATTTCTTACCAACATATGAAGGCGGCTCAAACTAGCTAGTCATAAAGGCCGCTAGTCATAAGGCTCATTATTCATTATCTGCCCTAACCCTTACTCTAACCCTAAACCTAACCCTAACTCTAAACCCTAACCATAACCCATAACCGATCATCCTAACCCTCCCTCATGACTAACTGGTAGACCCCATGAAGGCAACCGATGCCTGAATCAATAGCTGCATTTATTAACTGTTACTTAGCAAAAAGAATTACAACAGTTCATGCAGTGGCGTAGCTCAGGGAGGGGGGGGGGGGCAAATGCCCCCCTGACGAAAAAACTCAATTTGGGCCCCCGCCCCCACCCCCCTAAAAAATAAAAAAGGGGTGAGAAAAAAAGTAAATAGGAAAAAAATGAGAAAAAAGACCGAGGTTATTAGCCAAAAAGAAGGCAAAATTGTACATATAGTAGGCCCTACATTTACTGTGCGATTTTTTTTGACTGTGCGATGTTTTGGGGACTGTGCGAATTTTTTTGACCCCCCCCCCCCCCCCCCCCCCCACACACTTACGTGAAATTCACGAGGTAAGTGACTTGAAAAAAAATTGGGGCAACCTTTTACGAAAATTTTAGAAATCTTGCCCCCCTGAAAAAAAATCCTAGCTACGCCACTGAGTTCATGGTACCGTCATTCAGTTATGCCTATTTGGTTAAATATTGAGTATTGTACTCAATATTGCATGATATTTATGATCAAGTGGCTACATGCATGAGACACAATAGCTACGTAATAAGACAAAACAAACTTGTTCAGATATTATTTTCATACATTAAATACAAAATAATGACTAAACAATGTCATTATTTCATGAATTCAGCAGAGCAAAGATAAAATCAGGCTTTCGTGATGATCGGATTAGAGTGTGCGCCATTATTCAATAGTGAAATTCAAAAGAGCTTGTTAGAGAAACATCACATATCTTGTTCGGTTGTTAAAATGTACACTTTTATCTAAATGGGCTCAACCAATTTTAAACAACTAAAATTCTTTTGAAAGTTATTGAATTGAGAAAATTTAGCACAGGTTTTTAGAAATGAAAATCCCAAAGTTGAGTACACTTTTTTTAAAACTCACCCTGTATACAAAATATAATATTAAAGTTATTGTTAACTTTTCCAATACATCATGCACACACAACGTTCCCATTGATTTGATGCGTGACTTGCATACAAATCCGAATCACGATTATGTAATTGTATTGCCGAAACGACCATAGATCAAGCGTTGCTGCTCACTTCATTGTCCCTATATTATATAGTCTTTGATTATAAAAAGAAATTTGAAATAAACTTACTGTATCAAAAATGTGATGTCTTCAGTAGTAGATGTCACCCGTGTTTAAAGGTGCTTCCCTCTCTGTCAATACAAGTGATGCGCAGTCCCCAGAAGACTTGTTACTAATATGTCAAGATGCTTCCAGTTTTCTATAATAAGCTTAAAAGTGACGCGGAGACTTTAACAGACTTGTTATTTATGTCAAGTTGATCCTCGTTCTCTATCAAGCTTGCAGACAATAAGCAGCCTTTACAAGACTTGTTGTTTTTTGTAAGTAGATGCTCCCTCTTCTACCAAACTCACAAATGAAACACACCCTTAGCAATCATGGTATTTATGTTAGTTGCAATTGCAAACTTGGCAAGGGAATGGAATAATTCATTGTAGAAAAAGGGATGTTTTGCTGTAGTAGGCCTATAATACAGATTCAATACTATGAGGATATCGTTGAGTGAATTGGGAGGATAGGAGTATACATCTTGATTGTAGTTAATGTGCCCCACCTAATAACTGTAAATGGATGGTAATTAATAAACAATGGTTCTATGTTGGATGAAAATGGGGAAAAAAGTGATTAAATGTGAAAACAGGAGATGGTTAATTGACCAAAACTTACTGGCGTTTGGAATTGACCCCTTGCCATCTCATGGGCACATATTTTTGTCCACTGGTAAAATACCATCATAGGAGAGGATAGCAGGTAAAGATTTATTCATTTAAAAGCGATTGATTCCCATTGGATATTGACTGTGTTCGATTTGTATGTGAACTCGCATCAGGTACAAGTCCACATAGCTATAATTTTCTAAAATGTCTTTGGATTTGACCGCCCCACCCCTTGTTATCTCTGAGGCACGCATATCTGTCCAGTTCTCTACTGGTAATAATACCATCATAGGGAAGGGTAAGCTAATAATTCCCATTAAATATTGACAGTGTTAGGAGGATTTTAATGGATTCATTTTTTTTTAGGTTTTGAAGAAATACAAATTTATTTGCACTCCCAATCATCTACAGGGTGATTCAAAATAGTCAGGTCCCATTTTTAAAAAAAATCAGGAAAAATGCTTTCAGTCAAAATTTCTTCATCGATTGTAAGAGAAAAAACAATTCTAAATGCTTAGTGAAGTTTTCGAGACAATACCTAATTGCATGACAAAATTACAACATATTTGCGAAATCCAAGAGTGTTCCAAGTATACAGGAATGAAGCCAAGTTGGTTATGTTTCCACTACTGCAGTATTAGTAATTTATATAACACAACATACATTTTACCTGTTGACATTTTATAAATAAAACAATATTTGATAAATAGACCTGATATAAGTTAAGAGTTTAACGGGTTCGCCGTCGGACAAGTTTAAACTGTCAAGCTTTCGTCAGGATTAGGTCTGACTTCTTCAGGACCAGATAATTATAATATTAAGCAAAACATAGAGATTGCCACTTCTCTATTATTATCATCATTTGGGCTGCCCCTTGCCCGATGTTTGTGAGTAATTGCCCCTTTCCTACTGGTGAAAGATTGGTGGCTCTGAAAAGAGCCGTTCAGATGGATGGACCCTTTCCACTGGCCTACTATAAATGTGGCTTACATAGAACCTATTCCAAAGGACTTCCCCTTGACCGATGGAAATAACCTAGACGTCTCTTGTCTACTAGTACTACAGACTGCAAAAAGTATATTGCACAGTAGTGTGGTTACTGATCTGTAAAGATTGTTCGATGCTGTTATATATGAACTTGATCAGGGTATAAAATGGTTCATTGCTGACCTGGCTGAAAAAAATACAAGACTGTTATTGATTGCCGGGATAGATTGATAGGAAATAGAGAGCGCCACACTCAGCTGATAACTTTGCCGTCATTTCGATTGATTTTTGATTATTCATTGATTCAAATCTCTAGAGCTTCACGAACAAGTCGCATACCAAGATTGAAAACCTATGCAATGCTTTTAGTTTTGTTCCAGAGTGGTTCATGACCTTTACAGCCAGTGCCCGAGCTATCCTATTGCCTTGTAATGTAGCTCTTTTGTGTTCAAACAATTTGACCTTTAAAGGCCTTTTGGTTTGACCAATATATTGTTCACCACAACCACATGGTATACTATACACACAAGGTTTGCTGACAATATCTCTGAGTTTGGTCGATTTGGTGTAGTAAGTTTTAACACCGGCACGGTTTAAGAATGGGCAAATTTTGTCTGAGACACCTTTGACAAATGGCATGAATGTGATACCTTTGTAAATGGGTTAAATTAGCACTTTGTCTTCTAATGGCTTTCTGTACGAGTGTGGAGGGATTACCATTCTTGTTCAATGTTTTTTCAACATGTTTTAACTCGTTATTGCGATTATCAGTGTCGCATATAGTCAGTAAGATCGAATTAAAATATGCGAATTTTTAAATTCGTGTCCGACTGTGGGGGCCGCCATTTTGTTTTAAAAGTATATTAGTGTCCCGGATGTACACAGTTAAGTATATAGCAATTAAAGTGTTTTTTGGCTGCGGGGAAATTCTATTAATTCGGGGTATGTTTTAACTTGTGAATCCGATAGTTCAATGTATTTTACTAACGTTTCACCTACGGCAAGCAAAATCTATCGAAGGAAAAAGAGTAAAAAGTGATTTTAAACCCCCCAAAAGGAACAAATTCGTTCGTGTAAGAGGTTCGTGTAAGAGGTGGTTTTGTCATTAAAAATGACGTCATTTGTTTTTCGGGGTCAATTGAACGCACAAAAATATCATCTGGAATCGAGTTTAAGTCCAATTTAGTTTATTTAATGATAAACTGGGCACTCCATTCAAGAAAAGGTAAAAAACAGGCGTTATTAGCAGCAACTATAATGACGTAATTTTAAAAATGGCGGCCTCCATGAATTCGCCGCACGAATTTAAAAAGTCGTATTTTTTTATTCGATCTTACTAACTGTATAGTGTGTATATTGATATTATGTAGTCAATGCTCTGTATAGCAATGTGTTGGTAACGCTATTCTTAGCCGATAGGTAATGATTAGATGTGAAATGCAGATACTGATCAGCGTGTGTAGGTTTTCTGTAGATTAAGAAGGTCTAACCAGATTCAGTTCTCTGCACTTTGACATCTAGAAAAGGAATGTACCCATTGTCTTCTAATTCCATGGTAAATTGTATACAAAGACCTAATTTACATATGTTTCTTGCATCTCTGATAATTAAAACGACATTACATGCATATTGTTATTACATTACAGTATTGCACAAACATATTCATTTTAATTAATTAATTAAAGGAAAGCGGTCATGGTGAGGAAAAGAACCGCTGACGGCGATTGTTGGTCCAGCTAAACCTTAGCTAATAACTAATACATCACTTATATCACACGATAGAAAATGCGTTCAATCAAATGAAGGATGGTTGATGGAGCGCGCCGTTCACATTTGGGTTAAGAGATTGTTGTAGAGTCGCACACAATGCCGCTTGCATGTAAACATAGGCCTACGTAGAACAATTACAGACTGCGCCAATGTCCAACTTGTTTAGATTCAAATATCTTGGTCAACATTTTTTTTGCAATATCTCAATAGGCTTCTTTACGTCTCATAATGCAGAGAATTATTAAAATATAAAATAGCTTCGTACATCATCAAATTAATTCATAGCAATCAAGCACTGTGAATGATGAGTTGCGTGTAAACAAAAATGAAGATTGTCTTTTTCAAATGAAGTAAAATAATATAACTTTTTGATCACACTAATTCCAATAAATGAAGGATTTGTTCACATATTTTATGCCTCTGATAGTCATGAACTGGATTTAATATGTCCAGCTCTTCATTCAGCATATTCAACATGTTCAGCGCCCCATTCAGCAAAACACTTCATGTAGCGGTCCTGTGGAAGTTGGAACAGATTGAATTTCACAGGATTTGAGAAAAAGCACAAATGTCATGCTTGGAACAACCAATTTAGGTTAATAATTAAGGTTATAGCTAACAATGTTTTCTTGCCGTTGATTGCATTAAAGGGACACAATGTTGATTTTTTTTCAATTTTAATTAATTTACTTCAGAATTCAAGAGGAACATTAAAAATTGCCATTATTGTTGTTTCTACTAAAAAATCACCCTGCAAAACTTGATTAAAACAATGTTTTAAATATGTTGGAATACCACCCTTAACCAGGTAAAATGCTGGTTGCGGCTCTACCAGCATTTTTGAATCGACGTTTTGTTGTACAAAGAGGGCTGATTTGTCTTAATCCTTATAGGTGTAAGTTCATACATTGTAAACATGTACAAATCCCAGTTCTTATCATATATTTTAGTAATTGAGGGCGCTGCCTCCACCACATCTCTTAATGCCCCTTTAAATGTTTTCATTTTTGTATTTGTGGAGCTGGTTTAACAAAAATTGTCGAAATCGGGACCTGAATATTTTCACTCGCCCTGCATGGCAACATTATCGTTTTACCTACAATTACAAAATGGACTCTCCCTTGGCATAAGTACCAATGATGATTGGGGCAAAAGAGGAACTTATTGTGCATACAATGATAGTTGCAGACATAAGATAAGTAAAACAGGAACGAAGCTGTGGTTTAATAATAGTACAGGGATTTATTATGTGCGCGAAGTATCATACTGGGTGAAACCAAAAGCGGAACTCATGCCTGGATACACAATAATTTCCAGTACCATATGTTTGTGGGTTATTTGACACCAACAAGGTATAAGTTGACAAATGTGGGCATTTAAAGGTACAAATTTAATAAAATAAATGTCTGAAGTATGACTGTTCTACTTACATTTTGAATAGAACAATGATGCCACAGGTGGAGTTGTTCTACACACAAAAATAATACTACCGCCTGCATTTATGTCAGACAATATAACACGGGTACGGTCTAAATCAATACCTTTATTCTCTTCGCGTTTGGGACATGGTTCAGAGGATATGAAAAAACACATTCTAGTTTGGGGGTATCTTTAAAATAAAATTTAAAAATGCACCAGGACCTACAGTACATACAACATACTCTTTGACATTGTTTAGTTATTCTGAGAGGATTTTTCATAACAAGCTTTTTTGCAATTTTTTATATAAAATTCATAAAATCCAGGGTTGATAGGGACACCAACCTTTTAAATGTAAATATTATACCCAATAAATATATTTAGGTTTTTAAAGGATTACTACGTTGACATAATATCCCCTCAAAAGTTTTGCTCATTGGGCTACAGGAAAATAATTATGGTCTGGATTTGTGTTTGTGTCACTATTGACCCTGTTCTATAAACGTTCGCTCTATTGAAAGGTACATTTTTTGAACTGTTATTGTTTCATTGCTGCCCAGAAATGTAATTATTATTTAAATATTTTATAGTGGCAGTTTAAAGGCATTATGGGTGGACATAATATGCCCTTAACATTTGGCTAATCAGGCAACATGAAAAAAACCTACAATCTACTAGAGAGTGCTAAAACTCTCTGTATCCACCCGTTTTACAGTATCATTATCTGTATGTGACTCCAAAATAACAGAAAGAAAACAAACCCCTCTAAAGCTGATGTGATGGTTCACATATAAAATACTTTGATTGTTTGTCTGGAGTCTCTTCGACACTCTGTATGTCAAATAAGATGATAATGTCGCAGCCGCATTGCACCAACTCAAGATTTGATCCCAAGATGCATTTGGATTCCCCTTTACCTTTACTGATCCTATCAATACAATAGAACACTTAAGGCATATTATGTGATCTTTTCCAGAGAGCGCCCTCTATTCATGATTTTTTTTAGAAAGTAGATTTTCTTGCAGATTTACATTTCCGATCATAAATCATACATACATTCCAAGTTACAGAGCGATACGATTCCTAATTACCTCAAAATCATGGTTTTAGAGTGAATTTAGAGTGAAAAATATAAACTGTCGGGATTCCGACAGTTTATTTTCACTCTAAAACCATGATTTTGAAGTAATTAAGAATCGTATCGCCCTGTAACTTGGAATGTATGCATGATTTATGATCAGAAATGTAAATCTGCAAGAAAATCTGCTTTCTATTTTTTTTTCGATGTTGAGGGCGTTCCCTGGAAAGATCACATAATATACCTTTAACTAATTACTGTAAGTCGTTTACTAGTCGAGCTTTTAGGTTTTAGAAACAATAAAAAGGAACACTTGAGAACTAATTTATTTATTGATGTAAACAAGAATCTAAGCGCTTGTACGATGATGGCGCTATGGAGCCATGATTTTATGCATATGTCTATGGAAACCGGGATGAATCGGGGACCAGATTTATGGCCTTTTTGCAAATATGCAATGCATTGTGGTGCTGCATGTCTTTAAAATCTTGTTTGCCTGTATGTATTGTCTGTAGCAAAAGTTGAACTTTCTATTTCAAACTCAAATGGGTTATCATGTCATTCAACATGATGGCATACAATAGTGTTATTGTTAATAACTTCCCTAAACCAGAGAGATGGTATCTCTCTGTTTAGACTTATGAGATGGGTATTGAAAGTTTCAAACTAATTACTTTTATGTTTATGTTGTGTATGTTGTATTATGTTATTTTACCTTCGATAAAGATGCTGTTAGAATCGAAATGTCAGTTCCTCTTTGTCAGGCCAAATAAAAAAAAAATCATGTTTAGCGTCCCCGCCCGCTTCCTTTTTAGGGGGTGCCTTTTTAAAAAAAAAAAAAAAAAAAATTAAAAAAAAAAAAAATCGTATATTTTTAAAATTTAGCACACCTTATATGAAGCTGTTTGCCCGTGAAATAAACTGGTTCTCTACGTCTCAGAACTCGGGACAATAAATCATTTTGGTCTCATTTTCTGTTTCATCTTGCCCTACAGGCAGCGATGATTTTTTTTTTAATTGCCTGATCGGGCAAGGCTAGGTCAACTTTTACTTAGGCCCTATGCCCAAATAATATTGCGATATTTGTATGACTTTTAAAATGGTATTGATGGGTCAGATTTCTTGGCGATTATGCAATTTTTTGCCATTGTTATTTCGACAATCGGTCAGGGTTGCACAATGTGCGCTCCTGGGAAATAATGAGCAGAATTGGGGAAATAATACCAAGGGGAAATAATGCCAAGTGGAAAAAGGAAAGTATTGGGAAAAGGGTGAACAACTTTGGGTTATGAGCTGTGGTTGCAAAGGTATACTAACTAGTGTTTATTGTTTTATTGCTTTCCCCCAGTGGCGGCACTACAATTCCCCACCCCCTAACAAAATTTGTTTGCCCCCCACCCCACTTCCCCCCATTTTTTTCTTCAATTTAGTTCAAAAATTAGAAAGAAATTGACACAGTCATGACAGTTTAGGTTTAGTTAGGTTAAATTAAACCAAGTGTTAACAATTTCCCTGCTCCCGCACATTGTGCAACCCAGCGTGAATCAAAAAAGTGCCAAGTTTTTACATTTTGTTCTCTTCGTCATGGGGGAACATGAAAAGATTTCTAAAAGATGGCAAAACCATACCTAAAGACAAATTTAACTTATCCCACGTTCGTAGGTGAAGGTGACCCTTTAATTCCATCGTAAAATTTGACTAAAAACACTGTATAATTGAATGGGTACTTTCCAAATTGTGCTAAAAGAGGGCGCTATTTTCTTAATTGCTCATTGCAGTTCTAGCATACTAAACAAGTAATTCTACATGGCCAAACAATAAATTTGATTGGACATACAATATAATAATAAATATAATCACAAGTTCCATTGCGCGCAATGCGTTAGTATTTGACCAAATTTGACAATGTTAGCGTAAAATGGCACACAATTTGTGCGTGCATCGCGTGCATCATTTTTGTCATGCCCCTCTAAAACAAAATTGTCCCTAATGTAAAATCATTACTATGGTCTGATACATCTAAACAACGCTATAGCAATCATATTGTAATCTGATTTTTATCAAACCTGTAAGTGTAGGTGGGGAAATGTTAAGCTCAAAACCTTGCTCCTGGGGAAGAAACAACTTTGTGCAACCCTGCAATCGGTAGCAAACTACACAATCGTGGCAGTCGCTATTTTCCCTTCTCACCATGCAAACGCCACTATCTTCAACTGACCTAAATCATCATTACGCATGCGTTGTGACCGTGGGAAAGGTCCATTTTACAATTTTTCATTTCTTTCAGATTTTTTCGACTTTCCGAAGTCCGAGAAAATGACGTCATGCTAATAAATAGAGACCACATGTTTTGACTCGAGATTTCCCGAGATCTTGCGAAATCGCCACGACGCCACTCGTGCGCGGTTCAAACATGTGCATTAAGCCCTTCGATCGCTGAAATTGCGGCCTCTGATAGCGAGGTTCCTGTTTTTATGAATGAAAAGCTACGAGCGGCACTGTTTTATTTATTAAATAATAACGGAAGGGAATTAAAGAAGGAATATGGGTACATCTTTGTGTTTCATTATATTTACAAAGGTAAAACTCAAAAAACTGACTACAAACTTGTGATATTATTGCCAAATTGGCGACTTTATTATGTTTTCTTGTGGGCATTTGTACTTACCCGATCGGGCAGCATGTCTTGTGGTTCAGCTAGCCCGGACAAAAAAAATGGTTGCCCCGGGCTATCGGGCAGGCGATTTGTCGCAGCTTGCTTGCCCATAAGAAGCCAATATGTAATTTCTTGAGTCCAAGTGGCGGTCATTTTTGAAAAAAGCAGGCAACCATAAGAAAGAAAGAAAAAAGGCCTACTCCTTGCCTCTTTTTCAAAAAGGCAGGACGCTAAACATGTTTTATTTTTTATTTTGCCTTATATTTATTATAATAATTTTTAGTTCTGTTGAAATTGGCAAGTCCTTATGCCAAATTCAGGAATTTATTATTTGTTTCAAAGTCAGTGTTTAAAGAGCAAAACAGATTGTGAAAGATTAAAAATATTGACTCAAAGATTAAAGCTATTTTTATAAGACAAAATAAGTAAACAATTTGGAAACAAATGGAAAGGATTTATCAATCATATAGGAATAATTTAGATACCTTTTCGAACCATTGTGTTTGAGCTCCGTAGCTTTCGAGGCCTTCATTCAGCGTAGTGTTTACTTCCCTCCACTTGTCACATGCCCACCTTGGGCGATCACATGACAGCAGGTCATCTTAGATGGCGGGTATGTCATAGCCAGTGTCTCGGCTGAGGGTCGGTTTCTGTGTCCTGATTTCGATAGCCTCTCTGATCTTACGTTTCCAAAACTGATCTTCTCTGGCGATCACTTGGACGTCGTCTAGCTTGATTTTGTGTTTTAACAATTTTAACAATTTTCAAAAACTAAAATGACCAAATTAAACTAGCAATCAAGTTAATTTTGCTTCTGTAATTTAAGGATGGGGGGTTGTTGAATTGCCAATCAAACATTGTTACTGGATCCTGGTAGACTCATCGACTCAATAATTGGGTGTTTTGTGATTTACAGACTATATTAGAGTTTCAAGGGTATATATACACCACCAATGCACTTCCCATAGACGCTACATGCAAAGTAACTTGAGTTATCCCATCCCATAGGTCCTTATGATATTTACAGACATTATTTTCAATACATTACACCCAATTACATTTCTTACCTGAAATCAAACACCCTTATAGTTCACCAATTGTCCGGAAATATTGCTGGCCTTTCTAAATGCTAAAAGCTTATAAACATTTGGTTGCCAAATATTAGTACAGCAAAATAACAATTTTATCTTTAAACTTAATTGGGTAATTTTGCAATGATTTCAAGGTCAACACTGAAGTCTGAATACACCATAATTCCCTAAATTATAATTTCTTTATCATCAGGAACATCAAAGCATGAAGAGACGTCTTACTACAAGTCGTCAATATCTAAATTCTTTTCCGATATGGAAACGGAGGAGGAGCCCTATGAAGATGAAGGTGATCATCAAGTTGAACCTCCAAGGGAACAGCACATGTCAAGAGGACCAGAGAAAGATGCTGAGGATGAGGAGGATGAGGATGAGCCAAGTGCAAATGGCAAATCTAATAAGGTACATGCGCATAATAAGAACAATCCACAACATGGTGTAAAAGAGCATTTTGTAAATTCACAACAACTTGGTAGAACTGATGATGATGTTGATGAAGATATCAGTAAAAAGTTAAAAGCACAGCATTCATCATCGCAAGATGACAACAGCGCAAAAGGAGAGGACAGAAAGGATGATAAGAAAGAGGAGTTGTAGTCAAGTGTCTACCAAGTTATTTCATTATTGTGCTTGCTTGCTTGCTTGCTGGCTCGCTGGCTTGCTTGCAGGCTTGCTTGCTCACTTGCTGGCTGGCTTGCCAATACAAATATGTCATCTTTCACTACCAGTACTTTAATCAAGATATTTCACAAGGGTATCATCTATGAGTAAGCTATCACAACTTAGCCTAGTTGTAAGTATTCTGACTTTGTTCCCATTTGGGGACAAAGGTTTTACATACAAAATCTGATGATACTGGGATTCGAAACCAAGACCTTTTGATCCCAAAGTGAATGTCATTACCACTAGACCAGCTAGGCTGTTTGTGCCAAGGTATCGATTTTAATCCTACAAAAGAGGTAGGGTAGCCCATAGTCTATGTGTATTATGGAATTAATCTGTATGACTCATGTAATAGAAGTATTTGCACTATTATAGTTCAATCAGTTTCAAATTAGCGAGAAATATGCGGTTTGTATCTCTCCACGCGTAAATGTAATTCAAGCGAACACACACGATTTTGGTCATACGCACACAATTTTTGTCGCACGCACGCGTCACGCATATGATGCACAGTGCGCATGTTGCCTACATGTGCGCCTGTGTCCTTCTTTATTTACTGCTGTAAGGAGGCTTGGCCAATTTTGAACTGATCACACTATAGACTATTTGTGATAGCTTACTCAATAGGTAGAGCCATGAGAAGAGTCTTAGATTGAGTAAATCAATGAAATCAGATCATCATCCACATTAGCATTGCTGATACATTACATATCGTCGTTGTTCTGACATACCGGCACATCACGAAAAACAGCGTTTTGAGAAAATCGTGTTTGAAAATTTTCCAATTTTTAAAGACTTGTTAGAGAGCATTTACATCAAATGTCACTATCATTGTCAAAGAACACTAATAGATATATACTTATGTTTGTTATGAGCATGTTACAACAACAAATTGCAATTATTAATTAGGCCTAATTATGTCATAAAGTCATGTGCCGGTATGTCAGAAATAAGAAAACAAAATTCATATTTGTCCTACAGTGATATGCCAGTGATGTGCCGGTATGTCAGAACTGCAGTTACACGGTGGTCTATGGCAGAATATTGTGATGTGCCGGTATGTCAGAATTAAAAATGAGGTTTTCATGCCGGTATTATGTTAAAACCCTGGCATATCACACTAATTAGTGCGGTATCTCATTAATTAATTACCTTTTTCTCTCAATTTTTTTGGAGAATAAAGAGTTTCATTTGTAGATCATAAAATGCAACTTAACTCATTTTGCCCAAAATGGCACATGTGCCGGTATGTCAGAACAGCGACGATATGCTTTGTATTCATCATTATAATTAAATACTTATTGAACAGACATGCGTGGAACTCTGTGTGCATATGTTAGATAATCTGTATGTTAGAAAAAATTATGTTTTGTGAACACTTTACCTGGAAATATACATTGTCTGAAACCATGACAACAATACAGAGTAGCATGATTGGTTGATCACAGTAAAGGTTTTTAAAAAGGTACAAAATAGTGCAAAATTCTCTACATAACCACTGCTTGAAATCTGCATAGTGTTTTACCAAACTGTTTTGTCAGGGCCTGGCCTGAAACGGACCCACTCCTCAGAAACACAATGCTTACTGATTTCTGTAAAACGCTGTAAAACTCAAGTCATATTTTTGTTGTTGCTCCCTTTGGATTGAGTACTTTTCCAATTGCTGGTTTCACCCTTACTTGGATTATACAATCACATGTATGCATGTTTGTTCAATAATTGATTTGACTATAGTATTAACTGGCTTTCATTCAAGATATATTTTGTTATCTTACTGAAAGTGATCGCTGGTTCTATTTTTATTTTGCAGAAACATGTGCTAATTTTTACCTGAGATCGCAAGTTTTGTTGTAGGGACAACTTTAAGGCATGACATTTTGCAATAGGGTGTGCACACAATAGGGTTTATTTAATATATTGAGCAATGTAGGCACATTGCAATCAGGGTACAATTAATGATTATATGCAATCATTCATTTACCTCAAATCGTGTGTTTCTGAAAACTCATAACCTCATACCAGGGTGTTAGCGAGCATTTAAGAATTCTCAGCAAATTAAGAATTCTCATCAATTTGATAAATCTACCAATAATATTCTAAAATATTGGACCATAGACATAACCTGCTCCTAACTGACATAACTGCTGGGCCTAGTCCAGGGAGTTACTATATATCTTGGAATAGCCTAGAATATATCAATTTGGCTTATTTAGTTTCTTGATCAATTCCATCATATTATTAAAAATAAGTTGCATCAATAAAATCTTCATATTATTATATTATTAAAACCTCAGAAGCATTACTCTTGAAGCACTGTTACAATGGATATATCTCAATGATTTTAATATAAGTACGTCAACCCGCCTCATTATTGTAGCAATCCCATTAAAACAGGATAATGCAGTTCTCCAAATATGTAACAAAATCAGTCATTGGTCATTATTTATCAACATCAAAATATGCCAGTTAATCCAGTGACCACTATTTGTACAAATCGGTGATGACTTATCGTCCACATCACATGCTGCTTATTTTTCAGTTGATTCTGCGCTCCAAAAACACCCTGTTCTACAGCCCAACTAACCCATTTTTAAATTATTTAAAAATATATATATATATATATACAAAATTGTTTTTTGCATTTTTTTCTTCACATTTCAAACATGGTTGAAATTCCGTAAAATAATAATAATAATAATAACAAAAACCGCACAACCGACCGACCCTACCAGAGATGTCCGTTTGCCCGTAGAACAGAGATGTGTTTTTTCATCGCCTTACCATCACTTTTTTTCAGAAGATGAAATAAATTAGATACACTCTACACAAACAACATCAATTGATGGTTCACTGCACATATCAAAGCCGTTATAATCTATACACAATTAGCTTGGATTTACCCTGTACATGAAATTATTATTTCTCGAAAATATGTGTACTGAACTCTTTCTTGAATTTGGCTAACATCCGGCCACCGTCTGGAACTTTGTTGCACCATATGCAACCATGTTATTCTTCCGTGGAAAGCCTGAAGGCAAAGGCTATCTGCGATTTGAACCAGGAACCTTCAATATATATTACAGGGTTGGGTTGACCACAGCATGCATATATGACATGATAATTAATACAACCAATTATACTTCACCTGACAAAGACAAAATCAATATAGATATCCAAGACATCTATTCTAATGCTTACTCAGCATAAAAAATAAGCTTGGCATAGCCGCTTGCATGAAAAAAATAACACTTTTCAACATTAGTTACTTCCACTTTTTTGTTCATATTATTTAAGGGTCAGAGGTCATGTACCTGAAATAGTCACATGCCATAGGGATAGGAGAGTATTTATGTTCCCATCATCCGAGTGGTTTATTTGATGAGGGGAACTAAAAACCACACAGATGGGCAGTGAGTGAGTCAATTTAAATTGATGGTCAAATTGCAAGGTTTTAGGGATGGGGCATGGAGTCTATAATTATGGGAGAAGTATCTTCTGGTCAAAACCCCAGTATCTGATAACCAATTTTACATCGGACAACTGTTACGGAGGGCGCTCCAGCTTTGCCAAAGCAACCAGAGGAGGAGGTTTGATATGTTTTGCCTAAATTTGACATTAGCGTCAGTCCCAAGTCAGTTTTTGAAGTGTCACGAATTGTTGTAACGCTAAAAAAAGGATTTAGACTGTGAAATGTGGTGTCACTTGTGCTCGGCAGACCTGTTTGAATCCAAGATAATGACAGGAAAATATGAAACCTTATTTTGTTCTGTGGATTGGTAAAATGAACCTTTGTTGCATCGGATTGGATATTGTTTGCTCTTGATTGTTTTCTCCAATGTAGTAGTTGCACCCATCTTTATAGTATGGACTGATTCCAATACCTGTCAAACACTTTCCATTCTTACCTATAGACTCCCGACGTTACAGAGATTCAATCAAAAACCAAGATGGCGACTAACGGTTTTAAAAGCGTGTTTTATTAGTAGTATTTCTTAACATAAACATAGCGTCTTTATGAGGGCCTGATTGGAAAGCTGTGCAAGTCACTGAAGCATATAACCCTCAATAAAGAAAGCATAGATGACCAAAACCCCCCCCCCCCCAAAAAAAGTATAATATCATGAATAAGCACATTGCCTGATAGATGGTATTTCTGGATATTTTGTTAACTCTTAATGATGAATATGTCGTATCGATGTCGATGTATAGATATCCCGGATGTATGCATGATGTCAACATAACAGTTACGCGGAATAAAAGAGATTAATAAAATTTCATCCCAAGACAAAGCAAAATCGCCGCAAAATCATGAATTTATTAGGATATGGCAAATAGTGAAAAATTATGAAAGCGAAAATATACACCTAAAGAGGGATGAAATGGTTCGGGTATTCAGCACTTTTGAGTTAGTAAAGTTTGCCCTGTCGTGGCAAGAAAAAAACATGAGTGTGAATTTATTATACAGAAATTTGGTCTAATATGGCCGAGTGTGAAAACTAAGAAAGCGAAAATAAACATCTTTATAAAAGGGCGAGAATTATATGGGTCATTTCAGGATTTTTAAGTCGGAGTCGTATGATAATTCACAACTATTACACATTTTACAATGTACACAAGATGGACAATAAACTTCCCTGTCTCCTCTCTATCCTCTTCCACCTCTTTCCCCTTCCTCTTTCCCCTCTCCTGCTCTTTCCTGTTCCCCTCCTGTTCCCCTCTCTCCCTTGCTCCCGCCCGGCTACGCCACTGTCGAGACCAGAGTGCAATTTCTTTTAACCCCTTGTTTATGCAAACAAAATCTTATTTTATTCAGGCCTTTATCTAATCACAATAATGGCCTTATTAAAAAAGTTCAGCAAAATGTAGGCCTTTAAACAGTAATAGAAATACTATTAAATTTCTTAAAACAGCAAATTGTTGCCAACTCGAGTGGAACAATGAATACCCGTGTTATTTGCTACGTTTTGGAAAACATCCTTTTTTGTCTGTGTAGGCCTATACAGTGCTCAACATTAAACCCTTAGATGACAAGTATGGCTGTATCCTTGGTGTAAGACAGCACGGAATTACCTACATGTAGCACAAAATCTTCTATTGATGGATTAAAGGGTTATACAGCTTTAATATTCCATAATGGGGTCTTTACATTAGTCTAACTCACGAATGTTTTACACCAAGGATACACCACAACGCTTCACTCTGTTTTAACGAAAAATTATTATTATAATATTTTAAATAGGTTTGGAAACATAGCCATCAGCCATTTTAATTTTAATTGTCTCAGACGATGCCGGACATAGGCTCGTTCACGAATATTCAAGGTTAAATTAGGCGTACGAGGTTACGTGATCAAGCGAACTGGGACGTTTAAAGATGGATTAAATTAAAAAATGATACTGACACTGCAGTTGGTGTACTGACACTGCAGTTGGTGAATCTCCAACGGTCTAAGGGTGAACTATTTTAGTTATCCAACGTGGGATAAATTTCATGGGTTCTATAATCAAAATCCAGTTTTATTTTGAAACCACCGGAGATTCAACATTTACGACCATTCGTGTCTACCCCTGCACCGTCGAACGTCGACTGAATTTAATTTTCTCCAAAAAGTGCAACGTCGCCCTCTAGAGTTGAATAACAGAAGAAATACTTTGTTTTCTAGGTTTTGCGGCAGGCTCTTTAGTTGTTTCGAGAGCTAGGCCTTGTTACATAGATTAGCCGGATTGGTGATGACGGATGTGGTTTGTCGGTCATAGAGGAGTGATAATACATAGTGGTAAGCAACCTTATGGCACACATCATTATAGAATATAATCTCATACAAATAATCACTATAATTGTCAATTTCCCCTGTCTGCTGAAATTAATAATGGGAGATAATGCAATCGGGAGTCTTGAATTGACATTCATTACTGAAAAATACATAATAACTGTGACATGGTCAAATAGATTACCTACATGTACGGTGAGATTTTGCATTTCCCCATCGTCAACTAGTAGTTGAGCGGATATGTGAAAAAGATGTTCACTTCTGGCAGGAAGCATACATATTTTCACATAGGGGTGTTTTGATGCACTTATTTCAAAAAGCCAAGAACCTAAATTTTTTGAGCAATGGTGCGGCGGCCATCTTGGATTTCAAAATGGCCGCAATTCAAATATAGGAGATTTAGTAAAATTGCTCTAAATCAACAATTTTTTAGATTTATACCCCGCGATTTCATCAATATGTTTTAACATGGTGCATACATTAAGATGAATTCACTGTGCCAATTTTACTTTAATTATGACTGGTTAACATGGAAACCATTAAAAATATATGTTTTTGGGCAAAAATACCTCTTAAATCACACTTATTTAAAGGTTTTTGTCAACTATTCATCATGATATTACTTTTTGCATTTCAAATTTGAGTGGTTTCCATGGAAACTTTTTAAATGGCGGTTTAATGAACATATATGTCAAATTCACTCCTTTTTGAGATTTATACCCTGACATTTTACCAATTTGCTCTTTATGACATGGTACAGAGTTTTAGACAGATTGGTTGTGATAATCATATTTTGATTATTACTGGTTGCCATAGAAACTATAAAAAACAGACAATTTCGGGGGAAAATACCTCTAAAATCGCTCTTATTTTAAGGACTTTGTCAACTAGTCATGATATTTTTTAGTATCATATCTGCAATGTACATAATTTACAAATGTACATTATAAACTGGCATTTCAATTGAGTGATCTCCATAGATATTTCAGTGTGGTACAAAATGCATGTTATTTCATGCAGAGCTAGTAAACACACAATTTTGTAATGGAGATGACTTTAGGCTTTCAGTCTAGGCCTTCACCCTCTCGTAGGTAGACAACTAATCACTCAAGTTATGTTAAGGCACCATTTTACAGCTCAGTCCATAGGAACCCTCTCGCATAGGGTGTGACAACCATTTTAGGTGCCATTATTTAATGGAGACGACTTCAGAGCGTTTTCCTATAGAGTCACTGCTATTTAACGGCGAAAATATATCCGGCTAGAGAAGCAGATGCACTTGAGCTGTGCTGTTTATACAAACACGCAAAAGACGGCTAATATAATTCTACATAGAGTATATAAACTTAAAACTAACTTCTATTTAACTCCTTCATAATATTTTTTTAAATATCATAATAAAAATTTGATCATTCATCCATGGAATCATAATTAAATATTGTTTGAGAAAAAAATAATAGTGGAAAAAACCGAATTGAAGAAATTGGACAGAAATTGCTACTCATTTACAATTAAAATATTTCTTAAGGGGGTGTGAACCCTCAGGTATAGCCTCCATAACACTGCCGTAACTTCTTTATTATTCATTTAATCTATATAAAAGTATAAATTTTCTTGAAGAAAACATGAAATTTACTGTTTTGGAGAAAATTATAAAAAACACGGTTTTTGACCCATTTAAGGTTTTGTCAAGATAACTAAAAAAATATTTTGTCAAATTTTGTCGTTCTAGTTTTATTATAATCCTAAACAAAATCTCTAGGATTTTCTTTAAATTCTTAATATCTGATTTTGTTTTTTAATTAATTGACCAAAAATGAAAATCCCATTTTTGGCACTTTTTGGTCAATAATTCAACAAATAAATCAGATATTCAAAACAAAAACAAAAAACTCCTAGAGAATCTTATTAAGATGAATTTGGTGCAATTTCATCGTGTTTTTCCAAAAACTGAATTTGCTACGAATGCAGCCAATTTTGAGTAAAAAAAATATTTATTTGTTTGGTCAAAAATTTAGAAATCAGCATTTTTGTCGAATTTTGATACCAAAAATGGATTCTCCGACTCATTTACTTTCCAAAAATGTATACTTTTGTGTATCATAATAATAGTTCAAAAGTTACAGCGCTTGATAAATTTCATGTTGTGAGGGTTAACAGCCTCATTAAAGCACAATGTCCTTGAATGTACTGTTATTAGCATGAGTCACCATGTGACGTCAGTTGAATTGTAACACTACTTGAATAGGATCCAACAAACCATTTACTAAAATCATCATAGTGGAACATTCACATGCCAAATTGAATACAGTGGAATTTCAAAATAGTCTTACAATACTAGCAACAAAACATTTAGGAGAATGGTCCATCAATCTCATGTCTAACCAGTACAAAGCACTGTCTAGTACTTGCATTATAATAGTCCTGCGGTCAACAGCCCTAAAAGTGTCATGAACCCCTACCGTAGGTAATCAACTCCACAACATATATCATTGGAAAGGTATTTTTATTCCGCATCTGAAAATCATGGTTGTGAATTTTTACCCGTTGTAGAGGTCAAGTAGAGGTCATCCAGAGGTCACCAAAGGTCAAATATTGGGGAATAATCCATTTTCAGCCAGAATGTATCTTAATATCAATGAAAAATTGTTAAATTTGGTGTCATCGTAAAGGTAAATAAATGATCTATCATTGAATATCACCTTTGAGGGGGATTTTTAGCTAAAAGTGTCATTTTTGGGACAATTTTTCTCTAATTTTAGGCAAATTTCAAATTTCTTCTCATACATTTTGCCTTCCTATAATAGTAAACGCATTCGTTACATTATGGATTCTTTTTTAAAAACTGCTCACATAACATGTTTATATTATCACAAAATATCAGTTTTCAACATTTATAAGTTTAAAAATTATACCTAATGAAAGTCGGATACCCACAATTCCAGAAATTAGCCCAAATTCACCCCATATCTAATATCCCTGGGGATAAATATCAATTTTTCTTAAATTGTCAGCTAGAAAAATCCATTATACAAATAACATTGATAAAAATCTGGTATTACATTGAAAAACAACTCATTTCCTATGGATCTTTATAATTTCTTAGTGTCACCCGTGGCCATACTTCTTAATTTTAAGCCGAAACTAGCGCTTTTGACCTGTTTGAGCCCGTTTTAAACTTTTTGTCAATTTCGTAGAAGAAAATCCAATCTTCAAAAGGTCTTATTTTTGAAGCAACCTTAAAAAGAATAACCCGCATGAATAATATAAACCTACAACCCTCAGGAATTTGAATTGAGTAGATGCACAGTTGATACGGGTGGTTTCGTGTATGAAAATTTGACCCGTTTCCATGGCAACCACAAAATAAATTAACAGCATTTTAAAGAATTTGCAAACATTATTTGTTATAGATTTTCGTATGCATAAAACATTTCAGAACATCGTTTTACTAAATCTCCTATATTTGAATGGTGGCCATTTTGAAATCCAAGATGGCCGCCGTACCATGGCTCGACAAATGTGGGTTCTTGGCTTTTTGAAATCAGCGCATCAAAACACCACTAAATGCCAATTTTCATGCTTCTTGCCAGAAGTGAACATATTGGCCGTATTATGTTACTTATCCTACCATCGCGACGATTCTCGTGTTCCTATTGGATAAGCGCTGACTAGATATATTCCGTATCCGACCCCCCGTATCCCGTATCCGGTCAGTAGGGAACTGCGCATGCGTTAGGGTTGCTACGCCAACGTTATGCTGGTTCCCTGCACCTGGATCCCCGCGCGCCAACTTATCCATAGGTGCAGGTACGGGCAAATCCATTGCCGGCCGTAACCGTAAGTTCAACACATTGCACTGTCGCTCTGTCATGGCATAAGGTAAATAACGATCACCACACTGTAGCTGAGATACCGCATCGAACGCTGAATGCATTGTCGCGCTGCCATAGCTACGGCGCGATGGGGAGCGCGATATGACATGCGTACATGTGCGTATGAAGTCCGGCGCTGTGGTTAGCGCAGATACACGTGTAGTTTGTGCCAATCAGCAAATTTGTTATCATTCTAAGCGTGACGCTGGCTTGATCAAATTTATTTGTGGATCTATTTTGTGTCAATCATGAATATGCATGACTTTTAAGCCAGCAAATCAGATTTGAGTAGAAATTTGAGCGTACCTGCATCTATGGATAAGTTGTGTGGAGCCCATTGATGCAGGGAACCAGCATACGCCAACGTGACGATCAACAATATGGCGGTTCTGAAGAACTTGCTCGGGTTTTAGGTGACTACTACATTGGCATTTGTTCTTGTTTTGTTTTAATTTTAATAGTGGTTTAGTAGGATAAAATCGTTATTAGGTGAGGTTGGGTCGGATACGGATTATATCTAGCCTCGGAGTCTGTATCAGGACTCGGGCTGCGCCCTCGTCCCGATACAGAATCCTCGGCTAGATATAATCCGTATCCGACCCAACCTCACCTAATAACTAATAATATCCGCTCCACTATAGTGTTCCGATACTAATTTATGAAAATCTAACTGACAAATATTTCAGATGGAGAAATGAAAATTTGTTCTTGCAAACACCATCTCGTATTCATTGTTGTTTTTGCTTGATAAATCTTCTTTCTTTGATGCATTGGATTGAACCAATTAATAATGCATTATTTGATTATTAAGTTGCAAATCTATATGTATTTACAATGAGTCCAGTACGCAGGGAGTCGTGAGAACCGGTTGTTTCGGGCACGGGATATTGAAGGTTGCGATTTGAACTTACATTGGATGCAATCTAGGCTAAATCATAAATTGAGTGACTTTTAGTTAAAGTAGTATTGTTTTCAATCATAACGAGGAGATTTGTTAATCAAAGTAGGTGATTTTTAGTTTTTATGTTTTTAACTCAGACATGTTTTGTTTAGGTTATCCTGACATAAATAAGTTGCCGTTTAAATGTGGGCCTTCAATGTATTCAAATTAGGCTCTTTTTTGATTTCGTCAAATTGGGGTGTTTTTAAGGTCAAATTATGTGTTTTTTCTGTTCTTCAAACTGGGCTCTTTTTTGTTCAACAGTGGGTGTTTTGTTAGGGTTCAAATGGGTGCTTTTGTATTAAAACGAGATGTTTTTGTTCAAAGTTGTGGCTCAGTTATCGAATTGAATGTTTTAATTCAATTTCACAGTTTAATCATAACTAACAAGAATTTTAATTCTTAAAAGGATTGCCTGTAGATGAAAGTATGTATATAGGTATTAACAGCATAATGGATGGAATAGCTTATTAACCACCTGGTGTTGCCTAAATTCACAGTCCAAGGCATATGTTGTGGTTCTTTACCACGCCCAATATTGCTGTTTATGGAAATTAGTTTACTATATGAGATCTTTCATAAACACTGATTAACATTTCATTCATTCATCCATTCATAAAAGGTTGATTAAAAACTGTTCTTGCAGCAAATAAAAAGTAGCTGAATTACAACAATTTTACAATTTTACACATAAAAATATAATCATTAAAGGAAACATATAATCTATTAAATTAATTACATGAACCCAATCTTCACACTCACCGAATACCACTAAACAACCCACACTCAAAAACATCCACACACACATATCCAACACACGCACCCACACCATTCAGATATAGAGAACATGAATGTTCTCTGTCATCCAGTAGACTAATTCTAGAACTGATACGTTGCGTGTGAAACCATTGCTTCTTTCATTCCTCGTTCGTGCCATTTATCCCCCTGGTCAAGGATTATAATATAGCCTAGCTCAAAGTTATGACTGGAGTCCATTAGATGAATGAAGACTGTTGAGTTCTGGGCCTCGTTAGAACTGTGCCTCCGATGTTAATTTAAGGGATTGTTTAGTCTCTCTAATATCGGGTAACGATGCCGTACGTTGTTGGTCTGTTTGAAAGACTCTAACACTTTCAAAACAGTCAAAGCTTAACATGCTAAAGAGAATTGATCCAACGTGTGCACCTAATACAAAACGTTCCTGACCAAGTGCTTTAATGTTAGCTAATTTATCATCAGTAATCGATATAAAAACTCTAATTATACATGAACGAGTAAATTTCTTCACTGAAATTTGAGATAGATGTCATTCATAACAACCGAGTGTACACTTATAAACTTATGATGACTAACCGACAACGAAGTTCTAGTAAAATTATTTTCGATGAGATATCATTGCCTATAGCGTATGCTCAGCAATCACAATGTGTGTGACTTGAATCACGGCTCTCAATTCATCCATAAATGCCCGACTGGATTCGATAGGACGTGAATAGACGTGAAGTCTTTGCCAAGCTCTAAAATAGCAACCCTAACAATTCTTTTAATTCTATATATAATATTATTGTTTATACATACAGACGAGATTTGCAAGCAAGATGAGGATATCCTTCTATATCTGCGAGGCAATGATATTTGGGTGTTTGATGGCAGGTACGTTGACCAAAATGTTAACTATTTTGATCATTTATATAAAGAGTGCTCTGTTACATGAACGTGTTTCATTGCTTTATCGTCGTCGTCGTCGTCGTCATCGTCGTCGTATCGTCATCGTCGTCGTCATAGTCGTCGTATCGTCATCGTCACAACGACGACGCCTACACCAACGCCGAATACAAATACGTCGACTACGAAGACGAAGACATCGACGATAACAACGACGATGACGATGACGATGACGATGAAGAAGACGATGACGTTGACAATGTCGTCATCATCATCAGTATGTTTATATTTATTCATTCTGTCTATACTAATAGTCTGTGATGCATCGAATCATCGGCGTTTAAGGGATTATTTAATGCAGGATTATGGTGATGTACATATCAGACCCGTTAAAGAGACAACTACGCCAACAATAGTCACTATACGTCCTTTGTTCAACAACCTTATCAATATGGTAAGATGACAACATTCATGTCAACTATAAAAATATTAATACAAACTCTCATGAAGAAATTATATATAGCACAGTGATTCGGTAATTTTGCTTGAATCTACAGACCATGAAAACTCCAAAATGCATCATATTTTAGACCATCACATTTGTGTGGTCCAATCAATTGGACTTTCACATTAATACCTGTATAAAATATATCAGTTCGTGGGTCTAACATTTCTGATTCCATCTAATTTGCATACTTTTTACGGTGAAATAATCGAGAGTCAAACACATAACACATCTTGTGTCCTATTATTTCAATGCTTTGTGATATTTCAATGTTTCCTTCAGCCATTATACCTGATCATAATATTACCTAAACATTGTGGATAGGCTGGTTAAGACCCTCTGTTTATGGGGAACCACAACACTATTGCTCTCATCTGCTCACACTGGTAGTCATTATGGTATTTTTCACAAATATGGCAAACCCTATCACGCATAGTGCTTTCAACCATCGACGATGTGTATGCAATTTGCCTTCTCTATATTGGATATGAATACTTAAACAAATCGGTTACACCTTAACCCTTACACCACCAAATCCAACAGAAGCACCGCACAATTACGCAAAGGTAAATAGCGTGACCCCCATAGCGTGATGCACGATCACCTGGATTCCGGCCGCGGCGGACCAGGTTCGATTCTCGGGGCGGCACACACCACTTTCAACTGTCCTGATTTGTCCCGTCCTTCGCTCGTGTTAGCTTGATTGGCACAAACCCCCCCCGAATAGGTTAGGGTTATTGGGGGCGAAGCCACCCTATTAGCATGTTATTGCAAAAACTTAAACATTTAGGTCTTTCTAGACATAAGCGGGGTCGCCATGTTTGTAGTCTTTGTAAAATAAAAGCACCTATGCAGTTTATTTTAACAATCCTGCAGTCTGTGATGGAGCCAAAGCTATATTTGTTTAGCCTTGATGATTCAATCAGAGAGATGTTATTAGACACCCAACAGAGAGAGACATAATAGCTTATCTTGTTTGACTAAGGAGAAATCTCCCAATTGTTGTGGGGTTGTGCAATAAGTGGTGAATTGTGGATGTCATATATACCTAGATTGTTCTTCAGACGGTATCCCCCATCCATGCACACAAATCATCTTTATTGGTTTCCTGTACTATTTTTAGACTGCTGTGTTTTGATTTGTTTTTTGGTTTGAATTATGGAAAATACATTTCCCTGGTATTTTGGTATGCAACAAATGCTTCAGAAAATGGTTACAAAACATGCTTGTTTCTCTTTGATCGCCCCCATTCCATTTTAATGGAATTTTTATTTGTAAAGTGTGTTAAATAAAATCATGGGTGACTGTAATAATATTTCAATTATAGTATAAAACATGGTAGAGGGAAGTAGTTTGAATTATGGGTCCCGACGTCAACAGACGCAATCATCCAATAAGGGGCATAAGCGATGACGTATATAACATGCAGTATAATAGGGCCTGCATAATATTTTCGCTTAATTCCAAGTTTCAATATGTTTCTCTCGCTTCATTTAGGACACAATCAACCAACAGTTTACTATGGATACGTGGATGAAGTTGGTGAGTATCTGAATTATTCTACAGATACATATGTACAAGTCAGACAATACAAAAATACAAATCATTATAATCACTCGTGATAGAGCAGTCCCGTATGATCATAGAAATAGACTTGCCAGTCGGTTCGAAGGAGGTCGTGTGAAATTCTATCACTTCACCAAATATAGCCTTTTTTGTTTTGTTTGCTTGTCTGTTTGTCGGGATGTTTGTTTGTTGTTGGGTTTTTTTCGGGGGGAGGGGGGGGGGGCAAGGGGTTGAAGTATAGGCCTAATACAAGATGCGACAATATTAGTTATCCCCTGTTTGTTCATGCAATACGAAAATATATTAATGGTTTGGGTTCGTACCATATGAGACCGAAGGATAATGATAAGATCAGATATGATTAATATCCAGATGAAAGTTTTTTAATTATATCTTTTGTGTTTATCATCTCTTCACATACATAATAATTATTTTCATACATACAACAATAATATATCTGTAACTGATACTTAAATTAATATATTGTGTTGTTGCGATAAAATATTGTTAACTTCAGTCCATACACTCTTTATTTTTTTACAATAATAAAAGAAATGTTCAATATGATCCAGATGAAAGTATTGTTTTATTGTTTTGTTTCAATTTTAAACATAGTTATGGACAGACGAGTTCTTGACTTGGGATCCTTCAGAGTTCAACGGAACCAGTAAAATATACCTGACCCCTGAATCGGTGTGGAAGCCTGATTTTACATTCCTTGAAAAGTAAAGTAAACAATTAGTGTCTTAAGAATAACTAGAGGGATAACAGTTTTTGGTCAATATATATTATATGAACTTGACTATATCACACGCGCACTTGATTTAATTCCAAGCTATTTTTCCAGGGCCTAAAATAAGGAAAATTCTCAGCTGCACATACTTTTTGTTGGTAACTGTGATACCAATGCCCTGATCTCATCTCGATCCTCCCCTCACAATCCCATCAGTGTGGCTTTTTTACCAACATCATTTTGGGAAACAACATTGAATTTAGTCCGCTAAAACAGATTTATTTGTTGAAGTCATAAGTTAGGCTTTATTATACATGTACACTGTTAGAACGGTTGGGTAAAACTTTACCCAAGTTGGGTAAAGTTTTACCCAACCGCTGGGTGCTATATCAACAACCCTTTTTCTGGGTAAACGTGTTACCCAACCCCGGTTGGGTAACAGTTACCCAACATAATGGTAATTTTTTTACCCTAATTCTGGGTAATTACATTTTACCCAATGATATTGGGTAATTATTTTACCATTTTGTTGGGTAATAACATTTTACCCAGTAATATTGGGTAATTATTTTAACATTTTGTTGGGTAAATTTGGGTAATATAATTTTACCCAGTAATATTGGGTAATTATTTTAGCATTTTGTTGGGTAATAGAATTTTACCCATGCCTATTGGGCAATTATTTTACTACATTATTGGGTAAGCCATAGCCATTTGTTGGGTAGTATATTTGATTTTAGCCATTTGTTGGGTAGTATATTTGATTTTACCCATAATATTGGGCAATGATTTCTACAATGGTTGGGTAAATTCTATCCTTTTGTTGGGTAAAATAGACTCTATTTATTTTCAAAAGACTGCGTTGTCTGCACCATTATCAGGTTAAAGCGTTAAATTTGTTAGACTTAGAGAACAGTGATAGCCCATCCATATTGGTTGCAGTTTATAGTATTACTGCATGGTAATACACAATGGTTGGCATAGCGTAGGCCAACACTGCGTGCGTGCAACGACCGTTATTAGTTGACGGAATTACATGAATAAGCTTATCTAATTTTCGCTTAAAGCTACGACTGTCCTCTATCGTATTTAATGCTCTACCTGAAAATCTTGTAGACAACACAATATTAGAATATAAATATGTTATTTTACCATGAAAAAACCTTCAGTAGTTCCTCCCCAGCCAGCGCCGGTTTACCAGTCACCAAACCGGCCATTTTGTTTTGTAAATCATGCGGTTGATCGCGGTGACCAATAACAGCTCGTCCAAGATACCACGTGACCTTAGTAGACCAACGTTGGGCAAAATCCTTTTTTACCCAACCCCGTAACACCCCTGATTACACAACTAATAGGTAAAACTGATGAAAAAAATATTACTCAACCGTTGGGTAAAATGACTTTTGCCCAACCCGCATTTGTTTGACCAATACTGGGTAAAGTTTACCCAACCCGACTTTACCCCGTACTATTTTACCCAGTGTTCTAACAGTGTACATGATTTAAATATTGTATAGGACTATTAGGCCTAAGTGTTGACAAGGCATAATACATGATCAAAGATATCAGGGGCAGATCTAGGATTTTCAAGGTGGGGATGTTTTAACGGAACATTGCGAGCGAGGAACACGAGTATCTGAGGGTCCAGGGGGGTATCGAGGGGGCAGAGCCCTTTCGCTATGGGAAATGAATTTAGTCCGCTAAAACACAATTTTAGCTATATTTTGAGCTATTTCCCCTTCACTTTCTCAGCGATCATTCTGACACATGTTTGTACTTTTTTGTTTCGGAATGCTTTTGTATGTAGTTACAAATAATACAGAAAGAAGGAAAATCCTTATATTATTTTTGTTTTGATTTATAAATATTAAAAAAATGTAGTTCAACTTAAGTTGTTGGGGCGGGCGAAGGAAGGAAGGCGTTGATAGCCGTGGGATTTTTTTACAATTTAGTCCGCTTAAAACAAAATTTTTAGCTGTACTTTTTAGCTATTTACCTTTAAAATTACTTTCAATCCTCAATTAGTTACTCGATCAGAATAAATATGACATTCTTTAGTACGATCTTTATTACCATTGCTATGGTGTGAGCCATTGGTTATTTCGGGTCATCCAATGTTATGTTATACTTCTGGACTTTGAAACAAATTAAAATAAGTAAAATAAGTATTTCATACATGTATCGTTTCAGTTAAGTCTCTTGATAATATAGGCATATTGTTATATCTGGTTTTGCTCCTCTTTTTCAGTTTATTAACATTATTGGCAATCAATAAAAAGTAATTGATTTAAATTGATACTTTGTTGCCTTTTATGTTAACTTGAATAATGGTTCAATCGGTAGTTCTACATAGATGTTTAGTTGTTTACCACAACTTACCAAGAATGGTACATATTTTCTCCATGAAAGATATTTATTGACACCTCAAAATTTGCATTAACAAAATAAAACAGAAAAATGCTGTGCTTTTGATTATTCTAGAAATTAATCTTTTTTAAGCTGGGTTTGCAGTAAACACAATAAACCCAAATATCATGAAACCTTCAAACTCTTGCTTTTTGCTGATCATTTTGTACACATTTTCATAATGCTCGTGCCAGCAATTGAACAGCACACTTATTTTAGGGCCGGATTTTTTCCATTAGGAAATGCAGAATTTAGCAACAAAAATGTTGAGACACGTGTATCAATTAATGCTATAGTAGGTTGGGCTGATGTTTTTGGATTACCCCTGTTTTAGAATGGACTGCGCATGACTGTGAAATTCGGCTTTTGTAAAACACGTACCGTCGTTATGCAATATGCTGAAGTATTTATCTGAAATATTTTGGTTGAATTTGTTTCGCAAATACATTTTCGAGGAAAATTATAAATTGTCTAGGCCTAGCTACCGAGTCTACTATTGAAGCTGAGCGTTATAAAGTTACTGTAGCGGGAATAGAGAGCCACAGCCATTTAATTATGGCAATGAAGGCATACATAATTATTCTTTGAACATTAAAATGATATCTGAAGCAAAGGTTAGACCAATATTACTCAGAAAAGATGAAAAGTATTGATGAAAATATCTGACGTTTCATATGGAACTATGTGTCACTGTCAGAACTAGTCGAGGCCGTACCTTGCCATTCGATAACGACGCATCGTTTTGGTGCAGAAGAACCATACTCGAACTCTTTGAGAGAAACATGCGTATTTTAATAGACTATGTATCATGCGGTCTCATTGGTGATTGTTCCCGACTAGATTATTCTTAGTGCAGTTTGAAGACTGGTCATGCTGATTCATTATGTGTAGGCCTAAGCTTAGTTCAATAGTAGTTGCAGATGACAGCGATGATGATGTTAAAATGTGTTTTACATACTCAGCTTAGGCCTATTATCTTTGTTTATCAGATTTGATGAGCTTGATAATTTAGAAAAATAAATAAAGTTACATTTATTTATGCTGAATACACGTTTAACGTGTTGCACTTTACATAGAATAGAATATAGAAATATCCGAAAACATTAACTCGTTAGATAATTGGAAATGCCAATTCTTACTGTTCTAGGGAGTCTTATTTTTTGTTGATATATAAGGATAGTAGGCTAACTGGGCACTTAAAAATCGTTCCCTGTTGTCTGTTGCTTTTCAAGAGCCTGTCAAAGTTTTACATAGGATTGAAAGTTAAACGAAGTTTAATAAGCAATACTTGGGCCATGATAAGTATCAACATTATTGATTAGATATAGGGTACAATCTTTGTTTTTAATCGGGAGGTTTTATTCCCTAATTTTATACTAATTTTTTTTCTAAACTAAAATAATATTACTACAATTTGTTTGTGTTATATAATCCTGAAATGTATGTAGGATAAAGAATTTGAAGTAACCTGTTATCAATTTTAAAGGTGTCATATTTAGCTCTGTTGATCATGAAGCTGCTAATGCTAACCTTTTGATTGGGTGATTTAATATCATCAACAAAGAAAATAAAGTCGTTATAAAGATTATATATAAATCCCTTGTGAGTTGAGTTTCATACCGGAAAGTTTCCGGCTTGACAATAGGGATATAGGAAGACAAGAAATGACATCTGGGAAGACCTTTCTGTTTGGCATTGATTTTGTCAACTGACTATTATGCAAAGACCCTCAGCCAACCCTGGACCAAATCATGTGACCTTTTAATAGCCTTGATATTTCCTACTTGAAAAGTACGACACCCTTTCAGGTTTTTAGACTTTATTTTCCATGACCATGGTCCATGACATGAATGTCCGATTGGTGTGTGCGTCCGGTGATGCGGTCGACACAATATATACATGTGACCGATTTACTAGCCTTGAATATTTCCTGCCTCAAGTATATACGAGTTTTATGTCATGCCAAAGAATCATGATAGATGTTCTAAAAATAAAATAAAACAAATACAGTGCTTTAATTGACATAAGTTTCTAATATTTAGTCCGCTTGATTGCTGTCTCTCAAAATGCCAAAATCATTGATATGACATATACAAGATTTCTTATGTGCATCATCAACTATATATACAGCGTGCCCGAAACTGGGTCCACAAACCGGAGAGCTTATAACTTATAAGTAGGAAACAGAACTGCTTCATATGTAGCGATTTTCGAATTTTGATCAGTGTGGTCAGTACCCGTTTTCCCGATTTTACTCAATAAACAACTTTCGTTCGATTATGCTGGTAATCGAAGAAATTGTCACAACTTCTAAAATATTTGACATCTAAATTATACCTTTTCTCTCTCCAAGTAGAAATTTGACATAATTATGATAAAGATGTTTGCATCTCGATCGTAAACAATATATTAAGAACACTTACTTCTGAAGTTTTTTCGGAAGTAATAAGTTGAATATTTAATTGCACGAC
Organism: Ophiura sarsii; assembly: GCA_035610835.1. Taxonomy (NCBI): domain Eukaryota; kingdom Metazoa; phylum Echinodermata; class Ophiuroidea; order Amphilepidida; family Ophiuridae; genus Ophiura; species Ophiura sarsii. The sequence continues at coordinate 38,412,790 of CM069444.1, forward strand.
GTAATCTATTTTTGTCTATTTTTGCACAAACTAGTTGTTTTGTTATGATGAAATAAATGCCATTATAACTCTCTTTTCATTGACGCAGCACCAAATAAATGAAGCACATGTAAATGAGCAAGTTTCTTTTTCGTCTAGAAATCAGTGTTTTTTGTATCATTCAACTTCACATTGTTTAAGTTAGTTTTCATTATTCATCATGGTGTGTGCATGATTATCCATCATGGTATGTGCTTGCAGTGTCTCAGAAGGCTATTCATTGATTTTTCTAAAGGTATGTGCACCTTTTTAAAATCGCTTTCCTGCCTAAGTCATTGTAAAGAATAAATTCAAAGGCAAAACCTTTGATGAGGTCAGACGAATGGGTTAATGCAACCCATGGGCGGTTCATGGGAAAAATCTGTTGACCATGCTCTATTCAAAGCTTGTACTTCAGAAAGTTGACATCAGATTGGTCTCATAATGTCACCAATTGTGATCAGATATATTTACCTTAAACTTAAATATAAAGATTGAGACCTCCCTATATTTCAAGCAAGTGGCTGAGCACTGAAAAAAGTTAAGGTTTCAAAGCTGGTATCATTGGAAAGATGAAGACACCATCTAGTCATTGATGTGCAACGCACTATAAACCTGAACATAGTAATGAAATATACGAAATACATGTATAGGCGATTGAAGAGTTATTTTGAAGCAAATCATTGCACTTCCTAATGATTAACACTTATATAAATCTGTTGACCTATAACACTTCTGCTTCGTTACTAGGTATATTATTAGACAGTCAAACAGATTGTGAAGTTTATCATTGTATTTTTGTACAGCGTTAACGAGGAGTTTCAACGTGAGAAGCCGAATACAATAATAGAGGTCCACAGCAATGGCGCGGTGCGATGGTTTTTACCGATGGTACTTTTTAGCTGGTGTCCGATACGTGTCACATGGTATCCATACGACATCCAAGTATGTGACATGACGTTTGGTTCATTTGGATACACTGGATATGAAGTAGTGATGACACCAGAGTATAGCAATGATACAGATCAGAATAGGTATGATGCAAATAAATGTTGCCGACGGTTTAAGTAACAGCAAATGACGTTGCTATGAATGAACTCTAGAGGACTTTATTGAACTCTTTAAGAACAAAATCATCACAAATCGCAGAATACTTTCTGTTTGAGTCATGATTTCCGTAACTTATCGACATTAACAAAAATGACTATCCTTACTAATATGTTATAATTATGGTATGTTATTTTGTAAATGATTAAGGAAATTAAAGCACGAGTGCTCCATGCACTGTGGAAACGTTGACAAAATAATTTAGAAAAACAAAATATTTACAAAAACTTGGTCAACGTCCTAGAAAGAAATTAACAGAGGACAAAAGAAGTATGAAAAAGAAGATTTAGACAGTGTGTATGATGTATTTTAACAAAAACACTTTAATTAAACCATATGTAATATATCATTTGAAAAATGGCGAAATATGCACCAACATTATTGTTGTGGTAAAACATCAATCACTTTTGGGTCGAAATTAAAAAACTTAAATTAAAAATGTTTTAAGGTTATGAATATTAAATAAACATAAGTCTGGGTTGATTAAATTAAAAACTGGTCAAAGTCGGAGAAAGAAATGGAGAGAGGATGCAGGTAAATAAGAGTAAGAAAATATATTTATTAAAACATAGTACATCAACACTCATTTTATATTAAATATAGAGATGATATTGGAATGTTTGGAATGTGTTATATTCAGATCAATATAATGTGATAGTAGTAAAATATTGTTTCAATGTTACATTTGACTGTTGAAACCGTAAAAAAATCCTACCAAAAGTCCAGGGTTTTATTTTAATTAGAGAGAAAAAAATGATTTGTACACTTTTACCGCCATTAATGTGAAACTAAATGAATAATGTAATTTATGACAAATTTTTATAGGAAAACAAGAAAAGTGGACGATCCGGGCCGGGCTCGAACTCCCGTAAATCTTACTAAAAGGATTTCGAAACCGAGGTCTTAACCACTCGGCCACCAATCCAGATGTAAAATAAGTGTGTAGAAATAATTATATACCAAACAGAACACAGTTATCACCACGAATGCTGCTGATTTTGCAAAACTCTATGATTTGTTTTATATTATTTAAACCATTTCTCCGCAATTGTAACAACATATATATGTGTTCATATTTTCAGATTAAGATCTCATATACATTTTAAAGACATCTGGGTACAAATACTGATTTAAAATACATGAAAGCAATTCATAGACTCCAACACAAAGCCTGAATTTGAATTCAAATGTCAACGTCTAAGGACGTCACAAAAATCACAAATCACGCGGTGTTATTTTTTTCTCAACTCTTTAGATATAACTATTTCCCTTTGATACTAATAGCACATTGCTTAGCATTTATATTACTCTACCCTAGATCGCGATAGTCTTGTTTAAAAAAAAGGATATATAGTAGTTTTTCCTCTCATAATGATAGCAAATGACGTACCATTTGGAAGACATCCGCCAAATGTTAAGTATACTTAAACTACGGTAAGATTAGATGTCAAAATATTTATTTTGACAGCGTTTGAATGTTTTTGACTTGATTTTGTTTCACAAAATAATCCTTTTAAAAGACACTTATACTTTTTGAATTCAGATATTTAGAAAACGGAGTATGGGACATGGTTGCTACAAACATGAAGCAACTAACAACGTTATATTCCTGCTGCGATGTACCCTTCTACGAGGCTCGATACCGTCTTATATTTCGACGTCAGCCAGGTTTCTACGTCAACTATCTGATTGTACCAGTTGTGGTATTATCCCTTTTGTCACTTCTAGTGTTTTATCTTCCCCCGGATTGTGGAGAGAAGTTAACACTATCTATCACCAATCTTTTGGCAGTGGTTGTATTCCAACAACTGATTGCTGCCATGATACCACCAAGTGGACACGAATCACCTATAATAGGTAACTAAACATAATTATAGGTTTGCTTGGGGTCTTTTCACCATGATCTCAGCGATTTGTTACTTTATTCATAGATTATGAAGGCATGGACGAGAAGTGGATATTTTCCTATGCTCGTTTCGGATTAAGATCGCTGAATACTTCGTACTGTCATGAAACAACTGCTTAAACATCATAAATAAACGTCACTCGATCAAATTCATCCTATTTATCAAAATAAACGTGGATGGAGAATTAATTTATGCCAACAATAGTGTCAAATAGACTGTCAAAGGATCCGATTTTTTATCTTTAAGACTAAAGCAACTAGACTCGATTTTTCTAAGGCCTTCGATTGTCAGAATATGAATGTCAATTGATAGTGCTAAATAACTCTCATCTTTTACTTTGATTCCCAGGCAAATATTTCCTTTCAATGATAATCATGGTGAGTGCATCTGTCGTAGCCACAGTCCTTGTTATTCATATAAATGCTGTGACATACAAACCAGTTCCAAGGTGGCTCCGCTGGATGGTGCTGGAGAAATTGCCGCAATTCATATGTCTTGATATCAGCAAGAGTTGCGATCGCCAGGTGCACACGTCAAAACAGGACAACTCGATGATGTTGCAGCATTCAGCGGGTAACCATGGTAACGACTATAATAGTAACGAAAACAGTCAAACCCCAACGACAGGACCTGGAAATGTTTCTAAACAAATAAATGGGAATAATGCCGATTGGAAACTGGTTGCTATCGTGGTAGATAGATGCCTGTTGGTGGTTTTCTTTGTAATTACATTTACCGTGACGACGACCATTTTGGCAATAATTGTCACTGGTAGTAAAAACGAGTTTGAAAGTGAGATTAATATATTGTACAACGAATGGGCCAATGAAACAGTTCGCACTTTGTGAATAGGATCTGCAAAAGTGCCTATCATAAATTGCGTACATCTTATTGTTTCCACGCGGCTATTAGTTTTACCATTATACAGAATAGATTTTTTCAGATACCTTTCCCAAATTTCGAGGATTACTGAACCAATACCGTTATGTATGTTTGTACTTTTAATGCATTTCTCATGGTGATGAAACTCAATAATGTTGATGATTTTGAAACATTTTGTGAAATTATCTGCATCCGCCTTCCTCGTGGAAAGGAATACACACCGTTGGATTATTAGAGTTGTAGGTTTACGTCCTATTCGCTTTTCGCACGGATCCGTCATTTGCGAGGAGAACCTCAAACTGGAATCAGATTAACACAATGAAAACTTTCCGTCAAACAAAACTGTGCACGCACCATTTTCCATTGAAAACACTAGAAAATGTTATCCCTTTATTTTACAAAATCTCCCGTAATTTCCAAATATTTCCTAGGATGGGAGTAAATCGATAATGAAACTGGACACTTCAGATTTCACACCACTTAATGGTTTCCCTACGTTTACATATTATAGGGGATTTACAAAATGCCCATTTCCTCGCTTATAAAGCGACTGGAGTTTTCAATTTGACATTTACCTTAAATTTCATAATATCTTTGATAATTTAATCAAAACAATTCAAAAGGCACCTGGTCTAGATGATATTCCAAGTGAGCTCCTGAAGCAAGCTGATGATTCTGTAGCAGTTATTATGCAAAAGCTGTGCAATACTGTGTGGAAGTTAAGAGTATGGCCAGAGGATTGGAAGAGATCAGTTTTCCTTACACTTCCAAAGAAAGGGGATGCTAGTGTAAAAACCATCGTACTATCGCTCTGATACCACATGCAAGCAAAATCCTGCTGCACATCATCAACGAACGTCTCAGACCTCATCTTGAACGTGAACTTCCTGCTGAGCAAGCCGGTTTCCGGAAAGGCCGCGGTACAAGAGATCAGATAGCCAATGTACGTCACATAATGGAAAAATGTTTTGAATTCCAGAGGGAGCTCTTCATGTGCTTCATAGACTACGCTAAGGCCTTTGATTGTGTGAGATATTCCGCATTGTGGACAGCACTGCAAGAAATGGGAATCCCTTACCACCTCGTCCACCTAATTCGCAATCTGTATGATGGTCAAGCTGCCTGTGTGCGCAATTAGAAAGGAAATAGTGATTGGTTTGCTCTAGGTCAGGGAGTCCGTCAAGGGTGCATACTTTCACCAGCACTCTTCAACCTTTATGCAGAGTCTATAATGAGACGCGCATTGGATGATTGGCCAGGGGACCTGTCAGTAGGTGAATACACAATCTACGTTATGCCGATGACACCACCCTGTTTGCAACAAATATGGAAGAGATGGCGGAATTCCTGAAGAAAGTCAAGGTGGAGAGTGAGCAGCTTGGCCTACGTCTAAATGTCAGCAAGACCAAGATCATGTCCATAGGCACAGATGGTGTTGGAGAGCCTCTCATAATTGATGGTAATGCGGTGGAATCGGTCTCGAAATTCAACTTCCTTGGATCCCTGATCACCAAAGAGGGTGGTTGCAGCCAAGAGATTAGACACCGTTTAGCAATGGCCAGATCAGCAATGATCAACCTAAGCAAGATCTGGGCTGACAGAGGAATAACCAGAGCAACAAAAACCAGGCTAGTCCAAGCCCTTGTATTTCCAATTGCCATGTATGCATGTGAGACGTGGACCCTAACCAAAGCTGACAAAAACAGAATAGCTGCTTTCGAGATGTGGTGTTGGAGGCGTATGCTTCGTATCGTATGGACAATGAGAAGGACCAATGCCAGTATTATTGAAGAAATAGGGGTGTCTAAACGACTTCTTCATGCTATCAACACCCAAATGCTGAGCTACTTCGGCCATATCTCACGTCGCAAGGGTAACAACCTAGAGAAGATGATCATGCAATTAGGCATGATTGAAGGGAAGCGCAAGAGAGGCAGACCTCGTTCCCGGTGGATTGACCAAATAAAATTGATTACTGGACACCCTCTCCGTGATTGTTACTCCTTTGCTGAAAATCCTTTAATTGTGGCGTAGTATCTGTAAGGTCACGAGCTGTCAGTCATGACAGGACCGAACCAACCAACCAACCCCGAAAGTTCCGAGAAATTAGCCCCCAGAGTTCAGACAATGGCCACGCGAAACCTACATTTTGAATTCGTATTGGAATAATACGTAATCGCGAATGTTAATCTTATCATTTTAAAAATTCATCATTATTAGAAGAGTTTTTTTCCAATCCAAAACTGTTGGAGTTGGAGTTTTTAAAATTATTTTCATCGTTAACCGGGCGATGACTGTTAAGGGGGCTGTGGACTCTCAGGTACAGTCTCCGTAAAACTGCCGTAACTTCTTCAATATTCATTTAATCTTTATAAACGTATACAGTTTTTTGCAGAAAAGGGTTCAATGAATCCAACCATGATAATGAAATTGACCATTTTGGAAAAAATTATAAAAAACACGTTTTTTGACCTATTTTAGGTATAGAAAAGATAACTCAAAATATATTTTGTTAAATGTTGTCATACTAGTTTTATGATAATCCTGATAACATTCCCCAGGAGCGGTTTTTTTTTAATATCTTTTTTTATTTTTTGAGTTACAGACCAAAATTGTTGGGCACTTTTTGGGCTATAACTCAAAAAATAAATAAAATATTTCTATTGTAAGTATTGTTTCCTTTCTCTTGTTCGCCACGAGTTTAAAGCATGGTTCCTTAACAAAACAAGATACATGTACATGTATGTCAATGTCACCTCATGTTGTGGCAAATAACAAAGCCTTTCTACTACCCAACTCTAGAGGGCGTCTTCTACATAATGCCTTTTTCAGAATATACAGAATAACGTTGAATTGTATTTCTGTTTCTATCCTTATTTCTATGGGGCGCCAGTGGTTTTTATAATAAAAAACCCCTTTAAAAGGGAAGAGCTAGTGCAAATGAAAGACTTTATATTTTTAGGAAAGCAGTTGGTAGAATAATGACATGTAAATGTAATTGGGTAATCAGAGATTGGCACAAGAGCAGGCAGTTGACGTATTGAATATGAAGACAAATTTGCAGTAGTTGTCCGTATGTGAAGAGGTCTGCCGAAATCAGGCACAATTAGGCAAGATATCAAAATTGAGTTTGTAATTGATTATTGTAGTAGAGATCTTCCGCTTACCAATGGTACCTTTTTTTAATCGGACTTCCCAAAGCGGAGTTATATCATTTTCAAGTTAATCGTCGGTCTCATCACATACAGATCTATTCCATTTACACCGTAAAAAAACACATCACATACAGATCTATTCGACGCACCACTTGGATTTGGCTTATATCTCATTCATTTCTTGATGAATTTGTCTGAAACGTTTTTTATATCAAGAAAACACTTTATTTTTTTTTATCTTAGTGAATTATTTACGCTAATCTTTTAATGAACATTAATTTATATGGTATTAAACTTATGGATCTGTATGTGAAAACATTTTTTCTCAAACAAAAAGTGACGTCGAATAGATCTGTATGTGATGAGACCGACGGTCTATATGAAAACTCCAAACTGAGATATACTTACAATGTACATACAATGTACTTTTAAATTATTATTATTTTTTTTTATTTTAAATATATTTTTTGGTTTGATTTTTTTAATCTGAAACTTTCACATTAATGTTATAAACACTCTGGGAATTAATTATTTACAAGAAATCTCAAAAAATCACCCCAATTAGGTTTGGGCTATTTCTCAGCTTGGAGCTCTGGCCAATTCATTTGGTTTCGGTTGAACATATACATATGATGTAACCACAGGGTTGTCATTTAGAAACATGTAAATATCCTCTAGTTGTTATTATGGTGCAATTTCTAATTGAGACTAAGAGGATGTACACATTTACTGGCAATCAAACAGGAAATACAAAAACAAGTTACATAGAAAGCATAAAACGGTTTCTTTCTTTTATAATTTTATTAGAAACAAATGTAATGTATGTACACGATGAGAAGTTATGTACAAATAAAAGTTCAGGAGGGACCATAATGTTGCGTACAATCAACTGAATCAATGTATGGTTACAAATATTTGCGTAGAATTGAGTTTTATGACATGTTCGAAACTTACATTAATTCCTCTGTCAAACTTGACATTGTGTATAGTATTGTTGGGTTCTGGATTGTACATTATGTAGAGTAATTAGGCTTAGTTGTTAGGAAGTAAATTGAAGTGCTTTTATAGGACACACCTGCATCAACACCATTAAGTCATGGATAATCCCATTAGATAATCTGGTGCCATGGGTTTATCCTCCCTTTGAACATCAATTCTATTGTTATATGTTTAAGTGATATTAACACCATTTGTTTAGCTGTCTAGTACTTAGACCTCCCACTTAACTGTTGCTGGGGTCCTGTTGTATTAATTGAAAGGCCGCTTCCTTCATTCTCATTGGGTAATAGTTTATGATGTCATAGGGCTGATTTAATCTTATATTTATTTATTTATTTATTTATTTATTTGGACATACACTTTTGAAACAGTGGCACGAGTCTTCTCGACTGATGCGTCCTTAAAACATATTACACAATATTATCACATGTATAAATAAAAAGGAAGAATATATACAAATATTTACATGATAACATAGAATCATACAAGTTGAATGCTACGTGCGGTCCATGCACGTTTTAAATAGGATTTGCAGAACACATCAAATATTTGGAGTACGGGTAAATCATCACATACAGTAAGAACATCATTTGAAAGACCTAGCATAAGACACATTTTTATAGTTAAATTACCAGATATAAATATTCTCCAAAACTCTTCTAAATTATGGAGTGATAGTTGATTTTCAAGTTTAAGGAATTCATCAACTCTGATATGATTTAACGCACTACAAATAAATAAGAAATGTCTAAGATCCTCAACATCTTTATCACATAATGGGCAGTAAATATTTACATCAGGTTTCCATGAATGAGCGCGGCCATTGAGGGGTAAGGTATTGCACCGTGCTTTGAATTTCATCGTTGCACCATAAAAATCTAATTTACATAATAAGTAATCTTCCAAACCAGGTTTGGTTTTGAATAATACATAGTCCTTTAATGATGATTTTGTCATGGCAGATTGTAGCCACTTGTTGTTATAGGTGACCTTTGACATTATGTTATTTATGCAGTGACCGTCCATATTGTAGAATAATATTGTATACATGTATGTAAAGTCAGTTGTTGTAGTGGAGTCGTCCTAGTCAGTGGTATTAAAGTTCAAGTTAGCGGAGAAATAAAGTTGTAGAAGCAAAGTGAAATAGTGTGCAGTTTGTTGAATCCGAGATCTCAACAGTATCACATGTATAATGATAGTTTATAACCCTTATAACAAATGTAGTTATATCAAAGTTACAGGCATTATTGAAATGGTCATACTCTTCATGCAGACAACAAACAGATTTAGCCAGAGTCATCATTTTTTTGGTGAACGTGTACGAATTACTTAGCATATCTGGAGTTCTTGACAAGTCAACAAGGTCTACTGCCGATATTGGTTATAAAGAAGAAGTGTCATTATCATGATTGACACTTTTATGCATACGCATGTAAACATTCACAATATTCAGTAATTGTGACCATTCTACATTGTTTATTGCTGACATAAGAAATGTTATGTCCTTCCGCCACTTTACCTACTGTCACTATTGTATAGCCGGCTTTGGTAATATACTGTAAATCAGTTATTGGAAGAGCTCTGTTACATGTTGTCGGAGAGATAGGCCCTACCGTTATCAGGAGGGCGGTAGGAAGTTGGGTTCGGGGGGTATTTTTTTGTTTGTTTTTTGGCCGGCGTATATTTTTAAATTTTAATGTATTCATTCGTTTGTTTGTTTTTTGGCCTGCAAAGAGGGGGATTTTTTTTCTTCCAAAAACTTCCTACACCCACCCTGAAAATCTAAAGGTGCGTCCCTATACCGTAAGGAAACAGCCATGGAAAAGACTTTTCTTCACCATAATTACTGCTTTTTAAATTCACAGGTCGCCCACTTGCACGTGATAATTTTTGTGTGGGAAGATAGTTTTATTTATGCAGGAAAGGTGAGACCTGTCCTGATTTATGGCATCTACTGATGTTGTAGTATTTTGGTTGCAGTCCATCATAATTCATATAGTGCGAAGATTAAGATTACAGTGGCGAGAGGACGGGGGGGGGGGGCAAGATTTCTGAAATTTTCGTAAAGGTTGCCCCAATTTTTTTGCAGTCAGTCACCTCGTAAATTTCACGTAAGTGTGTGTGTGTGTGTGGGGGGGGGGGTGCATTCTTACTTTTATGCAGAGTTCAGATGAAGAATAAATGAATTATTGAAACCCAAGCGACAGCTCGCCCCGCCGCGAATTTATTAACCGTAACAAACATTTGGCAAAACACTGTATAGGCCTACATGTACATGTACATGTATTGCTGTAAATACAATGTATGTGCATGTGTATACTATACGCTTTTACCACTTTACTCAGTCAAGATATCAAATGTTTGTTTACGGTAAATAACATCACCGCCCGGCCAGCACAGTTCTCGTCATCAAATCCGCGACGGAGAGACTCCCCTTGTAAACATATACAAACAGTACAAACCCCTCACGTCTATGCATACACGTCCAATAATAGCCATGGACTCGTGTGATACAAATACACAATACATTGGTATCCAAGCGTCACACTTTTCGTCCAATCAATTTACCCGAATGAAGGTGTCATTAGGCTGGACCCGTTTAACATTATACCGATTTGGTCACGGTTTTCTGAGCCAAGTGACTCGAAGCCATTATGAATAACGCGTACTTGCTGTATTCAGGGGATAAGAGCGAGCCCCTTGGGGCTAGCTCAAAAAGATTAGATTATTTGTTTATAGCAATTAACACTAGAGGGCGCATGGTACTTTTCTGAATAGTAACCTGCTGTGTTTTCTGTATCAGATATCATGGGTTCATGGTTTTTCTTTTTGTGTTCTGATAGTTTTTACCAAATAATAGGCTTGTTTCACCGATGTAGGACGAGCCCAAGATTTGCAAGCAATCTCATATGAGCAGTTAATATCTTTACGTTGCAAAAATATACGTCTTCGGGTGACGTGTGGCTTCATTCCTGTGGTGATGCCGTAGGAGGTGGCTATAGGACCCCGGGGGGGGGGGGGGGGGGGGGGGGCACTCAACTTGTTTTTGGGTAGGGGTGTGCCGCCCAAGGTCTCAAAAAAAGGGGGGGCTACAGAACTGAACTGAGTGGATTTTATGACAAAAAATAGGGTCTTAGGAACTTATTTTTTTCTCCAAAAAATAGGTCTTGAGAACTGGCCTATAGTTCAATTTTCGATTTATTTTGGTTTAAGAACGCAAAATTTTCGAAAAATTGGGGCTTTGGAACACAAAATCGGGGCTTTGGAACGCAAAATTTCGCGATTTTTGAATTTTCAATAAAAGTGGGGTCTTAAGAACTGATGCAGGCTCAAAAAGGGGGTCATAAGAACTAGTAGCAGAGGGTGAAGAAGGGGGTCTTCAGCGCGGCACATACCTATACCCTTTTCAAATGTCAGTGCCCCCCGGGTATAGGACACTGATAATTGACAAAGAAGAGGAAATATTTTTGAGATTATTATTTCTCACAACAGCAAATAAGCTTACCTCTGGGATAGCTTTCTGGCAGCAACTCGCTTGCCTTTCGTCAGCCCCAATAACACGTGGGGGCGCTGTTGGCGGTTAGGCTATTGAGTCTCATCATCATCGCCGTCAGGCGGTGATGGACGACAACAACAATAGCGGCGTGTAGGTAGTACCGTCCTCCGTCTCTGTTGAGGGAGCTCTGCTTGAGCCTGATGTGTGCGGCTTCGCGAACTCCCCGGCCAAACCAAGAGGAGTCAGAATCAAGAATTCTGATATTGTCAGCGGGGGAAGTTATGGCCGGTCCTCGTGGTGTGTTCAGCGACGGGGGACGGTTACCGTTTGTGTTCGGCGGCTCTGATGCCAAGGGGGCGTTTTGTCTCACCAATGTAGGAGGCAGGGCATTTCGGACAAGAAATGTGGTATACTGTGCCGCACTTTCTCCTTTTTGTCTATTTTGTCCTTGGGTGAGACAAGGTGCTGCCTGAGGGTGTTCCTGGGTTTGAAGTGAACCCGGACACCGCGTTTAGTTAGTATTCTGCGCAGGCCTTCCGATACACCTCTGACGTAGGGTAGGGTTACCGACCCTTTTTCTGCGGACGGAGCATCTGTTTGTTTGCGTTGTGGGCGGTTACGTGAATTGGCGATGGCGAAGTGGGACCGCTTGTATCCACATACAGGACATTGCGAATACGTTGTAGTTCTTCGACCTTGTCATCCTGTTCAGTAATGAGGGTTTTGGCTCGGTGGGTTAAAGTCCTGATCACCCCGAGCTTGTGTTGAAGAGGATGGTGAGAGTCCATAAGCAGGTATTGGTCGGTGTGTGTGGGTTTGCGGTAGATGGTTATTTTGGTTGAGCCATCGTCACGTCTGTGAATGTTGGTGTCCAACATAGCGAGTTTGCCGTTCTCTTCGCGTTCCATGGTGAACTCAATCGACGGTGATATGTTGTTGATATGCGTGGTGAACTCGTCGATGTATTCCTCGCGAATGACCACAAACGTATCGTCGCCCCAGAAGGATGGAGGATGTGGGGCAGTGTCAAGCGCTCGCATCTCAAACCATTCCATAAAAATGTTGGAATCTAAAGGCGAGACTGGAAATCCCATCGCGAAGCCTTCTTTCTGTTGATAAATGTTGCCTAGCCCCATCATGTAGGTGTAGGTGGAGGTGGCACAGAAAGTGAGCAATTCCATCACCTCGTTGACAGTTAAGGGAGTGCGCTCGTGGAGGAGGGCGTCTTCTTCCAATCTAGTTCGTATGATCTGAAGTGCGTCTGGAACTGGCGTGTTAGTGAAAAGTCCTTTAACATCGTAAGAGACCATCAAGTCACCATCTTGAAGAGAGAGGTTGCCGACCCTCTCCGCGAAATCCACAGAGTTCTTAATGTGGTGGGGAGACTGGCCTACCAAAGGTGAGATAATCCTCGCGACCAGTTTGGCGACCTGGTAAGTGATGGAGCCGATGGAGGAGACAATAGGACGTAGAGGACATGACGGTTTGTGGATTTTGGGGAGGCCGTAGAAACGCGGTACCGTGTTGGAGTCCGGCATGAGCAGGTAGTATTCGGCCTTGGAAATGGTGTTTTTGTCGCAAAGTTTCTTCAAAGACGAGGAAAGGTTCAAACAATGGATCACGGACGTGATGGATCAGAAAGAGTGACAAAATCTAACATGATGAACCGGGACGAGGACACCTACATGTTGAGTAATCTCTATAATCCTCTGCTGAAATCTATCAAAGAACCTGGTAGTGGATCACAGCTGTAATGCAATTTGACTGAAACTTTAGTTGGTGAGTAATTTTCCAATTGTCGCTAATTTTGATGAACAAGTTATGTTACTCATTATTTACCTTAAACCAGATAAACTTATACAGGTATCTCGCTATAATCCAATTTGCTGAATTCCACAAAGTGTAGACTACTTTGGAGAAAATCACGGTTTTGTTTAATATGGACATGGTTGTTTTTGATTACTATTGCGTATTGCTTGCTTAAGGTATGCTCATACGAAATTAAATAACGCATTGGTACTTCAAATGACAGATTAAAGTGTACTACACTTATTTAAAATACAAAAAAAACAAATCAGATTTTCCAGTCTTTGGGCCATTTCAATTCAGAATTTCTGGAAAACACCTGCAGAAAATAACCGAAATCTTAAATTTGTATTATCTCCGCAACGGAATGAGATACGAACTTCAAATAAAAGCAAAAGTTGTATTTTTATAAGAACAACACGTTTCTGCAAAAATCTCAGTTTTGAGAGTGTATAGTGTATACGTCACTATGTTCTATGTACACCATATCCATTTGTTGATTATCAATTGACTAATCAATGTTTGGCTTTGGGATTTTGTAAACATAATTGAGAAAATTAACAATAATAAGTATCAATCTTTATTTCCATATAAAAATACATCAAATCACATATAAAAAACCACAATATGGGGAGTAGACTGGAAAGCAAATGAGGCCCGTTTATGGTCTAACCTTAAAAAAAACCAATATATAAACAAACACTGTATGCTAAAATAAACAATAAGAATCCCACAACATCATATACAAGACAGAACAAGGACGGGCGACAAGCGATTACTCATAATTTTGGATAAGGTTTTGCTTTAACTGGGTTCGGAAATGCTTCAAAGCTTCGAACTGTTTCATGTTTTTGAAGTTGGTCGGATCGTGCTTAAACTCGGTGATCACAATGCTCGATGCGAGGCGAGCGTGGCAAAAATAAAACGGCTTTGCTTTTCTTGGGTCGTCCGGGGTCAAAGGTCGTCTAAGGGTCGAATTTTCAAAGTTTGTTCGATCGGCCTTTATGCATGCATTCTACAAACCACCAAACCCGAGAACCGACAAACCCCGGGTGACCGCCCAAACCCGAGAACCGACAAACCCCGGGTGACCGCCTAGTCACTATATAATACCCCGACGATACGCCACTATGTAATACAACCTGTAATACCATCGACAAATTGTGTTTGCTAATTGACAATAAATGCTTCGGGTGAAAGGTTAAGTACAACTATAAGGAAGGAAGCTTATATGTACATTAAATACAATAATTGTTCAGCTAGATTGTGGCCTTTTAATGTTGTTTATTGCAACATTTTAACATTGGCCTATACAAAATACATTAGACGCAAACTAAAAAGGGATTTGTGTACAGCTAAGGTTAGTGACATTGATTGTGGATGGCAACGTCACCATGAATATACGTTGATTTTTCCGTAGTCATTGGATCGATGATATATTATGGGGGCACAGCACTAAATAAACCGCCCATTGGATTACATGTAAATTTGGGCTAAAAGAGTCGCTATTTTGGGCCCTTAGTAACCATTTTTGGAATGTCTCGAATGCTTTATTCTAATAAACAAACATTCAAATTTCATAAAATCGTCAAGAAGTGTTACACCTTCCAATAACATTTTACGATACGATCATTTAAACAGCGCCACCCCTATTTTCAGCCCGGACGCTCGCCTTCTAACCGCCTCCGATCACGTGTGTTCATCCACGTGATAAATTTTCAATACTATCGAAAATCAATATTTTGCAATATCCTGATCAAAGTACAAGAGATCATCTTTCATTTTAATTATGAAATGCTACCCTCACGCCAAACTGATTCCCACAGGACCCCATTAATCACAAAATCGTTTTTTGTTTTTGCCGGAACTTACTACCATTACACAAAACGAGGAGTGATTTAGTGCTGTGCGCCCTTATAGCAATGTTCTATATATTCAGAAAATGACCGGCTGAGATTCATTATTTCTTTAAAAATATGACGCTACAACAAATCTCACACCCCTAGTGATTCCTGATAATAATTATAAGATTCAATGAACTTGTTTTGGTTACATCGTGAGGAAGAGGGGTGCCACGCTTAAGTACAGTGTCTATGGGAACCGCCGCTCGACTATAACGGAAGTAGCGGAAGTGATCGAGCGGCCAGAGGTTAACTGTATTCATTTGTCAATAACGTATTGTTTACATTATGCTATATTTTAATTCATCTGAAATTCATAAATTAGTAACAAAAAATATGTTTCTATATTGAAATAGTGGCTAGGAAATATTATTTAGTTGATACAAACAAATGTTAAAATTCGACAATAACTTCATATAAGGAACATTAAAATATTTTAATATGCATGTACCAATTTAAAAATGTAATATTTACAAAAAAATATAATCAATTGTAATACTGGGTGTCGTGTCCAAAAAGTAAGGTCAAAGGTCACTTTAGTGCACGTAGTGAAGGGGTGGAGGAGGTGGAGGGTTGGAGGGGTGGGTAAGGAATGGCAAGAGAAATAAGGGTTTGATATTTTAAGATACCTTAAGAAACTTTCTTTTCTATTAATTTTGGGACGCCTTGATTATTTTTGTTTCCCGTACAGGCTGTCCCAAAATGATTAGTACTCATCGATGCCCAAAGTTCATTAATTATTTTCATCTTCAAATTTGGAGGGATTAGGTCCGTTGTTTTACATCATCTCTGAAATACTGTACCCTTTTATTAGAATTTCACCTTTTCGACAAAGTGCAAAAGAATGTGTGTGTTAAACAGTTTGTTTGAAATAAATAAATAATATTCTCTTTAATCTCTTTTCTACTAATATAATATTTTGTTCCTTAACTGTTATTCGCTATGGTTGTTCAAGTCATTAATGATTGTTCATTTTAATTCAATTGGAAGGGTAAATTCGGCACTCTTGAGTAACGACGAATGCATTGTTTTATTTGACCAGTGTTTAGGGATTTATAAATCAGCTAATGAAGGGTGCATTAGCAGTGACTTAGATTTCATTTTCACATTGGAGAGGATAAAAGGAAAGAGACTATTTCATTTTACCAATTTTGTAAGAAATTTCATCCCAATATAAAAAAGAAGTCTAAGCCACAGTGACTGCTAACATCATGAACATGGCTAATCTTTACCTGTCCCTCAAATCAAGCCTCAGAACAACCATAACAAACAACAGTTTGAAATAGAAACGAACAATATCTGACAAGAGATTGAGAGAATATTTTTGTTTCTCAACAAGTTTAACACACACATTTTTTTTTGCACTTTGCCAAAGGGTGAAATCACCATGTCTTACACATTGGAGTGTAACCTCAATTAAATAAGTCCAATATTCATGATCTAAAATTTAAATGAAAGCAACCAATAGGTCAAAGATGATGTTAAAAACAACGGACCTAAATCTTATTAATTTTGATGCTGAAAAAAAATCAATAAACTTTGGGCATCAATGTGTACTAATCATTTTGGGACAGCCTGTATACCACCCTAATATTTAATAATTAATAATTATTCACTAACAACTGGCACATTTGTTGTAATCAGTATATCCCATTCACAAGTAGCGTACGGTATCTTTGGCCCATTCGTTGTACAATATATTCATCTCATTTTCAAACTCAATTTGACTACCAATGATGATTATAGCCATAAGGGTCACCGTCACGACAGAGGTAATCGCAAAGAACACTACCAACAGGCACCTATCTAACACGATAGCAACCAATTTCCAATCGGAATTATTCCCATTCTCATTTGTGTTTGCTTCTTTAGGAACATTTATATGTTCTGTCAGTGGGGTTTGGCTGTGTTCTTTCCCATTAGAGCCGTTACCATGGTTTCCCACTGAATGCTGCGACATCATCGAGTTGTCCAGTTTTGACGTGTGCACTTGGCGATCTTGAATATTGTTGCTGATATCAAGACATACGAATCGCGGCAATTTCTCCAGCGCCAGCCAGCGGAGCCATCTTGGAACTGGTTTGTATGACATTGCGTTAATATGAATGACGAGGACAGTAGCCACAACAGATGCACTCACCATGATTATCATTGAAAGAAAATATTTGCCTGAAAAACATAGTAAAAGATGAGAGTAAGAGTCATTTAATTAAAACTATATTCAGAAAAAGATAAAAATCCATTTGTATCCATACCTAATTTCGAGGGTTGATAGGCAGAAGAACTTAACTAACAAATATACTATTTTGTCAATTTTCAAATATTTGGGACTCATTACAATACACTGTAGCACCCAACTGTCCGTCATTTTATTAGTCATATTAAGAGTGTTGATGAGTTACCCCTTTATGGTTCCAAAAATCTGTAGGTTAATATGGATTAATTTTGTAACAAAATCTCAATTTGTCCAAAATCGTATTAATTTATATAATTGAGTCTTAACACTTTTCACGCGGCAGGCGTCTGCGGACGACATTTCAAAAAGTCACAAAATGTTTTAAAAATGTCACAAATATTGAATTCCATCACCATATATGGAATCACCAAGAGAAATATATTGAAATAAGTACAAATATGCCTAGTATTGCCACGTCAGAATCGCTACACGCAAAGCTAGGTCATTTCAGTGTATTGACTTTTCTGTGATAAAATAAATAATCTCAACGACCGTTGATCCAAATGCTCCCATTGAGATGACTCAGGTTTGCATGTACCGGTTCTGGTAGTGGTATGGCTTCATTATTCTTTGAGATAGACCTTGAAAGGTGGGAAAGGTTCCTGAAAAATCTGTTTTGTATAATATATTAAAATCAATAAATTTCTAGTTCTTGTGTGCGCCAAGTCGTTTGAAGCTTTTTGTGTTTCGGACCAAGATAAAGACCGTGTCGTATTTAGCCCCGTCATAAAATAACTCAACACCAAGTCATCAATAAATATTCACTCTTATTTCCTGAACGATTGCATCTATTAGTATCGATCTAAACATTATGCACACATTATCTATGTGCGCGTAGGTTCGAGTTTAATTCTATAACAACCCTGGGTTCAATTATTTCAAATATAGTTATTTCAATCGGACACTTGAATGAATGGGATAATTTAATATGTTGAAAAGTATTTACACTTTCATCTTGTCATCTCTTTTTGAACGTTTGTTTGTCACAACAGCCACTGCAAGGGCCACGCTGCTGTCGCATACAGGTGCTATGAAACACACATAAAGTGCTCAACAAAAGAAAGTCGTACACTTTGTTTAGATAATTTAAATTAACCTTTCAATTTTGTTTTATCTTACAGGCTAGATAAACATTTGGATGACTCTTGTCGGCACATTTTGATACCAAACATAACACCTAACGACAAAGATAAACCATGATTAGCACCATTTATAGAAAAATTGGCACTTTTCAAACGTCACCGTTTCAATACACTACGCGGAAGAAAACACCGATTGTTAACAAATATATAAGCCTATCAGTCCCGTGTTGATCGCTACGCATTTCCCCTCGCACGGGCTAATTAAAATTCAAAGTGTCATGCATGGGTGAAGGATGTGTAAATCTACAGCTAAACCAAACCAATCCAAACAAAATCAAACCAAACCAAGGTGTATCCCTTAGGATTTATAAATTCCAAGCGGTTTAATGTAATGCGGCATTTTATGTTCGGAATCAAATATCCCTCTCACTATGGGCGTGTTTCTGCTGGGAAAGAAACCGCTAATAAACGCTAAGTTTGCCCAGTAGAAACAGGCAGAACCAGGCAATAATCGGTATTTTTGGTTATCTCAAAAACCTTCACAAACCAGGTTTGGAACCGGCAATAATCGGCAATAAACCCAATAGAAAAAAAAAGGCGATTAATATTAGCGGTTTGCGCCGTGAATGGCAATAATCATGGTTTATCTTTGTTGCTAGGCATTATATATTTGGTATCAAAATGTGCCTAAAAGATTCATCTAAAGGTCTATCTAGCCTGTTTGGAAAAAAATGATCGAAAGTTTTAAATGACCTAAAAAAAGTGTACGACTTTTTTTTGTTGAGCACTTAAGTATCAGTTCCTAATTACATTTTTCAAAAGAGATCCCTGCGCTAGAAAATATTTGGTAAATCTAATAGCCGCGTGGAAAGTGTTAAAGATAACAAATCAGTTCCTTCGACTCTATTTTCGGCATAGATTAGTTCTATCCCCATTTCTTTTGAGAAAAGGGATGGAATATTTCAATTAATACACACCCAATCATCAGCTTTGATCACTGCCGTTGATAAAATTCATGTGTTATCCTGAATGATTACTATTGTTATAATTAACTCAATGTAGTCGCACTAATTACATTAACACAGGGAGGGGAGAGGACACTCCTCACACAAAATTTCGCCTACTTAAACCAAATTCACAGGTGAAGGTTTTGTAGGGGGCGCACTATCATGGTCGTAGCAAACCAGACGACCTAAGACGTGGTTGATTTCATCGGCTCAAAACATGACTTGTGGCACAAAAATAGTACATCAATGGTAAAAAAAGCTGATTGTGATTTAGAGTAGAACTGATTTGCTTTGATGATGGCAGAATTTAGTTCTTATATGACACGAAACATTCAGAATTGGTTATTTGAAATTAATTTACGTAGAACAAAATACGAATTTTAAATTGTGGATGGCTTCGTCTGACAGTGACAGAGGAGGGGCGTGGCGTTATTTTCATTTTATGAATATTGTAATCAGATCAGTTAGGAAGGACGCCGGATCGCGACGATCATATGGTGTGAGGTCATGAATAGTCATGACTGAATATTCATTCACAACGAATGATTGACAGTTTACGTTGTAACTGCCGGGTGAAGGTTTTATAGAGTGCGCTATACTGAACCAATAGGCAGATATGAGAGTCATATAGGCCTGATTAACAGATCGCCAAAAACACGCTGAAAAGACCGCAACACTAAAACCACCCCATTCTATCAACAGTTACCTATTATCGGTGATTCCTCTCCGCTGGGTGGTATATTCTCAGCAATGATTTGTTGGAATACAACCAACGCCAAAAGAGTGGTAATAGATAGTGTTAACTTCTCTCCACAATCCGCGGGAAGATAAAACACTAGAGGTGACAGAAGTGATAATATAACTACTGGTACTATCAGATAGTTGACGTAGAACTGTGGCTGACGTCGAAATATCAGACGGTATCGAGCCTCGTAGAAGGGTACATTGCAGCAATTATACAACGTTTTTAGTTGCTTCTTGTTTGTAGCAACCATATCCCATACTCCGTTTTCTAGATACCTGAATTCAAAAGTAGACGTTGAACAAAATGAAGTGAAAACATTTCAAACGTTGTCAGAATGGTATGGTATAAGCCTGTACTCAATTTCATTTCTTTCTTGTTATATTCTTACCGTAGTAGCGCCCTCTGAAGTAGACTCGCGGCTATGTCATCAGCTGCTCTTTTAGAAAACACGGCCATATTTGTCGGGAAATTAAAAAACCTTTACCGCTAGATGGCGATACTCCACTTTTTGTTGAACAAAATATTACTGTTCAATACATGGTGAATAGCATAGCATGCATTTCCTATTTATTATATGTTCAATGTCTTCATTTTTCACATTTTTTCTTGCCTTAAAATCGTACCGTAATTTTTTTTAAACGCAGAAAGACTTATACTATAAGGGCATTGCATTTTTACTGCAAATTGGTTACTTTTATAAATACCATTGCCCGAACGATAATGCTATAAAGTGTAGAAGGGACGACAATCAAAATGGTCTATTAAGCTTTTCATCAACGTAGGCCTAAATTACGAAAAGAAAATGTAAATGTACAGGCTGTCCCAAAATGATTAGTACCCATCGATGCCCAAAGTTCAGTAATTTTTGTCATCATCAAAATCGATGGGATTAGGTCCGTTGTTTTTATATCATCTTTGTCATACTGTACTTTTTCATTAGCATTTTAGATCATGAATATCGGATTTATCAAACTCAGGATACATTTCATTATGGTGATTTCACCTTTTTGACAAAGTGCTAAAAAAATGTGTGTGCTATTACAGCTTGTTTGAAAGAAACTTGTGTATTCTCATAATCTCTTGTCTACTGAATATAATCTTGTGTGTCTTTCTGTTGTAACTGTTATTAGTTATGGGTGTTAAAATAATTAATTATTCTTCTCCTTAATTCAATTTAACGAGTAAAAGAAGTTTGTCACACTTGAGTGACCCCATGCATTGTTTTATTTGACAAGTGTTTAGGGACTTCTAAATGAAGTGGTATTTGGTGATTCCTTACCAGTGGCTTAGATTTCATTTTCACATTGGAGAATGGATTTCGTGAGGTTAAACCCTAAAGGGACTATGTCATCTTTACCAAGTTTGTAGGAAATTGCATCCCCAATATGAAAAAGAAGTCTAAGCCACTGCTAATTACCCATGACTACGTTTTTACCTGTTTAAATGTCCCTCAAGTTTAGCCTCAACACTAGCTCATTATAAACACTTCAAAAGAAGTAAGTTCCCCTTTAGGGGTTCCCGTATATTTCCAAAACAATACACATTGAAATGAAATGGGGTTTTCAGTCAAATGATTATGGGCTTCATACCAATACTTGACCAACATTTCAAATCAACCGGTTCTGTCATGCTCGAGTGAGCACGTATTGAATGACGGAATGTCCCATTTCAAAAGTTGCTAAAATAACGTTTAATTTCAAAATTTGCTAAAACAATGTTTAGTAGCGGGAGGATCTTTCCTGGCTGGATAAATGGGGCATGGTTACATACACAATATGGGGACCAAAGATCATAAACACATGAAAGCCACATTGACTGGCTGATCAACCTTCATCACAGGATATTGCTCATTTTCAAAAGCAACATTCCCTCTTTCAATGCATGCTAATTTGAGCATGGAAGCACCAGTTGGGTTAAAAATCTGGTACAACAAGAGTTGGACTTCCATATCGAGTAGCGCGCCTCATCAACACTATAAGAAATCGATGTCGTCAATTGATACACCAACGTGGTGGATACACACACTACTAAACATTATTTTAACAACTTTTGAAATGGGACATTCTGTCATTCAATACACGCTCACTCAAGCATGACAGAACCTGTTGATTTGAAATTTTGGTCAAGTATTGGTATGAACCTCATAACAATTTGACAGAAAACCCATTTCAACCCAATGTATATTTTTGAAAATATAAGGGAAACCCTAAAGGGGAACTTACTTCTTTTGAAGTGTTTAGAAACAAAGCTTGGGGTCGCTCATGCGTGACGATTTATTTTTGCTCTTCAAATTGAATCAAAATGAAGAAGTATTAATAGTTTGAACAACAATATGATACAACAGCGGTTTAAAATAGAAAGGAACCAAAAATATTAGCAGACAAGAGATAAGAGAATATATTAGTGTCTTTCAAACAAGCAGTTTAAAATCACTTTTTTTGCACTTTGCCAAAAAGGTGAAATCACCATGTCTTACACAATGGAGTGCAACTCCATTAAAATATGTCCGATATTCATGATCTAAAATTCTAATGAAAGGGTACAGTATAGCAAATATGATATAAGAACAACCGATCTAATCTCATTGATTTTGATGATGAAAAAATGTATTGAACTTTGGGCATCGATGGGTACTAATCATTTTGGGACAGCCTGTACACTGCTTTATCATACCTAGTCTGATCTGTATCATTGCTATACTCAGGTGCCGTCGCTACTTCATATCCAGTGTATCCAAATGAACCAAATGTTATGTCACATACTTGGATGTCGTATGGATACCATGTGACACGTATCGGACAACCGCTAATAAGAACCATCGGTATTAACCATCGCATCGCACCATTGCTGTCAACCTCTACTACTGTGTTAGGCTTCTGACGTTGAAATTTCTCGTCAACGCTGTACAAAAATACATATTGCTGAACTTTAGAATCTGTTTAACTATCTAATCTACTTAGTTACGAGGCAGAAGTGTAGTGAACATATTTATGTAGGCCTAAGTGTTAATAGAGATAAGTGTTATTGAAAGGTAGATGCAAATGCAATTAGATGCAAGTGCAATTTGTTAGTGCAATAATCTGCTAAGAAACCGCAAAAATCCTAATTTAGAAAAGTTCGTAACTTTTTGTTCAATCGACTATATTTCGTATAATACCGTCAGACCGTTATATGTTCATAGTGTCTTGCAAAACAGCTGATGTGTTCATCTTTCCAATGATACAGAATTTGAAGCAATTGATTGGGAATATTGGTGAGGTCTCAGTCTTAACCCTAACCCTACCATATACCACAATATACAACGACTGGGCACGTTGGTACCACCCGGCGTGGATAAAATATTTTTGGATGAAAAAATGAACCCAGCCCATATAGTTTGCGCAAGACACTGCGCAAACTAACCTTGACAGCCGTGGTGTAGTGTGAAATCCTTCGCCTGTGGTGCGAGAGGTCCCTGGATCAAATCCCGGGGGGATAGGGGGTAGGGGGTAGGGGGTAGGGGGTAGGTGGGTAGGGGGTAGGGGGGTAGGGGGTAGGGGGTAGGGGGTAGGGGGGTAGAGTTAGGGTTAATGTGCCAAAATCATCACCATTATTTTGTGTTGAAATGTCAATATAGCATTATTCAATAGTTGTCAACGCACCGCTTCATTAAATAGATGACAGAGTTGTTCTTTTGAGCGCAAAATAGTGGGGAATTTGGCGCATTTTAATAGAGATCTCCCAACATTCCTAAGCAAGTGGCTGAACACTGAATGAAGTGATTGTTATGAATGGGGTATCGTTGGAATGTTAACACAGCATGAATAAATCATGATATTCAGTATCTAAAATTATTGGCGATTAAAATAAACTTCCGAACTTTTTAGAGGAGTTTAGATTAGTTTCTTAACCGTCGAAGCACAAACGTACCGCAAGATCTATTCCCTACCCTACCTTATTTTATTATTAAAGACAAACATACCGGCAACATTGAATGACCATACATCTCATCAGATTTGAGTATTTCTTTCCCTCGTCAATTTAGTTCAATGTTCATGGCGAAATTAGTCTGGTACACCCAACAAGTGCCCAACCTACTATGGCATTAACCCTAACCTTCCAAGAGGCCACGAATGGCAACAGCAAATAGCTACTGTACCGCGTGCGTGATGGGTCTATCTCGTGGCATGATCCGGCGAGCTATCAAATGGATCGAGCTCCCCCATTGGCGCAATCAGTAAGGTGTCCACCATCCACGCCGGCGGCCCGGGTTCAATCCCCGGCGCGGGCGAACATTGATATTTCTCCCAAAATGCGATTAGTTTTCCGCATCATAGTTTAATTGTTAAAACACGCTTTAGAGAGTAAGGGTTAATTGTTTCGTTGCTACGATCTGCTTTTCCTAGGTCAGTGTTGAATGAATGCTTGCAAATCTCAATTTAATAGCCCCATATATCCCGCATATATCACATTGAATGAAATTAAGTGCGTGTTAAAAGATCAAGTGCATTGTAATGTAAATAATCGTAACTAAACTTGTGTGTTAGTCCTGTTGTTATTCTAAATCATAGAACTGTAATGTGTTACTTTACTTTTCAAGGAATGTGAAATCAGGCTTCCACACCGATTCAGGGGTCAAGTATATTTTACTGGTTCCGTTGAACTCTGAAGGATCCCAAGTCAAAAACTCGTCTGTCCATACCTATGTTTAAAATTATATATGGTTATCAATTATATCTCATCACGTCATATCAATTTACTATACATGCTATACTATACTTCAAAAATTAAACTCAGGGGTTTATCATTTATGGTTGTTTAAACCCTTTACCCCCATTCAGCTTTTGCCCCTAAACAATCGAAAATGTTGAACTTTAAATGTCAACTTTACCTTAAATTAGCTTTTAGGTCTGAAATGTCTAGTTTCAGACCTGGTTAAGGTCATTTCTGGCAATTTTGACATCAAAAGCCAAATTTAACCCAATTGATTTCCCCCCTACTTTTTTAGCCCCGCCCCCAAAGGCTATACATTTGGTGAAGTGATTGACTATCACACTCTCCTTCAAACCCATGGCAAGTCTATTTTTATGATTACGGTACCGTTCTATCACTAGTCATATGATATGTACATTTTAAAGTCGTATTATAAGAGATCATTTTTATCATGTAGAGTCATTCAGATACTCACCAACTTCATCCACGTATCCATAGTAAACTGCTGATTAATTGTGTCCTAAATGAAGCGAGGGAAACATATTGAAACTTGAAATAAGCGAGAATATTAAGCATTCCCTATTATACAGGTGGGTAAAAATAGTGTAAAAAACCATCTTGTTTCCAAGACCAAGTTGACATTTTTCAAACAGGGTTAGAAAAACCCCGAGAAAACCGTACTTATTGGTAAACTTTGTGTGAAAAAAATGGTCAATCGCATTTACCATTTGTCCTGGGCGAACCTTTTCAAGGACACACGGTTTACATATTTGTCCACGAAGCATTATGCATAAGAACATAAAATAATATTCTTTAAATATAAATACCCATACTTGTTAAATACAAATTAGAAATGTTTCTCGAACTTCTCCAACTATTTGCAATACATTTCGTTTTTTGTAACGGTCGAAGACTTCATTTCTAGGCTGTATACGTATGAACATGCAACTCCTTGGAACATGGTGTGAATCACGTCGGTATTGCATGCTTTAAAAACGGAAAGACCAAATGTCCCATAGTCATAGTCCCATAGTTGACTAGACCACACAAATTGGAACATTGGATGGTCTAAAATAAAGGGGTCAAAAAGTAAGTCCCGGCCACTAAAATTTGATCGCGTTTGTTTGCATAACTCCACACACAAAAGTACCGTTTGAAAAATTGAAACGTTTATTAAATGAAAAAAACCCGCTTGGCTACCAGCCTACCTATTGTAGTCCTTGCTACCAAAATCTATACTTACTCAAGGCATAGTGTTGAAGGGAACCAATTGAATAACCTAACCATATTCCTGACCAGGCTGCGTTCAGGCAGGCGTAAATTCGTTAAGAGTAAGATCGCGGTAAGGTCAGATTAACGATTGTCCATGTCAAACTTCCGAGTAGTGACCGTGTGGACGGAACCCGTGTTAAATAATCCGACCTTACTCCAACCCGATTTAATCCTGAGATTTCTCAGGAGTAACGAACGCGTTTAACACGAGCTGCAGTTCGGATTAGCACGCCCGTGTGGATGCACTTAACACGATCTCTGGCGTAAACCTTCGCCGATGATGTGACGATGTCACAAACGCATCCGATGCTGCTCATCCGTATTAGATCGTCTGCCTTGAAAAAACACCGCTGTTGCTCTGCATAGGCATTAAATCTTGTATACCACCATCCGAAAAGAGGCGAAAAATTAGTAACAAAAAGATAATTTTGATCTTGAATTCATGTTTACAAGCGAGCGATAAATAAACCTAGCTGAAATAATCGAATAAAGGAACCGACAATTTAGAAATAACGGAATAAATCGTATTGTAAACTGAAAAACCGATGCTTAGCACCAGGCTGCCGAAAACGGGATTCGAAATAATCAGAACTCCGATATTTATCGATATTTACTCCTAAGCCCCCTGCGCATGGTCGTGTTAACTTTGTCGGAAAACTTCGGAGTAACGTTATATTTAGTACCGTGTGGACAACTGTCCGGAGTAGAGGAAATCTTTGTGGAATTTTGATTGCTGCAGGGTCTAAATTTACGCCGATCACTTATGCCCGTCTGAACATGCCTAGTAAAGCAATTGAGTCTCATGGGGAGGTCAATAACTTCTAGTTCTATGCATCCATTTATTAAGTTTATTGATTCTTTTGTCATGTTTGTTCTATGCTGGGCATGCATGGATTAACATAGGTCTAATCCCTACTTATTTCTGGAGCAATCAATAACTTCTATTCATAAACATCAGATGCCTTCAAGATGAGATGGATGCCGATTATGAAAACTGCCACAGATTAATTTTGTAGACTAATTTATTAGTTAAAAACAACAGATTGATCGCTCTGTGTGGCTGTCCCACCTACAATCCTGGAAAAAAGTCTTGGAACACTTGCGTGTGATTACCGGAAAAGTGTCACCCCCACTCCCTCGTACAATGTTGACCAAGGCCAGTGGCTCCTACAGCTTGCCAGAGTGTCCCAACATTGATCGATGGGGGGTGGAGAAGTAAAAATTTCATTCGAACAATTTCCGTTTATAACAGAAGACACTAAGTATCAATACATGCACACAATACCCAGCACGTGTGCTCAGCTCAGCGTTCGCGTTCCAAGGACTTTTTTCCAAGATTGTATACGCAGATTGGAAAAAAAATCATCTACATTTGGTTTTTCTATCACATCTCGAAAACTAAATGTCACATGTATCTCAAATTGCACAGTATTTGGCAGCGGACCATAGGCTTGGCAACCCCCGTATTTTTTTTCATAAAGACATTCATTTAACACGGGAACGTTTAGTGAAAACAATTCCCTATACTAACTAATGCATTTCGAAGATGCATAATAATTGCCCATTATTGCAATGCATAATGTGGCATTTTCAGATACTCCTACGAGATTTATTCATGTATTGTCAGATGTGCAAAAGAGTGTCTAAAAGTAACGGGTTAGGGTTAGGGTTAGAAATAGGGTTAGGGTTAGAATAAGGGTTAGGGTTAGGGTTAGGATTAGAATTATGGTTAGGGTTAGGGTTAGAATTAGGATTAGGATTATGTTTAGGGTTAGAATTAGGGTAAGGGTTAGGGTTAGAATTAGGGTTAGGGTTAGGATTAGAATTAGGGTTAGGGTTAGGGTTAGAATTAGGATTAGGGTTAGGGTTAGGGTTAGGGTTAGGGTTAGGGTTAGAATTAGGGTCAGGGATAGGGTTAGAATAAGGGTTAGGGTTAGGAATAGAATTAGTGTTAGGGTTAGATTTAGGGTTAGGGTTAGGGTTAGGGTTAGAATTAGGTTGAGGGTTAGGGTTAGGGTTAGGGCTAGTATTAGTGTTAGGGTTAGGATTAGAATTAGTGTTAGGGTTAGGGTTAGGGTTAGAATTAGGGTTAGGGTTAGAATTAGAGTTAGAGTTAGGGTTAGGGTTAGGATTAGGATTAGGATTAGGGTTAGGATTAGAATTAGAGTTAGGGTTAGGGTTAGGGTTAGAATTAGGATTAGGGTTAGGGTTAGGGTTAGGATTAGAATTATGGTTAGGGTTAGGGTTAGAATTAGGATTAGGATTATGGTTAGGGTTAGGGTTAGAATTAAGGTAAGGGTTAGGGTTATGGTTAGAATTAGGGTTAGGGTTAGGGTTAGAATTAGGGTTAGGGTTAGGATTAGAATTAGGGTTAGGGTTAGGGTTAGGGTCAGTGTTAGGGTTAGTGTTATGGTTAGGGTTAATATAAAGATTAGGGTTGGGATTAGAATTAGGCTTTGGGTTAACATTTCGCCAGGTTATGAAAAACAATCGCGCTCCTTGGTACCTACTAGGCTTTTAGGATCCCATTGTCAGATTTTACCTAAATAAGGGTTAGGGTAAGGGTTAGGGTTAGAATAAGGGTTAGGGTAAGGGTTAGGGTAAGGGTTAGGGTTAGGGTTAGGGTTAGGGTTAGGGTTAGGGTTAGGGTTAAAATTAGGGTTAGAGTTAGGGTTAGAATTAGGGTTAGAGTTAGGATTAGAATTAGGGTTAGGGTTAGGGTTAGAAATAGGGTTAGGGTTAGGGTTAGGGTTAGGGTTAGGGTTAGGGTTAGGGTTAGAATAAGGGTTAGGGTTAGAATAAGGGTTAGGGTTATGGTTATGGTTAGAATTAGGGTTAGAGTTAGGGTTAGGGTTAGGATTAGGATTAGGGTTAGGGTGAGGGTAAAGGTAAGGGTTAGAATTAGGGTTAGGATTAG
This sequence comes from Ophiura sarsii, assembly GCA_035610835.1. Taxonomy (NCBI): domain Eukaryota; kingdom Metazoa; phylum Echinodermata; class Ophiuroidea; order Amphilepidida; family Ophiuridae; genus Ophiura; species Ophiura sarsii. The sequence continues at coordinate 38,442,012 of CM069444.1, forward strand.
AATTAGGGTTAGGGTTAGGGTTAGGATTAGAATTAGGGTTAGGGTTAGGGTTAGGGTTAGAATTAGGGTTAGTGTTAGGATTAGAATTAGCGTTAGGGTTAGGGTTAGAATTAGGGTTAGGGTTTGGGTTAGGGTTAGGATTATAATTAGGGTTAGGGTTAGAATTAGGATTAGGATTAGGGTTAGGGTTAGGGTTAGGGTTAGGGTAAGGGTTAGAATTAGAATTAGAATTAGGGATAGAATTAGGGTTAGTGTTAGGATTAGAATTAGGGTTAGGGTTAGGGTAAGAATTAGGGTTAGGGTTAGGGTTAGCGTTAGAATTGGGTTAGGGTTAGGATTAGAATTAGGGTTAGGGTTAGGGTTAGGGTTAGAATTAGGATTAGGATTAGGGTTAGGGTTAGGGTTAGGGTTAGAATTAGAATTAGGATTAGGGTTAGGGATAGGGTTAGAATAAGGGTTAGGGTTAGGGTTAGAATTAGGGGTAGGGTTAGATTTAGGGTTAGGGTTAGGGTTAGAAGGGTTAGAATTAGGGTTAGGGTTACGGTTAGGGTTAGGATTAGGGTTAGGGTTAGGATTAGAATTAGGGTTAGGGATAGAATTAGGGTTAGTGTTAGGATTAGAATTAGGGTTAGGGTTAGGGTAAGAATTAGGGTTAGGGTTAGGGTTAGGGTTAGGATTAGAATTAGGGTTAAGGTTAGGGTTAGGGTTAGAATTAGGATTAGGATTAGGGTTAGGGTTAGGGTTAGGGTTAGACTTAGAATTAGGATTAGGGTTAGGGAAAGGGTTAGAATAAGGGTTAGGGTTAGGGTTAGAATTAGGGGTAGGGTTAGATTTAGGGTTAGGGTTAGAAGGGTTAGAGTTAGGGTTAGGGTTAGGGTTACGGTTAGGGTTAGGATTAGGGTTAGGGTTAGGATTATAATTAGGGTTAGGGTTAGAATTAGGGTTAGGGTTAGGATTAGAATAAGGGTTAGGGTTGGGGTTAGAATTAGAGTTAGAGTTAGGGTTAGGGTTAGGATTAGGATTAGGGTTAGGGTTAGAGTTAGAATTAGGGTTAGAGTTAGGTTAGAATTAGGGTTAGGATTACTGTTAGGGTAAGGGTTAGAATTAGTTTTAGGGTTAGGATTAGAATTATATTAATAATAATAATAATGTATTTATATAGCGCCCAAAACAATGGTCCCTGGGCGCTTTACAAGCAAAAGGCCCCATCCAAAAGATAAAAATACATTAAAAAAAAGAATAATTATCATAAAAACTATCAGTACACATCATAATATAAGTCAAGAAACTACCATGAGTATCAAATGTAAAATATAAAGAACAATTATAGGGTGGTGCGCTTAAAGATGGCCTAGCTGGAATCGCGGTTAACCGCCTCTGGCATTACACCTGAGGGCAGCAGAGTCAGGGCAACAACTTTTATGCATAGCCAAGATGTCAGCCTCCATGTAGCACTTTGAATGGTGGAAATTGGTTATTGTTTTCGGATTTTGCAGCTATTTAAGTGAATTGTGATACCGGAAGTAGCTTCAGTCTTGTTTGGCTTTTAAGGTATGGCCTAGCTGGAATCGTGGTTAACAGCCTCTGGCATTACACCTGAGGGCAGCAGAGTCAGGGCAACAACTTTTTTGCATAGCCAAAATGTCAGCCTGCATGTAGCACTTTGAATGGTGGAAATTGGTTATTTTTTTCGGATTTTGCAGCCATTTAAGTGAATTGTGATACCGGAAGTAACGTCAATGTGTTGATTTTAAAGGTCCAGAATTTAAAGGGACATGATTTTTGTTTACAATATGGCCGGCAAAAAAGAATGTCATATTGAGAACCAGGGCAGGTATAGTTCATAAGCAGGTTAGTTAATGTTCACATTTTTAACTGAATTTACATGAAAGTATTGTGTTTTGAAGGTTAGTATGGTTTATTATTGCTATATATTATTAGGTAGGCCATCTTTAAACGCACCACCCTATATATAGCAGGACAAATGTACAAATATAGAATGTCATTAAAAATATGCATTGTTGTGACCGGCACAATTCCATACGATAAAAAGTCAATATGATCAATGACGGCGAGAGAGCCTAGACTGAGGGGAGAGGTTCCAGAACGTCACCCTGCAGTCAGTGTATTTATGTTTACAACAATAAAACATGAATTAGGGTTAGGGTTAGGGTTAGGGTTAGGTTTAGAATTAGGGTTAGGGTTAGGGTTAGGGTTAGATTTATGGTTAGGGTTATGGTTAGGGTTAGGGTTAGAATTAGGGTTAGGGTTAGGTTCAGGGTAAGAATTAGGATTAGGGTAAGGATTATAATTAGGGTTATAATTAGGGTTATAATTAGGGTTATAATTAGGGTTAGGGTTATAATTAGGGTTAGGGTTAGGGTTAGGGTTAGGGTTAGGGTTAGGGTTAGGGCTAGGGTTAGGGTTAGGGTTAGGGTTAGGGTTAGGAATAGAGTTAGGGTTAGGGTTAGGGTTAGGATTAGAGTTAGGGTAAAGGTTAATGTTAGGGTTAGGGTTAGTGTCAGGGTTAGGGTTAGTGTTAGGGTTAGGATTAGGGTTATGGTTAATGTTAGGGTAAGGAATAGGATTAGAGTTAAGGGTTATAATTTCGCAAGGTTATGAAAAACAATCGCGCTCCTTGGTACCTACTAAACTTTTAGGACTCCAACACCAGATTTGTCGTGTACACTGTGCGGTTAGGGTTAGGGTTAGGGTTAGGGTTAGCGTAAGGGTTACGATAAGAGTTAGTATTAGGATTAGAGTGAGGGTTATGGTTATGGTTAGGGTTAGGATTAGAGTTAGGATTAGAGTTAGGGTTAGGGTTAGGGTTAGAGTTATTGTTAGGGTTAGGGTTAGGATTATAGTTAGGGTTAAGGGTTATAATTTCGCAAGGTTATGAAAAACAATCGCGCTCCTTGGTACCTACTCAACTTTTAGGACCCCAACACCAGATATGTCGTGTACACTGTGTGGTTATGGTTATGGTTATGGTTAGGATAAGGGTTATGGTTATGGTTATGGTTAGGGTTATGGTTATGGTTATGGTTAGGGTTAGGGTAAGGGTTAGGATTACAGTTAGTATTAGGATTATAATCCCAATATCAGATTTTACTTTGTACAATGTGTTAGGGTTAGGGTTAGGGTTTTAAGGTTAGGGTTAAGATTAGGGTAAGGGTTAGGGTAAGACTTAGAGTTAGGGTTAGGGTTAGGATCAGGTTAGGGTTAGGGTTAGGATCAGGGTTAGGATTAGCGTTAGGGTTAGGGTTAGGGTTAGGGTTAGTGTTAGGATTAGGATTAGGGTTAGGGTTAGGGTTAGGGTTAGGTTAGGGATAAGGTTAGGATTAGAGTTAGGGTAAGGGTTAGGGTTAGGGTAAAGGTTAGGGTTAGGATAAGAGTTTGGGTTAGGGTTAAAATTTATGAAAGGATTGGTTATGGTTAGGGTTAGAGTTAGGGTTAGAGTTAGGGTTAGAGTTAGGGTTAGAGTTAGGGTTAGGGTTAGGGTTTGGGTTAGGGTTTGGGTTAGGGTTTGGGTTAGGGTTAGGGTTAGAATTAGGGTTAGGGTTAGGGTTAGGATTAGAGTTAGGCTTCGGGTTAGGGTTAGGATTAGAGTTAGGGTAAGGGTTAGGGTTAGGGTTAGTGTTAGTGTTAGGATTAGAGTTAGGGTTAGGGTTGGGTTAGGGTTAGGGTTAAGGTTAGGGTTACGGTTAGGGTTAGGGTTAGGGTTAGAGATAGGGTTAGGATTAGAGTTAGGGTTAGGGTAAAGGTTAGGGTTAGGGTTAAGATAAGAGTTTGGGTTAGGGTTAATATTTCGCAAGGTTATGACAAACGATCATGTTCCTTGGTACCTACAAGACGTTTAGGATCGCATTATCAGATTTTAGCTTGTACACTGCGTGGTTAGGGTTAAGGTTTTAAGATTAGGGTTAGGGTTAGGGTTAGGATTAGAGTTAGGGTTAGGGTTAGGGTTAGGATTAGGATTAGGATTAGGGTTAGGGTTAGGGTTAGGATTAGGGTAAGGGTTAGAATTATGGTTAGGGTTAGGGTTAGGATTAGAATTATGGTTAGGGTTAGGGTTAGAATTAGGATTAGGATTATGGTTAGGGTTAGGGTTAGGGTTAGAATTAGGGTAAGGGTTAGGGTTAGGGTTAGAATTAGGGTTAGGGTTATGGTAAGGGTTAGAATTAGGGTTAGGGTTAGGGTTAGAATTAGGGTTAGGGTTAGGATTAGAATTAGGGTTAGGGTTAAGGTTAGGGTCATGGTTAGGGTTAGTGTTAGTGTTAGGGTTAGGGTTAATATAAAGATTAGGGTTGGGATTAGAATTAGGCTTTGGGTTAACATTTCGCCAGGTTATGAAAAACAATCGCGCTCCTTGGCACCTACTAGTCTTTTAGGATCCCATTGTCTGATTTTACCTAAATAAGGGTTAGGGTAAGGATTATGGTTAGAGTAAGGGTTAGGGTTAGAATTAGGGTTAAAGTTAGGGTTAGAATTAGGGTTAGTGTTAGGGTTAGAATTAGGGTTAGGGTTAGGGTTAGGGTTGGGGTTGGGGTTGGGGTTAGGGTTAGGGGTTAGGGTTAGGGTTAGGGTTAACATCGCAAGGTTATGAAAAACAATCGCGCTCCTTGGTACCTACAAGGCTTTTAGGATTCAAATATCTGATGTTACCTTGTACACTGTGTGGTTAGGGTAAGGGTCTGGGTTAAGGTTAAGGTTAAGGTTAGGGCTAGGGTTAGGGAAAGAGTTAGGGTTAAAGTTAACATTTCGCAAGGTTATGAATAACAATCGCGCTCCTTGGTACCTACAAGGCTTTTAGGATTCAAATATCTGATGTTACCTTGTACACTGTGTGGTTAGGGTAAGGGTCTGGGTTAAGGTTAAGGTTAAGGTTAAGGTTAGGGTTAGGGTTAGGGAAAGAGTTAGGGTTACCTTCAAGGCTTTTAGGATCCAAATGTCAGATGTTACCTTGAACAATGTGTGGTTAAGGTTGGGGTTAGGGTTAGAGTTAGGGTAAGGGTTAGGTTAGGGTTAGGGTTAAGGTTAAGGTTATGGTTAAGGTTAGGGTTGGGGTTAGGGTTAGGGTTAGGATTAGAGTTAGGTTTAAAGTTAACATTTCGCAAGGTTATGAATAACAATCGCGCTCGTTGGTACCTACAGGTATTTAGGATCCAAATATCAGATGTTACCTTGTACACTGTGTGGTTAGGATTAGGGTTAAGGCTATGGTTATGGTTAGGGCTAGGGTTAGGGTTAGAGTTAGGGTAAGGGTTAGGTTAGGGGTTAGGGTTAGGGTTATGGTTATGGTTATGGTTATGGTTATGGTTATGGTTATGGTTATGGTTATGGTTAGGGTTAGGGTTAATGTTAAGGATGGGTTAGGGTTAAAGTTAACATTTCGCAAGGTTATGAATAACAATCGCGCTCCTTGGTACCTACAAGGCGTTTAGGATCCAAATATCAGATGTTACCTTGTACACTGTTTGGTTAGGGTTAGGGTTAGGGTTCAGGTTCGGGTTCGGGTTAAGGTTCGGGTTAGAGTTAGGGATAGGGTTAGGGTTAGGATTAGAGTTAGGGTTAGGATTAACATTTCGCAAGGTTATGAATAACAATCGCGCTCCTTGGTACCTACTAGACTTTTAGGATCCAAATATCAGATGTTACCTTGTACACTGTGTGGTTAGGGTTAGGGTTAGGATTAGGGTTAGGGTTAGGGTTAGGATTATGGTTAGGGTTAGGGTTAGGGTTAGGATTAGAGTTAGGGTTAACATTTCGCTAGGTTTTGAATAACAATCGCGCTCCTTGGTACCTACTAGACTTTTAGGATCCAAATATCAGATGTTACCTTGTACACTGTGTGGTTAGGGTTATGGTTAGGGTTATGGTTATGGTTAGGGTTAGGATTAGAGTTAGGGTTAACATTTCGCTAGGTTATGAATAACAATCGCGCTCCTTGGTACCTACTAGACTTTTAGGATCCAAATATCAGATGTTACCTTGTACACTGTGTTGTTAGGGTTAGGGTTAGGGTTAGGGTTAGGGTTAGGGTTAGGGTTAAGGTTAAGGTTAGGGTTAGGGTTAGGGATAGGGTTAGGGTTAGGGTTAGGGTTAGGGTTAGGATTAGAGTTAGGGTTAGGGTTAGACTTTTAGGATCCAAATATCAGATGTTACCTTGTACACGTGTGGTTAGGGTTAGGGTTAAGTTTAGGGTTAGGCTAGGGTTAGGGTTAGAGTTAGGGCTAAGGTAAGGGTTAGGGTTAGAGTTGGGGTTAAAGTTGACATTTCGCAAGGTTATGAAAAACAATCGCCCTCCTTGGTACCTATAAGTCTTTTAGGATTCAAATGTATGATGTTACCTTGTACACTGTGTGGTTAGAGTAAGGGTCTGGGTTAAGGTTAAGGTTGAGGTTAGGGCTAGGGTTAGGGAAAGAGTTAGGGTTAAAGTTAACATTTCGCAAGGTTATGAATAACAATCGCGCTCCTTGGTACCTATAAGTCTTTTAGGATTCAAATATATGATGTTACCTTGTACACTGTGTGGTTAGAGTAAGGGTCTGGGTTAAGGTTAAGGTTAAGGTTAGGGTTAGGGTTAGGGAAAGAGTTAGGATTAGAGTTAGGGTTAGGGTTAACATGTAGCAATGTTATGTAAAACAATCGCGCTCTTTGGTACCTGCTAGACTTTTAGGATACCAATATCAGATTTTACCGTGTACACTGTTTGGTTTATGGTTTGGGTTAAGGTTAGGGTTAGGGGTAAAGGTTAGGGTTAGGATTAGAGTAAGGGTTAGGGTTAACATCTTGCAAGGTTTTGAAAAACAATCGCGCTCCTTGGTTAGGGTTAGGGTTAGGGTTAGGATTATAGGATCCCAATAACTCATTTTACCGTGTACACTGTGTGGTTAGGGTTAGGGTTAGGGTTAGGGTTAGGGTTAGGGTTAGGGTTAGGGTTAGGGTTAGGGTTAGGGTTAGGGTTAGGGTTAGGGTTAGGATTAGAAATAGGGTTAGGGTTAGAATAAGGGTTAGGGTTAGGGTTAGGGTTAGAATTAGGGTTAGAGTTAGGGCTAGCGTTAGGATTAGGGTTAACATGTAGCAATGTTATGTAAAACAATCGCGCTCTTTGGTACCTGCTAGACTTTTAGGATACCAATATCAGATTTTACTGTGTACACTGTTTGCTTTATGGTTTGGGTTAAGGTTAGGGTTAGGATTAGAGTAAGGGTTAGGGTTAACATCTTGCAAGGTTTTGAAAAACAATCGCGCTCCTTGGTTAGGGTTAGGGTTAGGGTTAGGATTATAGGATCCCAATAACTCATTTTACCGTGTACACTGTGTGGTTAGGGTTAGGGTAAGGGTTAGGGTTAGGGTTAGGGTTAGGGTTAGGGTTAGGGTTAGGGTTAGGGTTAGGGTTAGGGTTAGGGTTAGGGTTAGGGTTAGGGTTAAGTTTATGTTAGTATCCCAATAACAGATTATACCATGTACACTGTATGGTTAGGTTAGGATTAGGGTTAGGATTAGAGTTAGGGTTAGGGTTAACATTTCGCAAGTTAATGAAAAACAATGGTGCTCCTTGGTATCTAGTATCCTATAGTAGGCTTTTTGGATCCCACTATCAGATGTTACCGTGTACAGTGTGTGGTTATGGTTGTAGGTTAGGGGTAGGGTTAGGGGTAAAGGTTAGGGTTACGGTTTGGGTTAGGGGTTAAGGTTAGGGTTAGGGTTAGGGTTAGGGTTAGGGTTAGGATTAGAGTTAGGGTTAACCTTTCGCAAGGTTATGAAAAACATCGCGTTCCTTGGTACATACTAGGCTTTTAGGATACCACTATCAGATTTTACTGTGTACACTGTGTGGAAGGTCTGGTTAGGGTTAGGGTTAGGGTTAGGATTAGGGTTAGGGTTAGGGTTAGGGTTAAGTTAGGGCTAGGATTATGGTTAGTGTTAGGATTAGAGTTAGGCTTTTGTTTAACATTTCGCAAGGTTATGTAAAACAATCACGCTCCTTAGTACCTACTAGGCTTTTAGGATCCTAATAACAGATTTTACCGTGTACACTGTGTGGAATGTCTGGTTACGGTTAGGATTAGGGTTAGGGTTATGATTAGGGTTTATGATTATGGTTAGTGTTAGGATTAGAGTAAGGCTTTGGTTTTAACATTTCGCAAGGTTATGAAAATCAGTCGCGCTCCTTCTAACCTACAAGGCTTTTAGGATCCCATTATCAGATTTTACTGTGAACACTGTGTGGTTAGGGTTAATGTTAGGGTTAGTGTTAGGGTTAGGGTTACGGTTAGAATTAGAGTTAGGGTTAGGGTTAACATTTCGCAAGGTTTTGTATATAAAACAATCTCGGTCATTACTAGGCTTTTAGGATCCCAATAACATATTTTACAGTGTACACTCTGTGGTAAGGGTTAGGGTTAGGGTTAGAATTAGTGTTAGGGTTAGTGTTAACATTTCGCAAGGTTATGAAAAATATTCACGCTCCATAGTACCTATTATGTTTTAAGGATCCAATATCATCTTTTACCGTGTACACTGTGTGGTTAGGGTTAGGGTTAGGGCTAGGGTTAGGACTAGGGTTAGGACTAGGGTTAGGACTAGGTTTAGGATTAGGATTAGGATTAGATATGGGTTAAGTTTAACATTTCGCAAGGTTATGAAAAACAATCGCTTCTTGGTACCTGCTAGACTTTTAGGATCCCAATAACAGATTTTACCGTGCACACTGTGTGATTAGGGTTAGGGTTAGGGTTAGGGTTAAGGTTAGGGTTAGGGTAAGGGTTAGGGTTAGAGTTAGGGTTAGAGTTAGGGTTAGGGTTAGACTTGTACAAAGTGTGATTAAGGTTAGGGTTAGGGTAAAGGTTAGAGAGTTAGGGTTAGACTTGTACAAAGTGTGATTAAGGTTAGGGTTAGGTAAAGGTTAGAGAGTTAGGGTTAGACTTGTACAAAGTGTGATTAAGGTTAGGGTTAGGGTTAGGGTTAGGGTTAGAGTTAGGGTTAGACTTGTACAAAGTGTGATTAAGGTTAGGGTTAGGGTAAAGGTTAGGGTTAGAGTTAGGGTTAGACTTGTACAAAGTGTGATTAAGGTTAGGGTTAGGGTAAAGGTTAGGGTTAGGGTTAGGATTAGGGTTAGAGTTAGGGTTAGACTTGTACAAAGTGTGATTAAGGTTAGGGTTAGGGTAAAGGTTAGGGTTAGAGTTAGGGTTAGGGTTAGGGTTAGGATTAGAGTTAGGGTTAGGGTTAGGGTTAACATTTCGCAAGGTTATGTAAAACAATCGCGCTCGTTAGTACTTACTAGGCTTTTAGGATCCCAATAACAGATTATACTGTATACACTGTATGGTTGAGGTTAGAGTAAGTGTTAGGGTTAAGGTTAGGGTTAAGGTTAGGATTAGAGTTAGGGTTATGGTTAACATTCGCAATGTTATCAAATTATAAGTTTTTTGGATTTGTCAATGTTCACTACAAGTTTCCATTTGAACAGTAATTATACAATCTGTCTAAGGCAAGCTGAAGCCCCTTTGAACTTTCTGAAAAAAATGATTAAATCATCAGCATACATAAGACTAAAAACTTATAATTTGATAACATTGCGAATGTTAAATCATTGATGTAAACCGGATCACAAGACAAGTCAAATATATCAGGCAGGTCGCTTAAAAAAATATTAAGGAAGAGATTGATAGTAATCCCAACTATCTACACATTTCCCTAGATGAAATAACTGTAATGGGGCCCTCACATGTATCCGTGTGAGCTGGGCGGCCCCTTACCGTCTTATAGAAAAACAACACGGTCGAACACGGTGAACAATCAGCAAAACATGTCAACGGCCGCATTGATTTTTATTTTGTCACCAGGTTCATACTGTTCTATACCGGGTCCTTATCGGCCTGGAACCGGGCTCATACCAGCTCATCACTAGGTCCTCACCGGCCGAAACGCTTGGGTACCGACCGAACCGCCTTGATAACGTCATCAAACTGCCTTGTATAAGCTGAGCGCTCAAGCTCGCCGCTTCGCTCACATTCCGGGAATGTCTGTAAAATACATTCGTACTCACATGTATCCGTGTGAGCTGGCCGGCCCATTACCGTGTGACAAATTGGTGCAGACGGTGGCACACGGTGATGTCACACGGTGGGCCGTCCGTTGAACACGTTGCCGGGGACATTGCCGGCCATCCGCGCCCGGCAGGAAGTTTGAGCATGCTCAAAATTCCTGCCGTTTCCTGCCGGATGAGTAAAAGCGGCGGCAAACGGTGAGAGCCCGGTTTGAGTACGGTATACAGACGGCGCACCCGTTTCGCGCCCGTTCGCAGGGCGGTAATGGTAGGCGGCCACCTTACCGTCTAATAGAAAAACAACAGAGTCCAAACAATCAGTAAAAAATGTCAACGGGCGCATTCATCTTTTGTTGTGGCCACCGGGTCCATAACGTTATATACAGGGTCTATACCGGGTCCTCACCGGTCGGGTACCGGGCTCACCGGGCTCACCGTCCTCATACATTTCTAGCTTACCGTTCTTACCGGGTGCATAACACCTCCTCACCGGGTCCTCGGTCCATACCGTTCTACACCGGGTCTGTCCCGGGTTCTCACCGGCCTTGTCCCGGGATCACCGGCCTCATACAGTTTTAGCTTACCGTTCTCACCGTGTCCTCACCGTGTGCATACCACCTCCATACCGGTTCCTAACCGGTCGAAACGTCTTGATTACATCATCAAACCGCCCTTTTCAAGCTGAGCGCTCAAGTCGCCGCTTCATTTGCATTCCGGAATTCGTACGACCAACATCTATAATACTCTCTAAATGTAAAAGAGCTAAACCTCACTCTTTCGAGAGCTTTATGAGGGACGACTCTTTTAAGAAGTGAAGTTCACTCTTTTCAGAGTGATTTCCACTTTTTCAGAGTGATTTTAACTCTTTTTAGAGTGAAAATCGCTCATTTAAGAGTAAACTTCACTCCAAAAAAAGAGCTGTTCCTCCTAGAGCTCTCGAAAGAGTGAGTTTTAGCTCTTTTACATTTAGAGAGTTGCAACATGCCTGCTGAGAGTCCGTTCCGCGAACGGTTACTAGGCTGCATGCGGCCATTCGCAGTCCGTCGCTAATATGGTCGACGTCCACCACCGTCCATCACCGCCCTGCGAATGGGCGCGAAACGGGTGCGAAACGGGTGCGAAACGGGTGCGAAACGGGTGCGAACGGGTGCGCCGTCCTTATACCGTCTTCATACCGGGCTTTCATCGTTCGCCGCCGCTTTTACTCACCCGCCAGGAGTTTTGAGCATGTTCAAAACTCCGGTGGTCGGCAAAGTCTCCTGAATGTGTTCAACGGACGGGAAACGGCCCACCGTGTGTGCCGCCGTCCGCACCTATTTTTCACACGGTAAGGGGCCGCTCAGCTCACACGGATACATGTGAGGGCCACATAATGAGACCTAGTCTGCAAGGATACCTCTGTACCGATGATACCATGAAGATAGATGGCTTTAAACATCCAAAAGAATCCCAAAATATTATTAAGCGTTGACTTCACCAACATAAATACTAGGACACATCAAATATACTTATTACAATATATTTATTTGTTACTTCTCCATTATTTACTTGTAACGGAAATTGAACCGGAGACCGCGAGGCAAGATGATGACTTGTTGCCTCAATCAAGTCCTAGACGAATCTGATCTAATAAATGGGATGTAACCCATCTGGAAATATTAGACTAAAGGAGCGGTGACCAAAATTAACCAATCAGAACATGGACCTGTAATAATTATTAACTTTTATCCTATCAGAGCATTGACCCTGGAAGGTTCAATGATCCCAGTAAAGGATTACAATTGACATCACCAAGATAGTGGGTGTTATTAAGAGAACAATTGAGGAACATCTTAGCTCTAAACTGATGTTCATTAATCAAAACTTTTGACATGTTGCTTCCTGCAACCACATCATTAAGATGTTACTAAGAAACAAGGATTATTTTTTTATTGTTCATTGGTGTACAATTGTGGTTTGTATAAAAGTTCCTCTTTCATCTAAGGGTCAATGATCTATATGTCACACATACATAGGACATAACAGATGATAAATTCGACAAACATTATAAGCAGATCAGCCATGATACCATGGGAAGATCGCAACAAACAGTGGAATATATTGTGTGTTCATCAAACTTGACCAGTGGCCGCAATGATGAGAATCATGTGGTGGGCGAATCTGCCCATAGGGTGCAGACTCCCCGCTCTCCCCTACATTTAACAACATGATTGTCTATTGTGACTTTTACCTGTTATGTGGACCACTCCTTCATTTCCTAAGTTGGTGGCATACACAATTGTGTGCTGGTATTGATGATGGGCATTGGAATAACACTTCGACTGTGGGGATTCATGGTTCTCCAGCGGACCATTATCTGTTATACTGATGACAGTTTATGGCTTCATCTGTTTTGTAGGTCACCCCTTTATTAACTGATGACTATTCATGTCTTCATCTGTTATGTAGACCACTTGATCGGTTCCCATCTACTCTTGACAGGTCATGGCATCATCTGTTATGTAGTTAATTCTTTATCTCTTCCAGGAGTCCTTATTGATAATTCTCATATCAATTCTATTTCGCGGAATTTGCCCATTAAACTTTAAATCATTTATAACAATCGATGGTATCAGTGCCCCTTGCCTGAGAACGGACAATGTCATATAACTTTGCACGAGTATATACCCCGTAGGAGAGCGTTAAAGATGCGCATTTATACAGAAGTCTATGGTAGAAATATTTTTGTAAAATAAAATCACTAATATTTGTTTGATTTTTATATAACCAATTTTTCCGGGTTTAAAAAGTATTTTATTTTAATTTATTTTTAATTTTATACATGTACTCTGACTTTTTTATGTGAGGTCAATGAACCTTTTAAACTAAATGGATTAATCTCAGGGGTCTTGTTTACTACTTCAACAACTTCAACTGGGTGTGCGTTCAGTGTTGCCAACTTAAACTTCCAAACCAAGGCTCAAGTGCTCTCTCATTTATTGTTTGCCAATAGAAAATACATGTAGTCTGACTTCAAAAAATAAGCCCAATTCTGCGATAGCGGTTGCATTGGCAATCCATATTCCTATACAGGATGAATCAAAAAACATTGTGCACGATTTGAAGCGGCCATTTGACCTTGATGCGTGCATTGAACCATGGAATTTTTGTTGTTTGTATAAAGCGTTGTTAATCTAGTTTTTCCGCCCAAAGTATGAAAGTAATCGAATTAAAAATAAGCAAACTGTGGCAAGTTTTGTAAACTGACCGCGTTTTTCATTAAAACCGTACTGAAAATCCTACCAAAAATCGTACTGAAAATCTGCACTAAAGTAAACATCAATTCCATGTTGCTGTTAGGTTCTAAATAGCCAAGTGTTGCCTGGTCATGCTGATGTAAATATACTAACGGCAACCACCCATTCTTGGTTTGGTATATTGGTATGGTTTGGTTTGGTTTGGTTGAGCAATCTTCGTTTTCAATACTGGTTGACCCAGTAAATATACATGGTCACGCGTTATGAACTCGCCTCCCAATAGGATGGTGCCGTTACATTTTTTAGTTTCATGCTGTCATTTTCCTCAAATATTTTTAAAACCAGAAAAGCTGTCTCAACAAATTTGGTATCATTTTAAAGCCCTAATAACAAGCTATCTGCCTGCAAAATGGCATTGGTATAGCTAATACAGAAAGGGAGATACAGCTGTTTGATGTTTGGAGACCAGGGGTGGTGTTGGAAGGGGTGCCGCCGGAAGGGGTGCTGCCTGTACAAACTCAATGAGGATAATCCCAAGCTTTGTTCTTTTTACAATAACTAGTCATCCTCTAATGTTACAAACACCATTTTGGTCCCATTTTAAAGGATATTTAGAAGTCTTTAAGTATGTGGTTCAACAGACTTGTCAACTATTTGTAACAAATAATTAGTTATGGATAAGACCATGATCATCAGCTTTCTTCCTATTCGCTACACAGTCAACATTAATATTCAGCCTCAATTTACCGGAATTATAAAAATGACTATAACAGAAATGATAGCAAAAGTATACATTTGTGGAAAGCTTGTAACTAGAGGAATTCAGAAATGCAGTTTATATAATATATAAAATAAAAATTTGAGATATTCACTAGCCGGTATAATTACCATACCGACGTAGTAACTTTGACAATTATATATAATCTAATAAGAAATTTCATGAGGAATTCAAATATGTAAAGTAAATAATGATAGGGTAGGCATAACAAAATTATGGATCTCAAATTGAAAATAAAAAACTCTGATATTTTCCCGAACATTTCCGATCATACCATTTTAGTTCTTGGTCGTACTATAATTTTAATGGCATATTTGGTTTCCTCATGCAATTTCCCTTAAAAAAATGTATACTTTTACTACCTCAGGGGGTATACATGTACAAGCAAATATAAATGCTGTCAGTCCAACAGAATTTTGGTCTGCCACATTTACGCATTCCATCGGTAGCTGCTTGAGTTATCACCTTTTCTAGGTTGTCTCTTCTCGTCTATAGCCTATTTATCCATCACAAGACAGTGAAACTGCGTCATTTACTAATTGCAGCACATAGGCCTACATTAAGCTTATGTGCCTACTCGATGCGCTGGAGTATACACACATGCCTAGAAAGACGGAACATACATGCACATGCGTAAATGTTACGTCACTGTCCAGAGGATGACAAATAGAGCATAGCAATATTTTTAAAGTATTGCAGTTTGTTGCACATGATCTTACTACACAAAAATGTGGTCCCCCAATAGACCATTTTCCGAAGCTATATCTAGCAAATATTGCAGTCACTGATACTCCATTGTTTTCTTGCGTATAACAAAATATGACATGCAGCGTGACCTCCCTACTGACTGTCCACCATTTGTGAAGAGAACCTTGATATGTTACTGCTTTGAATGTGACTATTCCATAACATTATGTAACTAGTTCGACTCTCTCTGCACAAAATAACTGGTCATGCAATGAGATATTGTGAAATGATGCAACACTTTCTTTCAATCCGATTCCAGTTCAAGGCTCTCCTCACAAATGGCTATCCGTGCAAAGACCGAATAATGTTTAATGATTTTATCCATGTAAAGGTGTAATGCTGAATGGCAGTCGGCCAGTATCAGTGCTGAACTTTGTACTCATACTTAAAATGATTTGTTATTGAGAACGATTGTATTTACATTTTTAATGTACATTTTCCCTTGCAGAATTGATAATAATACATGTGAAGATTACTATATAAATGTCTTATAGGTTAAATTATATGATTTGATATGATTTTGTACATGTACTACCACCACATCAATAAATAAAGCAAGAACAATCAAGTGTCTATTTACAAAATGGTGTTTAAATACTTTGTCATACTTAAACGGATTTAATCATGTTTAAGTTTTTGTAAAGAGAAAGAGCGTAAGACCAATAAATTTGTCAGAAGCCAGATTGGGGGACCACATTTTTGTGTAGTAAGATCATGTGCAACAAACTGCAATACTTTAAAAATATTGCTATGCTCTATTTGTCATCCTCTGGACAGTGACGTAACATTTACGCATGTGCATGTATGTTCCGTCTTTCTAGGCATGTGTGTATACTCCAGCGCATCGAGTAGGCACATAAGCTTAATGTAGGCCTATGTGCTGCAATTAGTAAATGACGCAGTTTCACTGTCTTGTGATGGATAAATAGGCTATAGCAGTCAATAGTTAGGTCACCCAAGCCCTATATGAAAGCTATGAAGATTGTTAAACGGGGTCAGTCGTCACAAACATGCGCAAACACAATAGTCAAACGACCTTGCTATTGTCATGCTATTGTCAACACTCCCTACACAGAGGTCTGCAGTGCAAATCTGTACGATTTTCGCCATTGATTGTCTATGGCAGATTTCATTCCGTGGTATAAAGCTATGAGGTTTCCGTGGTCTTCGCTATCTCCAAGCAGATAGAGCAATACGTACATGGACTTTTTTGTAGACGAGGGTTCATTTCATGATTTGGTGAGGTTTAGAATGAGTTAGGATTCCTGTAATTTTGAAGACCACGGATTTTCAAAACGTGAATTTTCCGACATTGTACGACATGAATTTGGTCATCAAACGTTTTTAAAACTATACATTTTACCGTTCTGCAGATGTTATTAACCCCCTCCTCTAAAATTCTACATGATTTTAACACGTTTCTTAGTTTTTGAGATGCCCAAATAGACCATTTTCCGAAGCTATTTCTAGTATATATTTCAGTCACTAAGACTCCATTGTTTTCTTGCGTATAACAAAATATGACATGCAGCGTGACCTCCCTGCTGACTGATAGACGAGAAGAGACAACCTAGAAAAGATGATAACTCAAGCAGCTACCGATGGAATGCGTAAATGTGGCAGACCAAAATTCTGTTGGACTGACAGCATTTATATTTGCTTGTACATGTATACCCCCTGAGGTAGTAAAAGTATACATTTTTTAAGGGAAATTGCATGAGGAAACCAAATATGCCATTAAAATTATAGTACGACCAAGAACTAAAATGGTATGATCGGAAATGTTCGGAAAAATATCAGAGTTTTTTATTTTCAATTTGAGATCCATAATTTGTTTATGCCTACCCTATCATTATTTACTTTACGTATTTGAATTCCTCATGAAATTTCCCATTAGATGATATATAATTGTCAAAGTTACTACGTCGGTATGGTAATTATACCGGCTAGTGAATATCTCAAATTTTTATTTTATATATTATATAAACTGCATTTCTGAATTCTTCTAGTTACAAGCTTTCCACAAATGTATACTTTTGCTATCATACGTTGAAAACTTTTTCTGTTATAGTCATTTTTATAATTCCGGTAAATTGAGGCTGATTATTAATGTTGACTGTGTAGCGAATAGGAAGAAAGCTGATGATCATGGTCTTATCCATAACTAATTATTTGTTACAAATAGTTGACAAGTCTGTTGAACCACATACTTAAAGACTACTAAATATCCTTTAAAATGGGACCAAAATGGTGTTTGTAACATTAGGGGATGACTAGTTATTGTAAAAAGAACAAAGCTTGGGAGTATCCCCATTGAGTTTGTACAGGCAGCACCCCTTCCGGCGGCACCCCTTCCAACACCACCCCTGGTCTCCAAACATCAAACAGCTGTATCTCCCTTTCTGTATTAGCTATACCAATGCCATTTTGCAGGCAGATAGCTTGTTATTAGGGCTTTAAAATGATACCAAATTTGTTGAGACAGCTTTTCTGGTTTTAAAAATATTTGAGGAAAATGACAGCATGAAACTAAAAAATGTAACGGCACCATCCTATTGGGAGGCGAGTTCATAACGCGTGACCATGTATATTTACTGGGTCAACCAGTATTGAAAACGAAGATTGCTCAACCAAACCAAACCAAACCATACCAATATACCAAACCAAGAATGGGTGGTTGCCGTTAGTATATTTACATCAGCATGACCAGGCAACACTTGGCTATTTGGAACCTAACAGCAACATAGAATTGATGTTTACTTTAGTGCAGATTTTCAGTACGATTTTTGGTAGGATTTTCAGTACGGTTTTGGTTTGGTAGGATTTGCCTCTGTTAAACTTATATACAGGGTGAATCAAAAAACATTGTGCACAATTTGAAGCGGCCATTTGACCTTGATGCGTGCATTGAACCATGAAATTTTTGTTGTTTGTATAAAGCGTTGTTAATCTAGTTTATCCTTCCAAAGTATGAGAGTAATCGAATTAAAAATAAGCAAACTGTGGCAAGTTTCGTAAACTGACCGCGTTTTTCGCCATTCCAATGGGATTTACACAGTTAAGACATGAATATTGCAGCAGCATGATGATATGGAGTGAGAGTCTATAGGAAAGGCATTGTTGTGCCTGTAATTTATTACAGGTTCCTGGTATATTAAATGAGCCAAAGGTGGTAAAACATTGTAGAAATAAATAATACTTCACAAACTAAAAATATTGCACAAATGAAATGTTCTGAAGACACTTTGTTTCTTGATAGTTGCACTGAAAAGTCATTTACATTTGCCTTTAGGTTCACACGGTATGCGTTACGGTCTTCTGCTAAGGTGTTTTTTTAAGGCATACAATAAAATGTTAGCTTCCTTGCAATTCAAAATAGAAATCATTTAGTTGTTTGCTGATATTAAGTTTTGAGAATGAAGCCTTCCTTCGACATGGCCACCATTTTGCTGAAAACATGTGTGTTTCCTGTCCAACATGTTACGAACAGCTCATTCCCCTGTTGCGGTGTAGCCTGTCACTTCGGCTCTGACACTAGTCTGCTTTAGTATACCTTTTTCCTTGTACCGATAGAGGGCTCACTCCCCATGAACTGCTCCCCATCCTCTGATCTCACCCCGGGAAAAAAAGGTCTACTTGCATTGGATTGACCTCGTTGACCTCCGTATACTTTCACATTAGTGCTCGTCCAAAAATTGGACGCATATGTAATGAGCAATTTGTTCGCGTGGGGTTCAAAATTAACCAATGGCAGACATGATAAATACGAAGTATATGAATATTTATATACGTCTTTGCAGAGAGACGAATCTTGCTCACTTGATAAATTCAAAATGTCGATTTTCTGGCACTGTATAGCCGCCGTTTCGGTCTAAAATCACACTTTAGGAGTTATCTTTGACATTGGTCCTCGCCCAAAATATGTTCCTCAGAGATATAGCTACATTTCCGCATATGTGACTATTTCCACGCTATTACCTATCTTTCAATATCGTGTAATAAAAAACCGTTTTACGTTTAAACAGAGACAAATAATTTGATCATTGTTTACGATAACTAGCGACTCTTACACAGCCACAGAAATACCCCCTTCACGCGTTTCTAAATGTACAAACAGCAAATTCAATATTAGCGCGTTATGAAGGGGTGTGATACTATCGTGACGCTTAAAAAGCATCGTCCCTAGTAATCCCTAGTGTGCTCAAGCACAGTTCTTTTGTAAATCCAATGCCAGTAGACCTTGTATTTGGTCGGTTCTCGGATGGGAAGTATCAGGGGGTGTTTTTCGATTGTGTGACAGTGAAATTATACAAGGCATACGAGTAGACTACTCTGACACGTGCCTCCACTTCTTGAAGACTTCTTGATTTCTTGGTCTGTAACAGGTGATGCTTGTATTCAGATTTGCCTTTTCATTTGACAACTCAGTATCAGACTATTAATTACTTATCCCAGAGTGAAAGAATGATTTTACAGGAACATTTTGACAATAAATGTGATAATAATGACCATTTTAGCCAAACCAATTTTACTGTGTGTAAATCCCATTGGAATGGCGAAAAATGCGGTCAGTTTACAAAACTTGCCACAGTTTGCTTATTTTTAATTCGATTACTTTCATACTTTGGGCGGAAAAACTAGATTAACAACGCTTTATACAAACAACAAAAATTCCATGGTTCAATGCACGCATCAAGGTCAAATGGCCGCTTCAAATCGTGCACAATGTTTTTTGATTCATCCTGCATAGGAATATGGATTGCCAATGCAACCGCTATCGCAGAATTGGGCTTATTTTTAGAAGTCAGACTACATGTATTTTCTATTGGCAAACAATAAATGAGAGAGCACTTGAGCCTTGGTTTGGAAGTTTAAGTTGGCAACACTGAACGCACACCCAGTTGAAGTTGTTGAAGTAGTAAACAAGACCCCTGAGATTAATCCATTTAGTTTAAAATTGTGTTAAGCCATGGCGTTAAGTAACCAGTATAATAGAAGTTTAGGCCGATGTTTTCTTTTAATCATCTTATGCATTTAAGTTGTGTTTACTTGGTTCTGAAATTGTAAAGGCATTGTCTGTATTATCTAAATGGGTTTTAATGGGTTTCCATGATGGTTAAAAGGTTCATTGACCTCACATAAAAAAGTCAGAGTACATATATAAAATTAAAAATAAATTAAAATAAAATAAAATACTTTTTAAACCCGGAAAAATTGGTTATATAAAAATCAAACAAATATTAGTGATTTTATTTTACAAAAATATTTCTACCATAGACTTCTGTATAAATGCGCATCTTTAACGCTCTCCTACGGGGTATATATACTCGTGCAAAGTTATATGACATTGTCCGTTCTCAGGCAAAGGGCACTGATACCATCGATTGTTATAAATGATTTAAAGTTTAATGGGCAAATTCCGCGAAATAGAATTGATATGAGAATTATCAATAAGGACTCCTGGAAGAGATAAAGAATTAACTACATAACAGATGAAGCCATGACCTGTCAAGAGTAGATGGGAGACGATCAAGTGGTCTACATAACAGATGAAGACATGAATAGTCATCAGTTAATAAAGGGGTGACCTACAAAACAGATGAAGCCATAAACTGTCATCAGTATAACAGATAATGGTCCGCTGGAGAACCAGTCGAAGTGTTATTCCAATGCCCATCATCAATACCAGCACACAATTGTGTATGCCACCAACTTAGGAGATGAAGGAGTGGTCCCCATAACAGGTAAAAGTCACAATAGACAATCATGTTGTTAAATGTAGGGGAGAGCGGGGAGTCTGCACCCTATGGGCAGATTCGCCCACCACATGATTCTCATCATTGCGGCCACTGGGTCAAGTTTGATGAACACACAATATATTCCACTGTTTGTTGCGATCTTCCCATGGTATCATGGCTGATCTGCTTATAATGTTTGTCGAATTTATCATCTGTTATGTCCTATGTATGTGTGACATATAGATCATTGACCCTTAGATGAAAGAGGAACTTTTATACAAACCACAATTGTACACCAATGAACAATAAAAAATAATCCTTGTTTCTTAGTAACATCTTAATGATGTGGTTGCAGGAAGCAACATGTCAAAAGTTTCGATTAATGAACATCAGTTTAGAGCTAAGATGTTCTCCTCAATTGTTCTCTTAATAACACCCACTATCTTGGTGATGTCAATTGTAATCCTTTAATGGGATCATTGAACCTTCCAGGGTCAATGCTCTGATAGGATAAAAGTTAATAATTATTACAGGTCCATGTTCTGATTGGTTAATTTTGGTCACCGCTTCTTTAGTCTAATATTTCCAGATGGGTTACATCCCATTTATTAGATCAGATTCGTCTAGGACTTGATTGAGGCAACAAGTCATCATCTTGCCTCGCGGTCTCCGGTTCAATTTCCGTTACAAGTAAATAATGGAGAAGTAACAAATAAATATATTGTAATAAGTATATTTGATGTGTCCTAGTATTTATGTTGGTGAAGTCAACGCTTAATAATATTTTGGGATTCTTTTGGATGTTTAAAGCCATCTATCTTCATGGTATCATCGGTACAGAGGTATCCTTGCAGACTAGGTCTCATTATGTGGCCCTCACATGTATCCGTGTGAGCTGAGCGGCCCCTTACCGTGTGAAAAATAGGTGCGGACGGCGGCACACACGGTGGGCCGTTTCCCGTCCGTTGAACACGTTCAGGAGACTTTGCCGACCACCGGAGTTTTGAACATGCTCAAAACTCCTGGCGGGTGAGTAAAAGCGGCGGCGAACGATGAAAGCCCGGTATGAAGACGGTATAAGGACGGCGCACCCGTTCGCACCCGTTTCGCACCCGTTTCGCACCCGTTTCGCGCCCATTCGCAGGGCGGTGGTGGACGGTGGTGGACGTCGACCATATTAGCGACGGACTGCGAATGGCCGCATGCAGCCTAGTAACCGTTCGCGGAACGGACTCTCAGCAGGCATGTTGCAACTCTCTAAATGTAAAAGAGCTAAAACTCACTCTTTCGAGAGCTCTAGGAGGAACAGCTCTTTTTTTGGAGTGAAGTTCACTCTTAAAAGAGCGATTTTCACTCTAAAAAGAGTTAAAATCACTCTGAAAAGTGGAAATCACTCTTAAAAGAGTGACAAATCACTCTGAAAAGAGTGAACTGCACTTCTTAAAAGAGCCGTCCCTCATAAAGCTCTCGAAAGAGTGAGGTTTAGCTCTTTTACATTTAGAGAGTATTATAGATGTTGGTCGTACGAATTCCGGAAAGCAAATGAAGCGGCGACTTGAGCGCTCAGCTTGATTTGAAAAGGGCGGTTTGATGATGTAATCAAGACGTTTCGGCCGGTACCCAGGCGTTTCGACCGGTTAGGAACCGGTATGGAGGTGGTATGCACACGGTGAGGACACGGTGAGAACGGTAAGCTAAAACTGTATGAGGCCGGTGATCCCGGGACAGACCCGGTGTAGAACGGTATGGACCGAGGACCCGGTGAGGAGGTGTTATGCACCCGGTAAGAACGGTAAGCTAGAAATGTATGAGGACGGTGAGCCCGGTACCCGACCGGTGAGGACCCAGTATAGACCCTGTATATAACGTTATGGACCCGGTAGCCACAACAAAAGATGAATGCGCCCGTTGACATTTTTTACAGATTGTTTGGACTCTGTTGTTTTTCTATTAGACGGTAAGGTGGCCGCCTACCATTACCGCCCTGCGAACGGGCGCGAAACGGGTGCGCCGTCTGTAAACCGTACTCAAATCGGGCTCTCACCGTTTGCCGCCGCTTTTACTCACCCGGCAGGAAACGGCAGGAGTTTTGAGCATGCTCAAACTTCCTGCCGGGCGCGGATGGCCGGCAATGTCCCCGGCAACGTGTTCAACGGACGGGAAACGGCCCACCGTGTGACATCACCGTGTGCCACCGTCTGCACCAATTTGTCACACGCTAATGGGCCGGCCAGCTCACACGGATACATGTGAGTACGAATGTATTTTACAGACATTCCCGGAATGTGAGCGAAGCGGCGAGCTTGAGCGCTCAGCTTATACAAGGCAGTTTGATGACGTTATCAAGGCGGTTCGGTCGGTACCCAAGCGTTTCGGCCGGTGAGGACCTGGTGATGAGCTGGTATGAGCCCGGTTCCAGGCCGATAAGGACCCGGTATAGAACAGTATGAACCCGGTGACAAAATAAAAATCAATGCGGCCGTTGACATGTTTTGCTGATTGTTCACCGTGTTGGACTCTGTTGTTTTTCTATAAGACGGTAAGGGGCCGCCCAGCTCACACGGATACATGTGAGGGCCCCATTACAGTTATTTCATCTAGGGAAATGTGTAGATAGTTGGGATTACTATCAATCTCTTCCTTAATATTTTTTTAAGCGACCTGCCTGATATATTTGACTTGTCTTGTGATCCGGTTTACATCAATGATTTAACATTCGCAATGTTATCAAATTATAAGTTTTTAGTCTTATGTATGCTGATGATTTAATCATTTTTTTCAGAAAGTTCAAAGGGGCTTCAGCTTGCCTTAGACAGATTGTATAATTACTGTTCAAATGGAAACTTGTAGTGAACATTGACAAATCCAAAAAACTTATAATTTGATAACATTGCGAATGTTAACCATAACCCTAATTCTAATCCTAACCTTAACCCTAACCCTAACCTTAACCTTAACCCTAACCTTAACAACACAGTGTACAAGGTAACATCTGATATTTGGATCCTAAAAGTCTAGTAGGTACCAAGGAGCGCGATTGTTATTCATAACCTAGCGAAATGTTAACCCTAACTCTAATCCTAACCCTAACCATAACCATAACCATAACCATAACCCTACCCACACAGTGTACAAGGTAACATCTGATATTTGGATCCTAAAAGTCTAGTAGGTACCAAGGAGCGCGATTGTTATTCAAAACCTAGCGAAATGATAACCCTAACTCTAATCCTAACCCTAACCCTAACCCTAACCATAACCATAATCCTAACCCTAACCTAACCCTAATCATAACCCTAACCCTAACCACACAGTGTACAAGGTAACATCTGATATTTGGATCCTAAAAGTCTAGTAGGTACCAAGGAGCGCGATTGTTATTCATAACCTTGCGAAATGTTAATCCTAACCCTAACTCTAATCCTAACCCTAACCCTATCCCTAACTCTAACCCGAACCTTAACCCGAACCCGAACCTGAACCCTAACCCTAACCCTAACCAAACAGTGTACAAGGTAACATCTGATATTTGGATCCTAAACGCCTTGTAGGTACCAAGGAGCACGATTGTTATTCATAACCTTGCGAAATGTTAACTTTAACCCTAACCCTAACCCTAACCTTAACATTAACCCTAACCCTAACCCTAACCCTAACCCTAACCTTAACCTTAACCCTAACCCCTAACCTAACCCTTACCCTAACTCTAACCCTAACCCTAACCTTAACCACACATTGTTATTCATAACCATAACCATAACCATAACATTAACCTTAACCCTAACCCTAGCCCTAACCATAACCATAACCTTAACCCTAATCCTAACCACACAGTGTACAAGGTAACATCTGATATTTGGATCCTAAATACCTGTAGGTACCAACGAGCGCGATTGTTTTTCATAACCTTGCGAAATGTTAACTTTAAACCTAACTCTAATCCTAACCCTAACCCTAACCCTAACCCTAACCCTAACCCTAACCTTAACCATATCCTTAACCTTAACCCTAACCCTAACCTAACCCTTACCCTAACTCTAACCCTAACCCCAACCCTAACCACACATTGTTCAAGGTAACATCTGACATTTGGATCCTAAAAGCCTTGAAGGTAACCCTAACTCTTTCCCTAACCCTAACCCTAACCTTAACCTTAACCTTAACCTTAACCCAGACCCTTACCCTAACCACACAGTGTACAAGGTAACATCAGATATTTGAATCCTAAAAGCCTTGTAGGTACCAAGGAGCGCGATTGTTATTCATAACCTTGCGAAATGTTAACTTTAACCCTAACTCTTTCCCTAACCCTAGCCCTAACCTTAACCTTAACCTTAACCCAGACCCTTACCCTAACCACACAGTGTACAAGGTAACATCAGATATTTGAATCCTAAAAGCCTTGTAGGTACCAAGGAGCGCGATTAACCTTGCGAGATGTTAACCCTAACCCTAACCCCTAACCCTAACCCCAACCCTAACCCTAACCCTAACCCTAATTCTAACCCTAACACTAACCCTAATTCTAACCCTAACTTTAACCCTAATTCTAACCCTAACCCTAACTCTAACCCTAACCCTTACCCTAACCCTTATTTAGGTAAAATCAGACAATGGGATCCTAAAAGTCTTAAAACCTTAACCCTAACCACGCAGTGTACAAGCTAAAATATGATAATGCGATCCTAAACGTCTTGTAGGTACCAAGGAACATGATCGTTTGTCATAACCTTGCGAAATATTAACCCTAACCCAAACTCTTATCTTAACCCTAACCCTAACCTTTACCCTAACCCTAACTCTAATCCTAACCCTATCTCTAACCCTAACCCTAACCCTAACCTTAACCCTAACCTTAACCCTAACCCTAACCCTAACTCTAATCCTAACACTATCCCTAACCCTAACACTAACCCTAACCCTAACCCTTACCCTAACCCTAATCCTAACCCTAACCCTAAGCCTAACTCTAATCCTAACCCTAACCCTAACCCTAATTCTAACCCTAACCCAAACCCTAACCCTAACCCTAACCCTAACCTTAACCCTAACTCTAACCCTAACTCTAACCCTAACCATAACCAATCCTTTCATCAATTTTAACCCTAACCCAAACTCTTATCCTAACCCTAACCTTTACCCTAACCCTAACCCTTACCCTAACCCTAACTCTAATCCTAACCCTAACCCTAACCCTAACCCTAACCCTAACCCTAATCCTAACCCTAACACTAACCCTAACCCTAACCCTAACCCTAACGCTAATCCTAACCCTGATCCTAACCCTAACCCTAACCCTGATCCTAACCCTAACCCTAACTCTAAGTCTTACCCTAACCCTTACCCTAATCTTAACCCTAACCTTAAAACCCTAACCCTAACCCTAACACATTGTACAAAGTAAAATCTGATATTGGGATTATAATCCTAATACTAACTGTAATCCTAACCCTTACCCTAACCATAACCATAACCATAACCATAACCATAACCATAACCATAACCTTAACCATAACCCTTATCCTAACCATAACCATAACCATAACCATAACCACACAGTGTACACGACATATCTGGTGTTGGGGTCCTAAAAGTTGAGTAGGTACCAAGGAGCGCGATTGTTTTTCATAACCTTGCGAAATTATAACCCTTAACCCTAACTATAATCCTAACCCTAACCCTAACAATAACTCTAACCCTAACCCTAACCCTAACTCTAATCCTAACTCTAATCCTAACCCTAACCATAACCATAACCCTCACTCTAATCCTAATACTAACTCTTATCCTAACCCTTACGCTAACCCTAACCCTAACCCTAACCCTAACCGCACAGTGTACACGACAAATCTGGTGTTGGGGTCCTAAAAGTTTAGTAGGTACCAAGGAGCGCGATTGTTTTTCATAACCTTGCGAAATTATAACCCTTAACTCTAATCCTATTCCTTACCCTAACATTAACCATAACCCTAATCCTAACCCTAACACTAACCCTAACCCTGACACTAACCCTAACCCTAACATTAACCTTTACCCTAACTATAATCCTAAACCTAACCCTAACCCTAACCCTAACTCTATTCCTAACCCTAACCCTAACCCTAACCCTAACCCTTACCCTAACCCTTACCCTAACCCTTATTCTAACCCTAACCCTAACCCTAGCCCTAATTCTAACCCTAACCCTAACCCTAATTATAACCCTAACCCTAATTTTAACCCTAATTATAACCCTAATTATAATCATTACCCTAATCCTAATTCTTACCCTAAACCTAACCCTAACCCTAATTCTAACCCTAACCCTAACCATAACCCTAACCATAAATCTAACCCTAACCCTAATACTAACCCTAACCCTAACCCTAACCCTAACCCTAACCCTAACCCTAACCCTAATTCTAAACCTAACCCTAACCCTAACCCTAATTCATGTTTTATTGTTGTAAACATAAATACACTGACTGCAGGGTGACGTTCTGGAACCTCTCCCCTCAGTCTAGGCTCTCTCGCCGTCATTGATCATATTGACTTTTTATCGTATGGAATTGTGCCGGTCACAACAATGCATATTTTTAATGACATTCTATATTTGTACATTTGTCCTGCTATATAATTGTTCTTTATATTTTACATTTGATACTCATGGTAGTTTCTTGACTTATATTATGATGTGTACTGATAGTTTTTATGATAATTATTCTTTTTTTAATGTATTTTTATCTTTTGGATGGGGCCTTTTGCTTGTAAAGCGCCCAGGGACCATTGTTTTGGGCGCTATATAAATACATTATTATTATTATTATTATTATTATTCTAATCCTAACCCTAACACTAATTCTAACCCTTACCCTAACCCTAATCCTAACCCTAATTCTAACCTAACTCTAACCCTAATTCTAACTCTAACCCTAACCCTTATCCTAATCCTAACCCTAACACTAACTCTAACCCTAATTCTAACCCTAACCCTAACCCTTACCCTTATTCTAACCCTAACCCTAACCCTATTTCTAACCCTAACCCTAACCCTAATTCTAACCCTTACCCTAACCCTAACCCTAACTCTAATTCTAACCCTAACTCTAACCCTAATTCTAACCCTAACCCTAATCCTAATCCTAATTATAACCCTAACCATAATCCTAAACCTAATCCTATTTCTAACCCTAACCCTAACCCTAATTCTAATCCTAACCCTAACCCTAATTCTAACCCTAACCCTAACCCTAATTCTAACCCTTACCCTAACCCTAACCCTAATTCTAACCCTAACCCTAACCCTTACCCTAATTCTAACCCTAACCCTAACCCTAACCATAATCCTAATCCTAATTCTAACCCTAACCCTAATTCTAATCCTAACCCTAACCCTAATTCTAATCCTAACCCTAATCCTAATTCTAACCCTAACCCTAACCCTAATTCTAACCCTAACCCTAACCCTAACCCTAATCCTAATCCTAACCCTAACCCTAACTCTAACTCTAATTCTAACCCTAACCCTAACCCTTATTCTAACCCTAACCCTAACCCTAATTCTAACCCTAACCCTAACCCTAATTCTAACCCTAACCCTAATTCTAACCCTAATTCTAACCCTAACCCTAATTCTAACCCTATCCCTAACCCTAATCCTAACCCTAACCCTAACCCTAACCCTAACCCTATTTCTAACCCTAACACTAACCCTAACTTTAACCCTAATTCTAACCCTAACCCTAACTATAACCCTAATTTTAACCCTAACCCTAACCCTAACCCTTACCCTAACCCTTACCCTTACCCTAACCCTTATTCTAACCCCTACCCTTACCCTAACCCTTATTTAGGTAAAATCTGACAATGGGATCCTAAAAGTCGAGTAGGTACCAAGGAGCGCGATTGTTTTTCATAACCTGGCGAAATGTTAACCCAAAGCCTAATTCTAATCCCAACCCTAACCCTAACCCTAACCCTAACCCTAACCCTAATTCTAACCCTTACCCTAACCCTAACCCTAATTCTAACCCTAACCTTAACCCTTACCCTAATTCTAACCCTAACCACAACCATAATCCTAATCCTAATCCTAATTCTAACCCTAACCCTAACCCTAATTCTAATCCTAACACTAACCCTAACCCTAATTCTAACCCTTACCCTAATCCTAACCCTAACCCTAACCCTAATCCTAATCCTAATCCTAACGCTAGCCCTAACTCTAACCCTAATTCTAACCCTAACCCTAACCCTAACCCTTATTCTAACCCTAACCCTATTTCTAACCCTAACCCTAACCCTAATTCTAATCCTAACTCTAACACTAATTCTAACCCTTACCCTAATCCTAACCCTAATTCTAACCCTAACCCTAACCCTAATCCTAATCCTAACCCTAATCCTAATCCTAATCCTAACCCTAACTCTAACCCTAACTCTAACCCTAACCCTAACCCTAATTCTAATCCTAACCCTAACCCTAATTCTAACCCTTACGCTAACCCTAATTCTAACCCTAACTCTAACCCTAATTCTAATCCTAACTCTAACCCTAATCCTTATCCTAATTATAACCCTAACCATAATCCTAAACCTAACCCTAATCCTAATCCTAATTCTAACCCTAACCCTAACCCTAATTCTAATCCTAACCCTAACCCTAATTCTAACCCTAACCCTAATTCTAACCCTTACCCTAACCCTAACCCTAATACTAACCCTAACCCTAACCCTTACCCTAATTCTAACCCATAATCCTAATCAAAATTCTAACCCTAACCCTAACCCTAACCATAATTCTAATCCTAACCCTAACCCTAACCCTAATTCTAATCCTAACCCTAATCCTAATTCTAACCGTAACCCTAACCCTAAGTCTAACCCTAACCCTAACCCTAACCCTAATCCTTATCCTAACCCTAACCCTAACTCTAACTCTAATTCTAACCCCAACCCTAACCTTTATTATATCCTTAATTCTAACCCTAACCCTAACCCTAACCCTAATTCTAATCCTAACCCTAACCCTAATTCTAACCCTTACCCTAACCCTAACCCTAATCCTAATCCTAATCCTAACCCTAACCCTAACTCTAACCCTAATTCTAACCATAATCATAACCCTAACCCTTATTCTAACCCTAACCCTAACCCTAACCCTAGTTCTAACCCTAACACTAACCCTAATTCTAACCCTAACTTTAACCCTAATTCTAACCCTAACCCTAACTCTAACCCTAATTTTAACCCTAACCCTTACCCTAACCCTTACCCTAACCCTTATTCTAACCCTAACCCTTACCCTAACCCTTATTTAGGTAAAATGTGACAATGGGATCCTAAAAGTCTAGTAGGTACCAAGGAGCGCGATTGTTTTTCATAACCTGGCGAAATGTTAACCCAAAGCCTAATTCTAATCCCAACCCTAATCTTTATATTAACCCTAACCCTAACACTAACCCTAACCATGACCTTAACCCTAACCCTAACCCTAATTCTAATCCTTACCCTAACCCTAATTCTAACCCTAACCCTAACCCTAATTCTAACCCTTACCCTAACCCTAACCCTAATTCTAACCCTAACCCTTACCCTAATTCTAACCCTAACCCTAACCATAACCATAATTCTAACCCTAATTCTAACCCTTACCCTAATCCTAACCCTAACCCTAACCCTAATCCTAATCCTAACCCTAACCCTAACTCTAACCCTAATTCTAACCTTAACCCTAACCCTAACCCTAATACTAACCCTAACCCTAACCCTTACCCTAATTCTAACCCTAACACTAACCATAATCCTAATCCTAATTCTAACCCTAACCCTAACCCTAACCATAATTCTAATCCTAACCCTAACCCTAACCCTAATTCTAATCCTAACCCTAATCCTAATTCTAACCGTAACCCTAACCCTAAGTCTAACCCTAACCCTAACCCTAACCCTAATCCTAACCCTAACCCTAACTCTAACTCTAATTCTAACCCCAACCCTAACCCTTATTCTAATCCTAACCCTAACCCTTATTCTAACCCTAACCCTAATTATAATCCTAACCCTAACCCTAACTCTAACCCTTCTAACCCTAACCCTAACCCTAAATCTAACCCCACCCCTAATTCTAACCCTAACCCTAACCCTTATTCTAACCCTATCCCTAACCCTAATCCTAATTCTAATTCTAATCCTAATCCTAACCCTAACCCTAATCCTAACCCTACCCCTAATTCTAACCCTAACCCTAACCCTTATTCTAACCCTATCCCTAACCCTAATCCTAATTCTAATTCTAATCCTAATCCTAACCCTAACCCTAATCCTAATCCTAACCCTAATTCTAACCCTAACCCTAACCCTTATTCTAACCCTATCCTTAACCCTAATCCTAATTCTAATTCTAATTCTAATCCTAATCCTAACCCTAACCCTAATCCTAATCCTAATTCTAACCGTAACCCTAACCCTAAGTCTAACCCTAACCCTAACCCTAACCCTAACCCTAATCCTAATCCTAACCCTAATCCTAACCCTAACCGTAACCCTAACCCTAACCCTAACTCTAACCCTTCTAACCCTAACCCTAAATCTAACCCTACCCCTAATTCTAACCCTAACCCTAACCCTTATTCTAACCCTATCCCTAACCCTAATCCTAATTCTAATTCTAACCCTAACCCTAACCCTAACCCTAATCCTAATCCTAATCCTAATTCTAACCCTAACCCTAACCCTAATTCTAATCCTAACCCTAACCCTATTCTAACCCTAACCCTAACCCTAACCCTAATTCTAACCCTAACCCTAACCCTAATTCTAATCCTAACACTTACCCTAATTCTAACCCTAATTCTAATTCTAATTCTAACCCTTACCCTAACCCTAACCCTAACCCTAACCCTAATCCTAATCCTAATTCTAACCCTAACCCTAACCCTAATTATAATCCTAACCCTAACCCTAATTATAACCCTAACCCTAACCTCTAACCCTAATTATAACCCTAATCCTAACGCTTATTCTAATCCTAACACTAACCCTAATTCTAACCCTAACCCTAACCCTAACCCTAATTCAAACCCTAACCCTAACCCTAATTCTAATCCTAACCCTAATTGTAACCCTTACCCTAACCCTAACCCTAACCCTAATCCTAATCCTAACCCTATTTCTAACCCTAACCCTAACCCTAATTCTAACCCTAACCCTAACCCTAATTCTAATCCTAACCCTAATTCTAACCCTTACCCTAACCCTAACCCTAACCCTAATCCTAATCCTAATCCTAACCCTAACTCTAACTCTAACCCTAATTCTAACCATAACCATAACCCTAACCCTTATTCTAACCCTAACCCTAACCCTAACCCTAACCCTAATTCTAACCCTAACCCTAACTCTAACCCTAATTTTAACCCTAACCCTAACCCTAACCCTAACCCTAACCCTAACCCTTACCCTAACCCTTATTCTAATCCTAACCCTTACCCTAACCCTTATTTAGGTAAAATCTGACAATGGGATCCTAAAAGCCTAGTAGGTACCAAGTATCACGATTGTTTTTCATAACCTGGCGAAATGTTAACCCAAAGCCTAATTCTAATCCCAACCCTAATCTTTATATTAACCCTAACCCTAACACTAACCCTAACACTGACCCTAACCCTAACCCTAACCCTAACCCTAACCTTAATTTTAACGCTAACCCTAACCCTAATTCTAACCCTAACCCTAACCCTTACCCTAATTCTAACCCTAACCCTAACCCTAACCATAATCCTAATCCTAATTCTAACCCTAACCCTAACCATAATTCTAATCCTAACCCTAACCCTAACCCTAACCCTAACCCTAACCCTAACCCTAACCCTAACCCTAACCCTAATTCTAATTCTAATCCTAACCCTAACCCTAACTCTAACCCTAATCCTAATCCTAATCCTAACCCTAACCCTAACTCTAACTCTAATTCTAACCCTAACCCTAACCCTAATTCTAACCCTAACCCTAACCCTAACACTAATTATAATCCTAACCCTAACCCTAATACTAACCCTAACCCTAACCCTAACCCTAACCCTAAACCTAATTCTAACCCTAACCCTAACCCTAAATCTAACCCTAACACTAATTCTAACCCTAACCCTTATTCTAACCCTATCCCTAACCCTAATCCTAATTCTAACCCTAACCCTAACCCTAATCCTAATCCTAATCCTAATCCTAATTCTAACCCTAACCCTAACCATAATCCTAATCCTAATTCTAACCCTAACCCTAACCCTAATTCTAATCCTAACCCTAACCCTAACCCTAATTCTAACCCTTACCCTAATCCTAACCCTAACCCTAATCCTAATCCTAATCCTAACCCTAACCCTAACTCTAACCCTAATTCTAACCCTAACCTAACCCTAACCCTTATTCTAACCCTAACCCTATTTCTAACCCTAACCCTAATTCTAATCCTAACCTTAACACTAATTCTAACCCTTACCCTAATCCTAACCCTAATTCTAACCCTAACCCTAACCCTAATCTTAATCCTAACCCTAACCCTAATCCTAATCCTAACCCTAACTCTAACCCTAACCCTAACCCTAATTCTAATCATAACCCTAACCCTAATTCTAACCCTTACCCTAACCCTTACCCTAACCCTAACCCTAATCCTAATTCTAACCCTAACCCTAACCCTAATTCTAATCCTAACCCTAACCCTAATCCTAATCCTAACCCTAACTCTAACTCTAATTCTAACCCTAGCCCTAACCCCAATTCTAACCCTAACCCTAACCCTAACCCTAAATCTAACCCTAACACTAATTCTAACCCTAACCCTAACCCTTATTCTAACCGTATCCCTAACCCTAATCCTAATTCTAACCCTAATCCTAACCCTAACCCTAATCATAATCCTAATCCTAATTCTAACCCTAACCCTAACCCTAACCCTAGCCCTAATCCTAATCCTAATTCTAACCCTAACCCTAACCCTAATTCTAATTCTAATCCTAACCCTAACCCTAATTCTAATCCTAACCCTAACCCTAACCCTAACCCTAACCCTAACCCTAACCCTAACCCTAATTCTAATCCTAACCCTAACCCTAACCCTAATTCTAACCCTTACCCTAATCCTAACCCTAACCCTAATCCTAATCCTAATCCTAACCCTAACCCTAACTCTAACCCTACTTCTAACCCTACCCTAACCCTTATTCTAACCCTAACCCTATTTCTAACCCTAACCCTAACCCTAATTCTAATCCTAACCCTAATTCTAATCCTAACTCTAACCCTAATTCTAATCCTAACCCTAACCCTAATCCTAACCCTAACCCTAACCCTAATCCTAATCCTAACCCTAACTCTAACCCTAACCCTAACCCTAATTCTAATCCTAACCCTAACCCTAATCCTAATCCTAATTCTAACCCTAACCCTAACCCTAATTCTAATCCTAACCCTAACCCTAATTCTAACCCTAACCCTAACCCTAATTCTAACCCTAACCCTAACCCTAATTCTAACCCTTACCCTAACCCTAACCCTAATACTAACCCTAACCCTAACCCTTACCCTAATTCTAACCCTAACCCTAACCATAATCCTAATTCTAACCCTAACCCTAACCATAATTCTAATCCTAACCCTAACCCTAACCATAATTATAATCCTAACCCTAATCCTAATTCTAACCGTAACCCTAACCCTAAGTCTAACCCTAACCCTAACCCTAATCCTAATCCTAACCCTAACCCTAACCCTAACTCTAATTCTAACCCCAACCCTAACCCTTATTCTAATCCTAACCCTAACCCTAATTCTAACCCTAACCCTAATTATAATCCTAACCCTAACCCTAATCCTAACCCTAACCGTAACCCTAACCCTAACCCTAACTCTAACCCTTCTAACCCTAACCCTAAATCTAACCCTACCCCTAATTCTAACCCTAACCCTAACCCTTATTCTAACCCTATCCCTAACCCTAATCCTAATTCTAATTCTAACCCTAACCCTAATCCTAATTCTAACCCTAACCCTAACCCTAATCCTAATCCTAATTCTAACCCTAACCCTAATTCTAACTCTAACCCTAATTCTAATCCTAACACTAACCCTAATTCTAACCCTAATTCTAACCCTAATTCTAATTCTAATTCTAACCCTTACCCTAACCCTAACCCTAACCCTAATCCTAATCCTTATGCTAACCCTAACCCTACCCTAATTATAATCCTAACCCTAACCCTAATTCTAACCCTAACCCTAACCTCTAACCCTAATTATAACCCTAACCCTAACGCTTATTCTAATCCTAACACTAACCCTAATTCTAACCCTAACCCTAATTCTAACCCTAACCCTAACCCTAACCCTAATTCTAATCCTAACCCTAATTCTAACCCTTACCCTAACCCTAACCCTAATCCTAATCCTAACCCTAACCCTAACTCTAACCCTAATTCTAACCATAACCCTAACCCTAACCCTAACCCTAACCCTAACCCTATTTCTAACCCTAACCCTAACCCTAACCCTAATTCTAATCATAACTCTAACCCTAATTCTAACCCTAACCCTAACTCTAACCCTAATTTTAACCCTAACCCTAACCCTAAC